>OY015312.1:96457818-96864554 GCA_955612985.1 Cheilosia scutellata
TTCTGGTAGGATATTCTTGCGTTCTTGTTGCATATGCCAGCGACGGATTTGGTAGTAATTTTCGACAGTCCCGATGCGGTTGTCGTTGAAAGCTACATGGAGAAAATGTCGATATTTATCACTTAGCACGGTTAGCAGGAGAAGATTGGACATCAGTCTCGAGGTGGTCTTCATCAGCGACAAGTTCTTATAGAATCTGTTCTCGGCGTTAAAGGATGTTGCGATGATGTCGATTAGGAGTACTTTTGTGTGGTTTAGGGCCTCCAGCAGCGACAGTATTCGCAGTGTTGATGGGTCATTTATATCGGCTGTGATGATAATAGCTATGAAAGAAATGATATGAATGACAAAGGACAGGATTTCCTGTTAGAGCATCATTACCTTTTCCCGATATGTCATTTGTCATCAAGTCGTTTGCAGTTCCCCCACCAAATTCAATTCTGTAGGGGATGTGTAGGTTGGCGGCTATTGTCAGTGGAAGACC
This sequence comes from Cheilosia scutellata, assembly GCA_955612985.1. NCBI lineage: Eukaryota > Metazoa > Arthropoda > Insecta > Diptera > Syrphidae > Cheilosia > Cheilosia scutellata. Next base: position 96,458,303 of record OY015312.1, read on the forward strand.
CCAGTTGTTATCTGAAAAAAGAAATACGTGATTATTGGCTAAGCGAAAAGCGGACTGACTGAAAATGTAGCAAAAGGAAAAAACAATCGGATTTGGAATGACGGCAAACAGTGCCCTGTCACCGATGCAATGCTAAAGCCAGTCTTAATAATGGTGGTTGAAGAGATAAGAACAAAAAAAAAAAAAAACAAGAAACGAAACGAAACGAAACTTTGAAGGTCCCGATTTCTTTTGTTTTCATATACAATGCAAATTGTCCACCCTCTAGCGTTTTGGCAATGTAATCGAAAAGATCTTAACATGCGACATTGCACAACTCAGGTGAAGTTGGTTACAGTTCCTACCATGAAAATGTTATAGTCAAGGATGCGAATACGAGTATAAAAGTTAGGAAGTACCAGTGGCCCCTACGGCATATTTAAGTGCGCGCCAGAGGAATGTGAAAACCTGAAATTAAAATCCTTTAAAAAAAAATGAATGAGGACTTGGAAATCTTGGCACCAGAATGACAAATGGGAAAATGTTGTATGTACTCGTACATCCAAAAAATGTTTGCCTAAATGCAGATGTAACAGGGGAAAAGTTCGTAAAAATCTGGCAGCTAAAACTTCGACTAATGAACTATACGATACGGAATACTGTATACTTATACAAATAGAGCTAAGTCAGTTCCTTGAAGTTACGGTATTATGGTTATTATGAATTTTAATTAACCCTTTCGGAAAACTTTCAAATGCAACAATTCATATTGCTTCCCTTATTGAGGGCTAAGTATGTATTGACGTTACCTGATAACACCAAAAACATAAATGTAAAAAAGAGCCAAGTTCTCATATACTATAGAAAAATAATTAGGTGTGTAAATGTACCTACGCCAAGTTCTTAGCTTAAGAAGGTTCAATGTTAAAAAATTGTTAGGCTCACTGGTCAAGTTTTGAAATTATGAAATGATATTATAAACGACTGCTTGTTTTCAACAGCAGTCATTGCCTCTGCAGGACATGTTTGTGGAGTGAAGCGGCTCGGTGTGGCGGCTGGTGATGAGAAAAGAACTGCGTGGTTTAAAACGCCCGGAGTTCAAGAAGCCATCAGAGAGAAGAAAAAGGCCTTAAGAACTTGCAAATTGGCTGTTAAAGCAGCCAAAGAACAATCTTGGAAGGAGTTCGGCGAGAAATTAGACCGCGATCACAGATCTGCATGCAAGGTGTTCTGGCAGACCATCCGCCGTCTTAGAGGAAGGAAGTGGAACATTACTGAAGGAGTCAAATCCAAAGATTCAAAGTACACTTCATTCTAATGAGGAGGACATCTTGCGCAGATGGAGCGAGCACTTTTCTGAATTGCTCAATCCAATCCAGGGCATTGAAGATGACAGAACCATCGCCTTGAACAGGGCGGAAAATAGTCCCACGGTAGAGGAAGTCAGTTTTGCGATCAAATCGCTAAAAGCTGGCAAATCTGCCGGAGTGGATGAAATCCGGCCAGAAATGTTCAAGGCCTTAGGTGAAGAGGGAGTCAAATGGCTCTCTCGTGTCATTAAAGTCGCCTGTGAATGCGGCGAAACTCCCAGCACCCGATCGGTTTGTAGCCGTTTGTGTTGAAGCTGAGATGAAGGTTAACGTGAACAAATCTGAAGTGATGGTCGTCTCCAGAACGCCTGTTCAATGCACTCTGCATGTTAGTGGAATCCGACTGATACAGGTGGAGAAGTTTAAGTATCTCGGGGTCTTATTCACGAGTGATGGAAGAAGCAATGCTGAGTTTTCCTGTACGATTGGTCAGGCTGGGTCAATTTTGAGACAGCTTGGTCACTCTGTTATTAGGAGGACTGAACTTGGTGTCAAAGTTAAGTTAAAAATAAAAATAAATAGGTGGTAGACACCCTAGGCCTAGCTTCTCGCAACCATTCGTTTGTGTGAGTTTCTATTTTTGGGACGAATGGAAGGGACCTACAATTTTATGCCGATTCCGAACGGCTGAATTGAGTAGCTTTTTCAGAACAGTTATACTCTCGGATGTTTGTCAGACGTTCGCGAGGGGTGGCGCAGTAGAAAAAAACACTAAGATGTAATTTGTGTTTTTCCGGGGATCGAACCTGCGATCCCTCGCACAGCAGTCCAGCACACTAACCACTGCGCTACTGCGCCCAGTCAAAGCTAAGTTGTCAGTCTTTAATTCGGTGTTTGTTCCAACTCTTACATATGGTCATGAGGTTTATGGGTAATGACCGAAAGAATAAGATCGCGAATACAAGCCGCCGAAATGAGATTAATCCGGTGTATTGCTGGTGTGACCCGTAGAGATCGCATTAGAAATTTAGAAATACCAGAATACGTGAGGAACTCAATCTCGAGCAGCTAGTTCTCCGGACGGAGAGGTACTCTGGTGGTTTGGTCATGTTAAACGCATATGCCCGACCAGGATTCCACGATGACGTACTATGGAATCCGTACCATCGGGCAGGCGTCCTCTAGGTAGACCAAGGATGAGCTGGTTAGATCAAGTCCATAATCTCTCCTCTACCCGCATGGGTATTGCCCTTGATGATTTGGAGTCGATGGCGGAGGATCGAGAGCTATGGAGGGTCCACTTGAGCAACCTACACCCGAGACCCACTTAATGGATAAGCGTCCATTGAAAATGTATGTATGTATGTATGTATGTATGTATTATAAACGAAAAACTTGCCAAGTAAATCTACCAATTTTCCCGGCTTTGCGGGACAGGAATTGTATTGCTTAGGTCTTAGATAATAATGATCTTTCGTTATTTCCTTGGGCGTTATTGCGTAACGCCTTTTAATATTTCTCCTTTCTGTACACTGGAAGTGCTACCGCTCTACCAAATTTCAACACTCACTCTACCACAATCGGAAGTGGGCCCCCGAATGGAGAACATCAAATTTTTGATTCTTTTCTTTCAGCATTCTACGGAAATCGGAAATGGCCCAAATAAATATCTAATAACCGATTTTAAAAAGTGGGCCCCCCTGAATGGAAAATCGGAAGTTTTCGACTTTTCCCAGTGTAGCTATGCACCACAGGATCTAGCATTCTGAAAAATTTCACAATTCTAGGATGGCCGGAAGTGCTTCATACTTTTGATGATCATCATCTAAGTGAGTGAGTGTCTGAATGAGTCAGTTAAGGTTTTTGTGATTTTTGAAGTCCTGTATGTTGAGAACCACTAATGATATAGAGATGGAATTAAGTGTGGTGAACCCTTTTAATGAGCTTGGTAAATGCGAAAGGCCCTAGTACCTATATGGAAATACGCGTTTTGTAAAATAATAAAATGTTAAATAAATGAAACTTAAAAAAGTTTATACTCGTATACGAATACGAAACTAATATGGGGCTTAAAATTGAGTACGGGACATTTGTACGTTCCGTATTTCTTAATAAAAATCATAACAGTCGATTGAAATACCTATGTATTTCTAAAAAATTTATTTAATCATTTAAAAAAAATTGTTAAATTTATTTCGCAAAATGCCGGTTAAAAATTGCAACAGGAATCTCAAATGCGCACGAGAAGAGCACACGTAAGTGACTTTAAATCAAACTACGCTTTTGCTGTTTTTTGCAGCTAAATTTGTTGGCTCTTATTGGAAAAGGAGATAACGTAGGGATCCCTAGCTTGACATTAACAGAGAAGATGAGTTATATCCTCTGCGACATGTAAGTCTTCGCAGTACCTGCATGTGTCCGTGTATCCAGAGAGTATCCCTATTGATATTCGTAGCTTTGATCTGCTCAGCTTTAGTAATTCTACAGATTTTCTCCGATCTAGCTTAGGCCATAGAGCCTTTGCGGAGACTTTGTATCCAACCATCTCTGATCTGCCCTATTTTTAATTTTCTCGAAAATGATTCTATTGGCCACGGCTATTGGTGGTCGTATGCCCTCAATACTTAATTAGGTGGAAGCTCTGCTCCGGTTTTGGCCAGAACATCAGCCCTTTCGTTACCCTCAATATCACAGTGTCCGGGTACCCAACATAATCTGACTTGGTTCTGCGCGCAAATGCTCTGAGCATTGTGCGGCAGCTCCTGACTAGGTCAGATCATTTCAAGTAGATCCTCGGCTTTGAGCACGGCCAGAACCTCTGCCTGGAACACACAGCATGTATCCGGAAGTCTTAATGACACGGTTTAGGTCTATAACCCTAGAGCCTGGAGTATATACCTGGCCCTGTACCCTCCTTAGGTTTGGAACCATCCGTATATATCGAAATTTCATTATCTTTCGAAACCTCATTCTTTTGCCAGTCCTCCCTATCTAGGTATTGTACTTGTACTTCGTACGGAGTGTCGAAGTCAATTTCACGTAAGCTTTCATCCGTTTTATCAGGGATGTTGGAGATAGGTAAGACAAATTTAATTTATTTTCATCGAAGTTTTTTTTTTTTAAAAGAGCTGCAGTTGAAAAGTTATGTATTATTTCATTTTCGGAAATCGGAGCATTTACGATGACAGATACATAATTAAAACTAAAACACGTATAATTAGGAATCATGAAAACATTATGATAAATCACGTCATTAGGCATATTTTTTTTGGGATTCTATAGCTAGCTCACTTTTACTTTTACACGCAAAACTGTTATACTCACTTTTGTTTTTACATGCAAAATTGTTATACTCACTTTTGGTTTTGTTATACTCACTTCCCAAAAAAAATACGCCTATTGATGACGTTGGTGGGAACATGATATTAGGCCGTAATCACATTGAAACTGGGAAAGTCTAATGTTACTTTACCCAACGATTCGAATAAAAAAACGCCTGCCTATTTTGTAGAGCAACTAATTTCACTTTGGTTATAATAAAAGATCGATCGTGTGTGACAATATTTTATAAACTACATATCTACATATCTGCAAAATTAATTTAACGAAACACTGTTCGCTGTAGTCATATTAAGAAAGGCACGCACCCATCAGTTTATGTTAAGGGAAAGTTTTCTTTATCTTCAACAAATCCATTATTAGGTACCCTATGCGTAATCTATCGGGAGTTCAACAAACGAACTGTTGGCAAATTAGCTGAATAAAATGTAAAACCACAAGAAATCCTTAAAAATAAGAATATACTTCTCACTTCAAAAACGTTGCACTGAAATATCCCTTAAATACATTCCCCACTACATATGGTATCGTAAAACCTTACGAGTCTCCATTTGGGATACTCCATTAAACCCTTTGCGAAATTAATGCGAACTTTTTACGAATTTTCTTCCATAACATACCCTACTCGGTGTTCCTACATATACACCAGAATATTTTATATATGCAGGGATATAAGCTCATTTTTCTCGGTCATTAAGTTTAATTTATACCAAAATTCCCCACGGATTATATTATTAAGTCATAATCGCCTTGGATTGTGTGGTGTGGAGTTTCCATTCCGCGGCAAACCGCACAGAGAAGACAAAAATAAAAAAAACAGACACATGCCTCGGAACAGAAAGGGTATAAGTCGAAAAGTACACAAGGAAAAAAAACAACAACAATTTACCTACCTAATTACAGATTTCGCTAAACTGAGGATGAAAAGTCATTGCGCCCTTCTATTATCACACAAGAAAGTGGAAGGGAAGGGGGATGTAAAAACTCTTCCCCAACACTGAGCTTTGATGTGCAAAGATCTGCTTACACAATTTGTTTGGCGTGGTTTACTTCATCATCATCTTCACCCGTTCGCTGAATAACTCGAGGCTGGGGATATCCTGTTATCCACCACATGGAGCATAAATCCTTGTAATCGATGTCAGGGAATATAGAATCCACTATACCTCCTAATGAACTTGGTGCATTCCTAGTGGAGCTTCGTTTATCCTTTCCCCGTCAATTTTGTTTCACAATGCATTCAATTTTCACCATCCAATCTCTGGTAGCTGTAACTAGGTTTGTTTATCCCGATTAATTATATCGGCCAGCGAGGTCAAGTGGGTGTGTAAATGAGGATGAATTTGAGCAAAAAGCTGAACCAAAATGAATGGCATGGTGGTTTTGATGTTAGCTTGCTGTGGCTATGCCATTCATAGGATTTATTTTCACTCCAGGCTTGTGCGATGTGGGCGCGTATAGAAAGCCATTTAATGTTAAAGATGCATGGACATTATTAGCGCTTTGAACATAGCGCACTATATAAATGGGTGTTTGGCTGAATAATAATAACAGAACAATGCCACGCTGAAAGAGTGTACCGCAAAATTAATGAAGTGGCGAAATTAATTTCCTGTCATAGGGAATAATAAGAGAATTAAATGATTACCGCTTTTATTACAATACAGACTACTGGAACAACTTTGAGCCTGGGCTTCGGTATTGGATTTTCGGAACCAGTTTTGGGCTTGTCATTATTATTTTGCCTCTAAGTCCTTCGTTCCCGATTTTGCCTAAATACTCACAAATGCACCACTGACAGCTCGCCGAATTATTCGAATAATGACAAGGTTATTGACACATCATGACGCAATAATTGTACAGAATTTTGAAAGGGTGTCCCATTTGAATTTTGGGTCATTTAATAGTATAGTGATGACAACGAGTAGGTACGTACTTGCCCAGCAAAACCGTGGCGGCCATTTATCCGATGTGTTATTCCATACATAATCCCAATCTGTAGGTATACTCTATGAATCAATAAAAAATTAAAGCTTTCTATCTAAAAATCTGTATTTTCTATCAAAATTACATTTTGGGTGAATTATGGGGCACAAGTACGATAACTTATGCGCCAAAAATTGATAACGGTTTTTTGTAGAGGAGTTAAAAATAAGCGTTTTTTTACTATGGGAGGGGGGTCTATCTGGCTTCGTTCAGGCGGGAGGGGTAATTTAAAAAAAATGAAACATAAAATGAAAATAAAATATTAAAAAACAATGGCAACACCTACAATTAGGGACTTTAGGATTTTTGAAAGCCAAGAGTCTGTTCTTTCAAATTATTTTTAAATAAAGTTATTTTTATTAACAGTTTTTGAAAAAAATGCTTTCAAACTTGAAATTTAAGAAAAAAAATTTAAAAAAAATTTTGTATGTTGATTTTATCAATATTGAGAATATAGATACATAATTTGTTTGTAGTTTTTACTGCCTAAATCAATTCTGAATCTAACACTGAAAACTAGATTGAACTATGTCTTCAAATTTTTGAGAAAATGGAAAATTACTTTTATATGTCACAACGCTTAGAGTACAATTTGTTACCCTTTTACCTTGAAAAGGGTATGACCCCTGCTTGGGGTCACTGTTGGATTTTGGGACGGGTGCAAGGCTGAGTAAGTATATGCAAACTTTCTTTAAATTATATTACCTAGTTTACCCAATGTCAACAATACTCTTCAGTAACAGTCTCTGGCCTAAAAGTTCACATTATAGACAAAATTTTGCTGATTTGCACTACAGACTATTTATAAGACATTCCTAGCTATGAAAAATGGTATAGTACATACTTTGTTGTTAGTGTTGCCATTGTTGCCATTATTAATTACCCCTCCATCCTAAAGGGAGAGAGATAGACCGCCTCTCCCATAGCAAAACTGTTTGTATTTAACCCTTCTACATAAATCCATCATTAGTTTTCATCGCCAAAATTATTGTACTCACCCCAATTTTTGTCCTTACATTTCAAGTTTGAAATTGTTTTTTTTTTTTCAAAAACTATTAACAGAAATAACTTGATTTAAAAACAATATGAAAGAACAGATACCGGGCTTTCAAAAATGATATAGTCTTTTATTATAAGTGTTGCCATTGTTTTTTAATAATTTTTTTTTTTCATTTTAAGTATGTATTATTTTTTTTAAATTTCCCCTCCCGCTTAAACGAAGCGAGATAGACCCCCCCTCCCATAGTAAAAAAATGCTTATATTTAACTCCTCTACAAAAAAAAGTTATCAATTTTTGGCACCTAAGTTATCGTACTCTCCCCAATTATGAAATACCCTTTACCTCAGGAGTTGGTTTGTGAGTTTCGCGCAATTCGCTCAATATGGCCACAAACAGAAACAACTAAAGTCGAGTTTAGACGAAATTGAGTTTTTGATGCCATTAGATTAACCATGTCCAAATCTATAAGCCGTTTTTTTTTTTTTAGATTTTTATCTTCAAATTTGAATTTTTGTTTTATCATAAGTAATAACAGCTAAAGTTGAGTTTGGTTGTTTTTCCGCGTGATATTTTTATACCCGGTACCACACTGTGGTGAGGGTATATTCACTTTGTCATTCCATTTGTAACGCCCATAAGGAGGCGTTGTAGGTATGACAAACTATATATATTATTGATCAGCATCACTTTCTTAGTCGATCTAGCGATGTCCGTCTGTCTGTCCGTCTGTCTGTCCGTCTGTCCGTCTGTCCGTCTGTCCGTCTGTCCGTCTGTCCGTCTGTCCGTCTGTCCGTCTGTCCGCACGATTACGGCCGTAATTTAAGAGCTATCGACTTGAAATTTGGTATGTAAGCTTTTATCCACCAAACTGAGGCTAAGTTCGAAGATGAGCAACATCGGATGAAAACTACTACTACCTCCCATACAAAAATATCAGATTTATATAGCTTTTTATGTTAAAAATTAAATTTAAATAGGTACAGTAAAGATAGAAAGTTTAAACTTTGCACATATTATTTTAATAATATTTAAAAATGTTTGACAAAAAATTAGCTTGGTCGAATAAAAAGTACCCATACCTCCCATACAAATATATAATTTTTTAATACTAAACATTTTTTTTTATTTTACAATAATATAGTACCGGGTATTTGAGCTTCGGCATAGTCGAAGATTATTGTCTTACTGGTTTCCCTTTCTTTGATTTTATAGTTAAAAAAAAATGTCTAAAGTCGAGTTTGGTTGTCGGAATATCAAGGAATATCAGCTATAGTCAGCTAAACTGGACTTAAGATTTGTTTGCCTTAAAGTGGTGTTGGGCCATAACAGCTTAAGTGTTTATTTTGCTTACCACGCTCGAAATAAGAATGATCAATAGATTATGAAACGTTAGACCGAAAGAGACTTAAATTACCCTTATTTACATATAACTTTCGGGAAAATCAGACTTTCCGCGGATTAAGCAGAGCCATTTGTAATTTAAATTTTTTCGTCGAATCTTAAAAGTGCTCTCCTGAAAAATTATCAAAATCGACTTTAGCGGTTTTTCCTTGTGGCCACATGAGATTATGATGTTAAGAGCTTTTTTGAACACAAACGGTTAGATGGTTTTTTTTATTGACATTTATGGAACAGCGAGAGTTCACCAAAGTAATCCTGTACAAACAGACGAGATTGGCCGGGACTGCGGGATACCAACATTGCAACATTAGTAATGACTCTCGGCAGGTCGTCCCTTATAGGTACGTTATTGAAGCCAATCTTAAAATCGATGAATAGGTGGAGGGTGTCGATTTGGAATCTTTGCATAGATCTGCCGTAGTGTGAATAATTTGGTCTATGGTCCTAAAACTGAACTATTAAGGCCATAATCTAATCAGGTTGCTAACGGTCGGCTTGATATTCAAATTTTATTGCTGACAGAACATTGTATGAGACTTATATGCCTTTATAGTTGGCGTAGATCAATGTATTTAATTTTTTTTCAGGACAGGACAAACCATGTTGATATTCCATTTATCAAGCGTATTTTCAAGCGCATCCTTTCTTCCAAGATAACTTCTCCAGCTATCAAAAGATTAGCGTCAAGCCGTCAGTTACCGCCGCTTTGTGGATTTTAATTTTGGTCAGATCAACGGTATCCTTGTCCATCATCATCGAAGTTGAATGTTAAAATCTGCCTAAGAGCAAGATCTTGGTGGTCATTTCCATATTTAAAAGTCTGCAGAGGTGGTCCTTCCAAATTCTCACTAGCAAATTTGGCTCTAATGCAATGTTATGTTGTTCGGGCTTGATAGCCTTGAGATATATACCTACATCTTACTTTATGGCTAACATATCGAACCTGGAGCGATATCTGTCTATTAATTCAACCGTGCGCAGTCCTTCGGAGAAGTTTGTGCTGTTCTTGTCTCCTGTATACGTATAAAGGTGTCATTATCACTTTTCTGCCGGGCCTGATCCTGTCGTATACAGTGTTGTGAGATATTCACCGTGCAGTCGCCAACGAACCATGTATTTCTTGTTGATTGTGGTCGCCTGGAGAAACCTAGAACATCGGCACATCGGCACTTCTGATGACTTTCTGGATTTGAATCTGGCGCCACGGGACTTATTAAGATATTAAGCGATATGCACAGGCTCTGGTAGTCTCTTGCGATCACAGAATTTCGAAGACAATCTTCCTCATTGTATTTTCTCTTTGCTTGAGTGTACGCCTTTCTTCTTGACTGCAACCTATACGAGATTGTGATCAATATCCATCTTGGCAACTCTGAATATGTGGTCATCTAAAAAATTTAAGGTACGCCTTCCGACATTCCTTATGGGATCGATCTGGTTATTCGTGTTTTTATCAAGGGACAGTCACGGTTCCTTGTGTATGTCGAGATGTGGGAAACGCGTGCTTGCTGCCGTGTGAAGTTTCGAGAAGTTCCAACAGTATTGCCATAGCTGTGTCAGGAACAAAATTTTTAGGACATTTTTTCATAGATCTTCTCCAGCAGCTCATAAAAGGATTCTTTGTCACTGTCATATTTCTTCTTCACCGTCAGCATGTTACCTAAATATTAATGGTCCTCATGTTCCACATGCGGTCTTTATCCAAGCGTCATTACTCTATCCAATGCTATTTTTTGTTCTTCACAATTTATATCTACTTCTCTTAGGCTGTCGAGGTCTAAGGCGATGGCTTTAACCTCAAATAGATACAATTGACATCGACCTAGTCAAAAAGTCACCCACAGCTGCACTAGAGGCGTTTATGTATCTTTTACCCCTGGACCTACAAATAAAAATGCAAGCTGCGGATCTACTTGATATGGGATCAATATCCAACAAGAATATCGCTATCTACATTGATAGTCAGGTTGCGCTAAAGGCGCTAGAGTCCTTCATCATCAAATCTGAACTAGTCAGGAGCTGCCGCACAATGCTCAGAGCACTATGCGCGCAGAACCATGTCAGATTATGTTGGGTACCCGGACACTGCGATATTGAGGGAAACGAACGGGCTGATGTTCTGGCCAAAACCGGAGCAGAGCTTCCACCTAATAAAACAATTGAGGGCATAAGACCACCAATGGCCGTGGCCAAGAGAATTATTCTTGAGAATATTAAAAATAGGGCAGATCAGAGATGGTTGAATATAGTAGGGCACAGGGCCTCAAAGGCTCTGTGGCCTAAGCTAGATCGGAAAAAATCTGTAGAATTACTAAAGCTCAGCAGATCAAGGCTACGAATGGCAATAGGGATACTCACTGGGCACTGTCTTCTAAGGAAGCACGCCATGAGATTAGGTCTAACAGACACAGTCGTATGCAGGTATTGCGAAGACATTCAGGCCACAGAGGATATAACTCATCTCCTCTGTGAATGTCAAGCTATCGCTCGGTACAGGAGGAAATACCTTGGCAGGTACTTCTTCGACAATTTGGAGGAGGTTGGCCTCGCAAACAAAATTGAAGCAATTTTCAGGTTCTGTAGGGAAATTAATTGTCTGGGCGAAGTGGTTTAGGTTATTTGACCGTTAAGGTTCCCCAGGGATGGCGATGGGTCCAATATGGTGCCTAGTCCTATGTGATGAACTCACACCCTATTCAACCTAACCTAACCTAACCTAGTCAAAAAGTTGCACAGCAATGCTTTAAGATCAGCTATCTTAAAGCATGTGGAGCGAATGGACACTAGTGCTCCGAAGAGCTCTGGCACTAACCTAGAGGGACACTGTAGTAGAGAAAGACCTCGATTAAGCTGACTCGCCAAAGCGAAAGGGGTCCTCAACCAATTGTCCCCACAGGCCACAGTCCACATATTGCGAATTTGTGATAAATCTCCAAAAATATATGATTTGTAGAACTGTAGATTCCTTTATATACAATACCCGGATTGTATTTCCTAATAGAACCGAACTATTTTATTTTTTCGTTGTTCACACGAAATGGCTGTGGAACGTTTTTGTCCTTAAGAAATTAAAGGCTCAAAAAGCAAAACAACTATAACGCCAATGCCACTAAACAGTTGGAGACGGATACCAATTACGGTTCGGTCAACAAATCGTCTTTTGTACGGAATCGAATTTATGATTTTTGTTGTATATACAATATACAGAGCTTTTGAATCTGCGTGAATTTCAATCCAATACAGCTGCAGGAGCCTAATATTTTTCTAAAAGGAGAGAGGTGAGTGGTAGGCGATGATTAAGGCGAAAGACAAAATGAGATTCAATCAAAGGCTTAAAGAAACTCAAGGACTTTTAAGGACTGATTAAAACTAGTAAATAACATAAATTTGAAATTTGGCTAATTGAATTTTCCCAAATATGTATATCTAACACTATTTCAGCGAGGACAATTAATATTAATTAAATTTAATTCAATTCTACTGTAATTTTCCTCATGTGAGCACATACAAATACATATGGAAATTCATGGAAAAAAAGGACACCTCTATGTATACCCTAACTCCCTAGTCTTAAAATGCATACTGACACTGCAATGCCACATCTATTCAGCTTCAAAACACACAACAAGGCCATGCAAGAGAAAACCCTATTGTACGAATACGGCACGAACATAATGTAAGGCTCCGTCATGACATTGACTGCTAGCGTGTGAGAGTCTGTCGTACAACGAGTGAAAAATCTGGGGAATTGCAAACACTACTAGTTGCACAATTAGAGGATTTATTTTTTTCAATTTCCTTTTTTCAACTAAGGCATATCCGCTATAGCGTACAGTGTACATAGTACATATAACTGAACACGCTTTCATGACATTACGTGGGACATGCATGCATGCTGCATGCGCTCGTGTCTTCATTGCTTGGATTTTCGGTAGAACTTTGATGCCTTTTTTTTTTTAGAGATTTAAGAGCAGCAAATGGTGAAAATGGATTCAGTACACGATGAATTTGAATTTCAGTTTCAGCTACATGCACGAATGTTAATTTAGGCTGTAACAAAAAAAAAATCAGCAAAAAATAAGCACGATTTCATTGCAAGAGGCCAAGAGAATTACTTTGAATTACTGCTGAGAAAACAAAAAAATAGGGCAGACCTAACATGGTCACATGTATAAGGCCACAGTGTCTGCTAATTTATGTAAAAATACGCAGCATCTAATTTCCCAAAAAATGACAAATGAACATCCAAGGACATGCATATGGTAATGAGATATGTGGTCGTATCTTCTAACTCCAAAGACATATCGAACCATATCGTTAAAAGCTACAAGTAATTTCTGCAGGGAAACGGAATCTACCTAGTTTACAATAGATAACTATAGCATAATCAAAGATCGGTAAAAGAAGTGATTTTATCAACCTCGTTTAATGTTAAAAGGTGTACATTTTGACAACAGCCACAGTTCTCGCAATCCTCCATAAACACGCGCTATAATACAGTTGACATGATCAGTGGCGTAAAGGGAGCGATTTAATTTATATCCAAGGTTTACAACGGTGTCAGTTAAGGTCAGCCTCGTGGAATTGAAGAAAATAAAATGGGCGGCAATTCTTCAACATTAGGTATATAGTTTCTTTGTGATCAAAATTAATTGACTCATTTTTGGAATCTACAGACCATTTTGCAATGAATGACAAGTCCGAATAAAATCTGGCCACAAGGTCTTCCACCAACCCAGACGGTCGAGAGAGGTATATCTGTGCATCATCAGCATACAAATGTACAGATGTATTTCGACACACTTGTGGTAAATCATTAATAAAAAGACAAAAAAGGATTGGACCCAAAACTGAACCTTGAGGAACTCCAGAGAGTATATTTCATCTTAAAAAATAAAAATAAAACTGACACAAACGAATGGTTGTGAGAAGCTAGGCTTACGGTGATACTACGGACCTGTTGTGCCATCTATGTATTTGTTTTAGTTCAAGTATAGCCTTTCTCTCAAAATTTCCAAAAAAAGCATTTTCAAAGGGGTTTTCTGCGTTTTCGCGATACTCCTCACATTCGCAAAGAATATTATTGTTATCATTTTTTCGGCTTGTAGGATACTGTCAAGGCATTAGTGTCCCGAAAAATCGATTCCTGCTTAGTTTAACAGTTTGTTGCCGTCAAAATATGGTCAAAAAGCCTTAGATAATGTATGCCAATCAAGGTTTGACCATTTTAGCTCGGAGACAGATAGCTTTATGTTGTTATTGTAAAAAAAATCCAACTTAGCTACTCACATGGGAATAGTTTAATGTCTACACACTCATCTTTTATACATCCACTTCTCTTTTCGCCAGCACATCAGTTTACTCATACCCCCTCCCCTACCTTACCTATCGCTTGTAACTCAACATTGTTTCACTTACTTCTGATTACTATATACCTTGAGCGTTTTGTTCCTGATTACATCAGACAGTGTTGGGACTTGAGGGGAGGCAAAAGGTGGTATATTGGGAAACCAAAATGTGGTAGAAAGTGGTTGATTTTTAAAACATACCATAAATGCTGCTATCATGCTATCATTACCCGAAATATGATGAATAATTTTTTGCAAACATTCAGAACAAATTTTCTTGGGCTCTATAAACGTCACTCGTCACCTCACAAAGCATCGGCGATTTTTTTTCCAAAATTTAGTACCAGTATACCAATTTTCCAGTGCATAAAAGTATGTATGTATGTATGTATGTATTAGAGACATTAGCACAGGCCTCGGCCCTCATTGAAGCTAAGCTCTGGGCCTCCGGGTATCGTAGAATAGCGCCAATACAAATGGACAAACTAAACCCGTAAATAAGCTGATTGAATAATTACAGAGACGTAAATATTCAAGGTTCTTACATATTACCGTTTGAACTGAGTTTTGGAACTTTCTCCTGAGGGATCTTATCAAAGTAACGCTGGACCTTTGACGATGTTATTACCTGGTGGCACCCAGATGTATCCCAATTGTCGTGGATCTGATTACCATTGTGTTGGCGAAATAATCTTGAAGCCGAGGCGTTCGCGAACCGATGTGACGATGTTACACATTTTCGGTTACGTTTCTAAACTTAAAATAAACATGTCTAACTAAATTACCTTTTCAGTAGCTTCGTACAGATATTTCATAAAAATGCACTCTTCTTGAATCTGTAATTTTATAATGGTTACATCTTGATCGTTCACCAACAGTTCGAACTTTGCACTGTTCTGCCAACTTGGCTCTTCGCTAATTCGTCCTAATTTTGAGAATATCTTCAGTATACTAAAGGGGCTGGCAAATATTAATAACTATTTTAAGTATTTATTAAATTGATTTGATGATTTTATTTTTGTTTAATTTTTTTCTTATTTTTTTTTTATTTTTGATTTTATAAACTTCTTTATTTTGCAAAGCCTACTCATCAAGTTCACCAATTTTCCAGTGCATAAAAGTTTAAAATTATTCAACCACTCGGTTTCTATTATGTGGATGATGGAAAATAAGTCTTATAGTGCGTGGGTATTTGTTATTATATGCGTTATTGTTCCATTTTTTCCCCATCTGAAAAAGTGGGTGGTAGAATTTTGGGTTGAGCAAAAAGTGGTAGAAATACCACTTAAGTGGTAGAAGTCCCATCACTATTCAGAATTGATGTTTGTGGAGTGCCTTAACCCGCCAATGGTGACCTACTGCCTACTGGTCTGTGAGACCGGGTGTGTTAAAAAATTCGAATAACTTTATTTTATTTATCGAGTAGCTGCCGCATTGCACACCCCCCACCATCAGTTCACGACGAAACTGCTTAGTGAGCACACGTTGTGTATTTTTTTTTACTAACCCAGTGCGTGTGACCGTGTGTCACAGTGTATGTAAGTAAAATATTTGTTTATTATTCGGGTATTTTACCTAGTTTATTATTTTTTTTATTGTTTTATTGTGTATTTTGTTCATTTTGTAAAAGTTCCATGTGTCGAAAGACTAAAAACCGTTATTTTCCTTTATGAATATGTGATTTTTTTATTTTTTTCTTAATTTTAAAAAATGTATTACTAAAAGCATTGTTATTTTTAATGCTCTAATTAAAAATTTTTGTGAATTGTAATATTGAAATAAAAGAGCTTAAATTGATTAAATATCTTTGTTTCATTGTCGAAGAGCATAAATTAAAAACAAAAAAAAAAAAAAAACATGAACTAGTAACAGCGTTTAAAAAAATTTTCATTTGAAAACCCCGGCGCGTGAGACGGGAGCGAGTTATGTAGGTACACATAGCGTACCCCACAACCAACGTTGCCATATTCACAGTTTTTTAGACAAGCTTACAGTTTTTAAAATTACCTCCTAGTACAAATTACAGTTTTTTTTAAAAGTTCAGATTTGAAAGAATAAATTAAAATGTGCTTTATTTTATTTAAAATGAATTGTTTTGTGTTATTTTTGTAATAAAAAAAAAACCGTAATTAAAAAAAAAACGTTTGGTTTTTGAAGGTTACAGTTTTTTGGTTGAAAATACAGTTTTTTTTTTGGGAATTTACAGTTTTTTGAAAAAAAAAAAAAAAAAAAAATCTGGCAACATCACAACCAACTTACGCTTTGGAGTACATCATGCATTATTAAACTCTCTCAAATGAACCATGCACATCGCCATCACAATATCACATAGCATAACAACGCATCAAGAGAGCGGCCTGCAGTGAAGGAAGATAAACTCCTGTTAACACCGATGAGAGTTATGTACATTGTACGTATAGCGTACCCCACGTACAACATGCATTATATTATTAAATGGACCATGTACACCACATAGCAACGTATCACTAGAGCGACCCGCAGTGGAGGAAGTTAAACTCCTGTTGGCACCGATTGGGGAAATTGATCATACATAAACATACTCCTATGTTCATTATCATTCACCCTTATTCCGAGTGGCGTTTTACTTTCACGACGATTGTCGTTATTGGAGGCGTTTCATTTTGGAAGACTTATTCCCTAACTTCCACGACAGGGTACGACGTCGTCGGTAAGTAGTTCACATTCCACATACGATCCAAACGAGCTAATCAGTGCTGACAGATAAATTGTTGTTGGTTGTATCAGTGTTTTGTTGTTTATCTTTTTCGAAAAAAATTCTCAGTTTAATTATTTTCGGATTCCATAATGTTTTTTAGAATGTAAGGAAATCTTCATTGGACGAAATAAAAGGTCAGCTCGTGGAAAGTACCTACATGGTCGCCGTCTGTGCAGGCGATATAATTTGCTGCGACTGCGAGATTCTTGACTGAGGGTAGCTACCAGAATGGTGTAGGAAAACATTTTAATTAAGGACGAGACGATCACAGCCTACATTTATAAAAAATGTTTGAAAGTGATGCACACAAAAACTTTCTGCCAATCTTTTCCATTTCTTGATGGTGGTCTAGGCTGGGTCATCATTTAAGACTCCTTTTAAAATCCCTTTGCCAATTAATTAAATTCCATTAAATTGTTTCTGGCTTGGTACTTATAACCCTTGAAAAGAATCTAATTAAATTGAATAAAATAACAATTCAAGAAGTTCAATTTTCAGTCGATTTTCATTACTTGGCGTTCACTAATTTGTTAACGACAGAAATCGTCGTTTTTCTTGTCATTTTGTGGCGTTCAACGCCTTACAGAATGGCAGTGAAGTTTCTCACATGACGTTCGTCGTACGCCAATAGGTTCCACATGCCGTTCAGTGACAAATGGCGTTCAACGACTCAAAAACGCCACTCGTAATTCCAAATTCAAATTAGCGTTTCATAAATCGTCGTAAACGCCACTCGGAATAAGGGTGATTATGTATCTAATGATCAGTTAAGTAGACGCAGACGCCAATCTCATGGTATGACAATCGATCAGTTCTGGTTTGGCGGTCAATGACAAAAGATTAAAATAAAAAAAATAAAAATAAAAATTGTTAAACATTTTTGGAAACGTGTTTTTTCTTTAACTTTTGAAACCACGGGATTCCATCCCCATTACTCGCGCGTCACCATTGATCAAAGTCAAATTCGCGTCACCATTGGCGGGTTAAGCGCAGCCTGGCTATGTTAGACTACGGGAGACTAATGACATCAAGTCCGAATCTGGGAAGAATATCACCGAACCCATTCCTTCCCATATTTTTGAACCATCATCTGTGTAGATTAGCTCAGGGATTTATGACCTTAACGTTTTATATTTATTGAAAAAACACCATAAACGACCTTATTCACACGTTAAGGCCAAAAAGGTGGCCTTTCGTATACCTGATAGGGCGTCTCACATAACTTCATTGGAACAAAAATCACATTCGCAGTTAGAAACGAACCTTAATAGGTTGGTGATTAAATGATTTGCCTGCATCTTTGATATCGAAAACGATAACCTGTATTACAAAATCATTAACAATTCAATACTACCCGGACCCGCATAGTACCCACTTACAAATTTCCAAAGGCAGAACGAATCATTCTGACCAGCCTCCGACTATTAAATTCAGTTCATTACTCTCTGTCTAAGTGCGATTGAATTGCGTCTATAGGTAGGTGTATGTCTACACTTTACAAGCTCCTGATGGCGATAGTCAAGATTTCAATTTCACCCAACATTGAGTCAAAATCGATTTTTCCAAATAAAATGCGTTAAAACCTCTGATGTATAACGAATTTCAACAGCTGTATAAGTAGATGCCATAAAATTGAGCAAAAAAAAAATAAATAACCAAAAGATACCCACCGAAGATGAAATTTATTTCGGAATCATTAAATCATCTCCTTCGCAATTTAAGGCAAAATAAAACAAAAATATTGCGGAGACATTTTTCATTTACATTTTTTTTGGCGCCGCCGCCGTCATAATAGCATTAATTTTTTATTTGCTGAAAGCCGTCGTTGGTAATGGACATTGAAAACTTACTTTGGGTTTCTGAGGCAGGAAATTATGATCGACGAACTGTGGGGATTAATAAATTCTTATTGCTTATTTTGAGTCGTTTATCACGACAGTAAAAATACAAATTCTGATAAATTTTTGAAAAGGTGGTTATCATTATTAAGTTAGGATGGCGGTTATCTCTTCCTTCTGTATATTTGTAAAGTAAATGCGGTTTTTGGATATAATTTTGGTAATTTCTTTAGATTTCGATGAGGTTTTTGAAGCTGTGGTAGAACAGCCGGCAATAACTTTGTTGTGGGATGCAATAAGCTGGCTCACGGTTTTCTCACTTCAATATTCATAAAGAAACATTTATCATTTTGCAAGCAACTTAAGGGACTCCTCCAGTATAGATAGATAGATAAATAGATTATAGGTCGCGAGGGCTCTGGCACTGCGGCCTCTTCAAAAGAAGCATATTGTGCCTTCCCTGATGGTGAGGTCCTAGATCCATTTTTTACTCCCGAGACAGTCGGAAGACAAGGATCAGCTGGATTAACGATTTTTTTCTGAGACGAAAAAGAGCCGGACATTTTATGAGTATGTGAAGAAATGATTTGTCACTCTCAAGACAGAGTTTACATTTAGATTCCGATTAAACGCCAATTCTGTATAGAGATGTTTTTTCATAGCAACTAATTATACCTGTCAGGATTCTCAGGATCTCATGTTATTTTTTCCCAGATTAATGAGAGAGCAGGATTTTCTGGAGAACACTTTTGGGAAAAATTGTCTAGTGCAGTTCTGCCCAGGTGTTTTGAACCAGACTTCATTGGATTCGATTTGGGACAAGCTCTTGATGTAGCTTCTGAAATGGTTTTTACTGACTCTACAGAGGGGTTCAGGTATTGTCGCGCCGAATTTACCCAGTGAGTCAGATGTTTCTTTGACAGCAAAGCCCTTGTGGGATGAGATCCAATGAAGAATGACTCGGTTTTTTTTTGCAAGTGGCTATGTATGCTTCCAGGACCAGCTACGATTTTATGACAGATCATTGAGACCTGCTTGGCTATCTAAGAAGATACATATATAGCTTTGCCACGTGTATTAGAACTTATATTTATTCTATCGCAAGGGTTATAAGAGTTTTTATGAAGGCTGTCTGAATAGTTCACTTGATGCTACTGTTAGTAGACGTCAGTTCCAGTCCCTGACTCAATCTTAGAATAGTCTGTGTACCAGAATATGGGTCAAGTCGTGATGAGTAAGGTTTGTAATTGTCTCAATCCTCCCTTGGAGGGACGATAATAGGGAGAGTTTTTTATGGAAGCCATATGCTGGTACCATGTCGTCTGAATGGGCTTTTAGGCTCCATAACGTCAAGAAAAGACAGATAACCTGCATGGTCCTCCTCCAGTACAAGAGTCCGAAAATTCCGAGCTGCCGATATAGTACCAGATCACTACCTCTTTTTGTTGCCAATGAACGAGTACAGATATCTCGGCCGAAACTTAAATGGCACGAAATATTGGTAAGGATATTTAACGTCGAGCAACTCCAAACTCAACAAATTGTCAGCACATTTGACTATACGATACACATTTCAAAACCTTTCTGACTTATCCGAATGTATAGGCTGTAGGGTAAAGATTGTAGAAAGCTTTCTGCTGAATCAAAGTTTGTCACGTACTAACCTAGATCACAGATACATAGACTAGACCGATGATATTAAGATAATTGATAATTGAGCTGCCTAGTATAGAAACGGAAGAGGTTAAAATGCTTTTAGCGGTTATATTGGACAATATCAAGTATTTACAAACCTACTTGATGGCAACAAGAAAAGACAGGTCTGCGAATCGAATAGGGGAATTTGTCTTTATTGGCTTTGCTATCTCAATCAAACGAATTTTTTGGGCTGAAAAGCCAATATTGTATTAAGACAGAAGTCCCTCTACCGAAAATCTAAGGAGACCTCAGTAATCCTATTACTAATTTATAAATCTGAATGGTGGACTTTTTCAAAAGCATTTATGGAGACATTCTTTGTCGTTTCGAGAGAACATTTTTCGTAAGAGATTTGGTCTCGTTGGCATTGACTGCATTTGGAGGAGGCGATTCAACGACGAAATGTACGAGTTAGCGGCATTGGCATAGTAAAACAACTCAGCATTGGGTGTTTGAAATAGTCTAGGGTAGAACAAATCATTCGGTCTTCGGTTCTATAAACCAAAGGGTCAATGCCCCAAAGGAGAACCTCGCACATGGTCAAACAGAAAATAACCTCCGTGAATTTAATAATTTTAGACGGTTGGTTAGAGACATGTCTAACTGGAGAAGCTTACTATACCCGGAACTGTAGCGTCGCTTAAAAATGTATACCAGAAGATATAGAACGAGAAAGTAGGACTGCTTCACAAAATCGAACAGGAATCGAGTTTTTCGCGACTTTCATCTACCACATGGACGACTTTTTGAAAAATCTTCGCGAAGAAAATGCCATCACTGATACAAAAAATGTGGTGCCCTATATCTGATTAAGGATAATGGCGAATCGAGTGAAGAAGAGGATGCATCGAGGCCAGGGGCGTAGTGAGGAAGTGATGTGGGGAAAAGCTACATTTATTAACTTGAGCAACTTAAAAAAAATCGGCAAAACGAGCAAATTTTCCAAAATTAGCTTGGAACAAAATGTTTAAAATTAAGAAGTAAGTTTGGATTTTCATTAGGTATAGCGTATAGCGTATAGGTTATCAAACTTGTAAATGTATACAATTTGGCATTTTCAAAGGTTCCACCTTTCGGAAATACCAATATATTTTATTTTAAAAAAGACGTTCGGCATCGGTGAATTTGTCGGCTAAAATCTTTAAAATTAGCGAGAACATTCGGAAAAAGCTTGGAAAACGAAATTTCGTTATTGAAACTGTTTATACACTTGTTTTCTTAATACGTTTTGAATTTTGATGGGATAATTAATTAAAAAAAAAATAAATAAATAAATAAATAGGTGGTGCAACAGGCGGTAGACACCCTAGGCCTAGCTTCTCGCAATCATTCGTTTTGTGTCAGTTTCTATTTTTGGGACGAATGGACCTACAAGTTTATACCGAGTCCGAACGGCTGAATTGAGAAGCCTTTTTCAGGACAGTCATACTCTCGGATGTTTGTCAGACGTTCGCGAGAGGTGGCGCAGTAGAAAAAACCTTAAGATGTAATTTGTGTTTTTCCGGGGATCAAACCTGGGATACCTCGCACAGTAGTTCAGCACACTAACCACTGCGCTACTGCGCCCACATAATTAATTAAAAGGACTTTAAAGAACCATTCAAATGAGAGCGAACGAATGTAATTGTAATTGCGTGTTAAAGATTCTACTTAACTTTTCTTCACTGAGATAGATTGCCAATTAAATTGTTTATATACAACTTATTGCAACTAAATGTAAGGGTGAATAGCCACCCTACGCGTACGTGATGATTGGCGTCATCATCAATGGTTGCTTCGCTATTGATCATAGATCCCAGAGCTTTGAAGTTTTCCCACTTGGCCATAACTTTTCCATTCATATATAGAGTAAAATAGGATATTGTTGGCACCCCTCTATTGATTGGCACAAGAACTTTAAAACAGTGTTAGACATAGGGCCTTACCAATAATCATTTTTAGTCTTCAGTTTAAATATTTTGATGGTCACAATGGATAATTTTATATGGACATTTTCGCCATTGTGACTTTGTAAAAGTTAGCCTGGACAATAAAAATGATTATTAGTACCGCGGATAGTTATTTCTTTAATTAACTACCGTTGTATTTCTTTAAGTTGGTAGTACTTACTTTAATACATTTAACAAGCTGTCATAAATCTTTCCTGCCTTTTTGCAATAAACGTTAACGGTTTCATAGGGTTAACAGTTAAAAATAAGTGTCTGTTTTTGTTCTTGAAATTAACAATTTTAGCTGTTGTTATAAGTTTTCCTATTATTAAAAGACTCAGTTTAAGGTATTTTTGATTAAAACTTATTAAAATATATTATTTATAATGTTTTTAATGGTGCCAACAATTGGAAATATAATCAACAAATTTCCAAATTTTGGCCCATCATTGCCATTGGTAGTAGTGCCGATTACCCAGTTATGGGCACTATGCCAATCATTGGGTTGAGCCAATCACCTGGCAAAAAGTACACTGCCCATCTTGGGAAAGAAGTGTCAATAATTGGTAAAAATTGACTTTGCTTTATTTTACTGCCTTTTTGTTTATGTTTTTAAAGAAATTTATTGTTTTTTTTTATGTTTTTATTAAAAAATACTTTAAGAAAGGTAACGGAATTGATTTAAAGTTATTTGAATGTTTTATTTTATATTTACACATACCTACATAAAGACGCAAGTTTTACTAAGGCGCCAATCATTGGGTGGTTTACCCTATGTCAGTACACCAAGCCGAATGTAAACACCGTCTTAAGAGATTTGTTCGGGTAGTCAAAAACTGTTATACACTTCTTAAATTGGCATAGGTACATCAGTTTTGAACATTTATGTTTGCAATGCTTATTCAAATAAAACCAAATAAATTAATAATAATTAATAATTAATATAATGTATGTAGAAACTTAAAATTCAATTATAATTCATATTGGAATGTGAAATGGTTTCTAAACGCCAACATTTTAGATACTAGTGTACAAAAACCCTTTATCAAAAAAAATTCTAAATTGTAGTGTTTCAGATGAAATATTAATACATATTTTGGTTATGAAAATCGCTAAAATGCAGCTGACAATGCCCATTTCGTGGCATGTGAAGACTTAAATCGCTTCACATAATACATTCCATTCCTTCCCCTTAAATCTACAACAAGTGCACAAATTTTGTCGACAACAATAAATACAGCTACATACATCCCAATTATTCCATTCCCAATTAATTCGATTCGCGTAAATAGCATCCTTGTATGATAATCGGAAATTGGTGCAACAATTCAAATGGATGTTGAATTATTCGAAAACATGTTAGCTAAAATTGGCATTGGAATAATAACGTTCATTTCATTAGCAGCAGCAGCAAGCAAATATGCATCTAAAAGCCAAACCATGTTCCACTTAAAGCCACAATAATTATTACCAATGCATTGCGGCAGTAAGCAATTGTCTAGAAATTAAGTTGTAATTTGCTTTATTTGTGCAGCTTTAATTTGCGACAATATTTCACATAAATGCATGAGTGCCAGGAAGGAGAGTCTTATGCCTGCGCGGAAAACCTCATACAACTTAGCGTCACCCACTCAATGTGTATAGAATGCATTAAAAACGTTATGCATCTGTGATGTATGAAATTGTTTACACAAACAACTAGCTACCATCCCGCATGCCTCACCATTGTGTAAATGAATGCGTCCACAATACCGAGGTCAAAGATTAAACGAATCCGCAAAATATGAATGCCAAAACTGCCGACCGTACACCATACCACCAAACGTCCCAAAATGGGATTACGTAGGTGGAACACACTCCGAATGTAAATTATCGCCTCAAAGAGATAATATCATATCGGCACGACAAGGGTGCGGTAATGCTGTGCCCAGAAATGGTGTCCACTGCGCTATATGACTCGACGAATAGCCACGCAACATCAAGTTAAGGGCTTCCATTCTATATTAAACACCGATTTGACACGAGTATATCTGACGTTTATTGGTAGTGTCACGTCATAAACACTGAAGGATTTCGTTTTGAGTGCTAAAGTACGTACGGATTAATGTATAACATATGGAATGGGTTTATTGGGGAAGAAGCAATGATTTTATGATGTTTATAAGTCGTAAATGACTGTAGATATTATGGCTGTAACATTAAATTTATTTGCGAACAATTTGCACAATCCGCGGAAAGGTGTTTTTATGTTTTTTAAACGTCCCATAGGGACTAAGATATAAATATTTTATTTTTATTTCTTTCCGAATTTTTTTTATTTATTAATTGAAAGAAAACTTGTCTTTTTATAAAAAAAAAGTTTAGTTTTGCATTTTTGTTTAAGGAGTTCACAATCCATCCGGTCACTCGTCACTGTCATTCAGCTCTGTCACAGCATTACAAAGGGAGCATGTCCTGAATTTTAGGACACAATGACAGCGGCATGTAAGCGCAGTAGCGCAGTGGTTAGAGTGCTGGACTACTGTGCGTCGTGCGAGGGATCCCAGGTTCGATCCCCGGAAAAACACAAATAATTACATGTTAAGGTTTTTCCTACTGCGCCACCGTCTGAGTTCTAATCGGACTATCGGATCCAAAAAAAAATTAAAAAACGAGGCAAGCGCTGGCAGATGACAATCGAGTACCTATCGAAGATAATTACTTTTTTCAGACGAAATACAAACAAGTTTGTTTACATTTGCATGGATTTTTTCTAGGAATTTATTAATTATAGGTAAAATAACTATTTTCACAACAAAAACGTTTGAGGTCTTTTCTCCTGCCTCAAGATAGATAAATACATACCTATATGTAGTTTAAAGTTAACAAATAAATAAATAAAGATAAATAGATAGATAAACACCACGAACGTCAACGAAAGATTAATCACTCTCATTATTCTCAATCAATTGCATAAAAGCAAAGCAGCGTTACCGATGGACAATTTGAAAATGTCCCCAAAAAATGTCGCCCAAGCCAAAAAAAATGCGGCCCACCCAATTTAAGGAAAAAAACACGTCCTTCAGGTTTAAATTATACAGTTTATTAAAAAAAAAGAGAATTTATTTTTTAAATGAAATATATTTTAAGTAAAAAAAATAAACAAATAAAGAAAAAAATAACAGTTCATGTAGTGTAGAGAGTTCTTCTATGTAGCGTATGCGTTAGTCTCGCAAAAACTCAAGAACGGCTAAATCGATTTGGATGATTCGTCTTTTGCTTAGTTGGTCTTTAATCAGGGTCAGGGGTGGCTTAGAAAATTCGGAAAACCCCAAATGAAAAGCCGGAAAATCTAAAAAAATTAAATTTCAATTTTTTATGGGAATAGCGTAACGACTAAAATTATTGGCACCCCCAATTTTTGACCCAACTATTGGCACCCCATCATTCAACAGTGATTTTCTCAATAACCCTTTGTTCGAATAAGTCAATTTATTTTTTATTTTGAATTTGCACATTTTTCTCATATTCCTGTGTCTTTAGTTTGGAGACATTCCTTTCCGTTTCTGTTTTATACTTACTTAGATGGCGCTACAGTCCGGGGTGGACCTGGGCCTCAACCAACACGCCTCTCCAGTTAGCACGATCTTTGGCTAACCGCCTCCAGTTGCGCACTCCAAGTTGGTTGAGGTCCCCTTCCACTTGTGCGCGCCACCTAAGGCGAGGTCTTCCTCTACTGCGTTGTCCCTCCGGGTTGGAATCGAAGACTCTTCGGGCCGGAGCGTTGGTGTCCATTCGCTCTACATGTCCTAGCCATCTTAGTCGACTGATACGCACTTTTCTGACCAGGTCTATGTCGCTGTACAGCTCGTAGAGTTCGCTGTTAAATCTTCTCCTCCAAAGCCCGTCAACGCAAACGGGACCGAAAATCACTCGAAGAATTTTGCGTTCGAAACGACCAAGAAGATCTTCATCCGCCTTTGTTAACGTCCATGCTTCTGCGCCATAGAGTAGGACTGGAATGATGAGGGTCTTATATAGAGTCTCCTTAGTGTTTCTTGACAAGGCCTTACTAGTCAGTTGCCTTCTTAGGCCAAAGAAACAGCGGTTGGCAAGTGTAACTCTTCGTTTGATTTCTGCTGTGGTGTCATTATCAGAGTTTATAGCGGAGCCGAGGTAGATCCCTAACCACCTCAAAGTTATAGCTGTCTATCGTGACGTTCTGTCCGATTCGCCGATGTTGTGTGTCCCTTCTTGTTGACAGCATGTACTTTGTTTTGCCCTCATTCACCACTAAACCCATTTTTGCCGCTTCTGTGCTAATACTTGCAAACGCACCAGTAACAGCTCGCTGCGTTCTGCCAATTATGTCAATGTCGTCAGCGTATGCAAGTAGTTGCACAGACTTTTGGAAAATTGTGCCCCTGGTGTTGGCTTGCGAGTTTCGCACAATTTTCTCAAGTATGATGTTGAAAAAGTCACATGACAGCGCATCACCTTGTCTAAATCCTTTTTTGACATCAAAGGTCTCGGTGAGATTATTTCCGACCTTTACGGAGCAGCGGGCGTTCTCCATCGTCATTCTGCACAATCTGACAAGTTTGGCAGGGATGCCAAAACTAGACATGGCTCTGTATAGCTCGTCTCTATAAATGCTGTCATATGCGGCTTTAAAATCGATAAATAAGTTTCTGTTTTATAAGTGAAAGTAAAATCACGTGCGAAAAAAAAAACAAAACTTCAAAATTTTCAAAGTTTTGGTTAAGGACCTATAATTTTGTAAGCTTTTTTTCACTACTTTCTTTTATATTTTTTAATGAAAACTTTCTTTATTTACTATAAGAATGCATTAAATAAGTCGTTTGTAAATATATTTTGTTAAAAAGGTTATTGTTTTATTAATGAAAGGGGTGCCAATAATTGAGTTGGGGTTCAATTATTGGCCAATAGTTGTATCATGCAAACGTTATTCATTGATTTTTGTTGTAAATGTGTTTTTCTGCACCAATTTCCGGTTTGTTCAGAGCAAAAAGATTTAACATCTTATATGATATCCATAGGTACATATTGCTTAACGGTAAATTTAGGTTGCCTTTTTTGAAAAATACCTACTATTTTACTTTTACTTTCTTCTTAAATTCTACAATGATTTAAATAATATTAAAAACAAATTTTTGTTTGTTTCCTTTAAAAAATATTAATTTTATACAATATACACCACCAATGTTCGCAAAACTCGAAAACCACCAAACCGATTGATCTCAATTTTAGGACAATCTTTGTTACTGGCCCAAAGGAGTTTTTGTGAAGTTTGGTCAATATTGAACAAAGGAGCGTGGCACTTCTCATACAAAAAATTCGTAAAAATCTTATATCTCAAAACCACCGAATAGATTGAGCTCAAATATTGAGAAATTCTTTGTCATTGGCCTGAAGGTGTTTCTGTGAGATTTGGTAAAAATTGGATCAGGGGCGTGGCACCTCCCATACAAAAAAACTGGATTTCAAAAGTTATAATACTGTTAACGTTGATGCGCATTGTCAATACAAATTAGATTAGGGTGCGATTGGAAATCGGGAATGGCACGACCCATGCAAGTTATTTAAAACACTGTAGCTTTAGCTTTGAAATTTGGTAAATTGACCTCAATTTTTATATGTAAATAAAAGACATTGAATGCATTTGAATACGAACGAGTTTCACTTAATCACCAAATGAAACTTAAACTGTAGACAGTGCGGCCAATATTGCCGATCTCAATGAACTGGAGTTGGAAGGTTTGGGATTCATAACCGCAGAGATAAGTTTTAGGTGTTACGAAGTTCACGGGTCATCTAGTAGATATGCAAACATGCGAAGAGTTATTAAAGAAGAAAACACACGCAAATATGTGTTTCTTTTTTCAAAACTGTTTAGTGTTATTTGAGAATTAAATTGAAGTTTTGAAAATGCGTCCCAATGTCGCCTGAATTTGTGAAAGGGGTCCAAAAAACGCTTATTTCGAATTGTGGTCGCCACGCGTTCCAACAGAAGAAATGTCGCCCATCGGTAACACTGCATGAAAGATGACAAAACAAAAATTCTCGCGACTCTCGCTCTACTTGTTGTGTAGAATGTAGATACAGCGAATTTACAAATGTGTATGCGTGGAACGCCTCATATTTTGCGGATCCAAAAATGACGGGAAAAGTTGGGTCAGCGATTTTGCTTGAAGGGTATAACTGTCCTGAAAAAGCTTCTCAATTCAGCCGTTCGGACTCGGCATAAAATTGTAGGTCCCTTCCATTCGTCCCAACAATAAAAAAAAAAAAACGAATGGTTGTTAGAAGCTAGGCTAGCTGTATAATTGTATACTCGCCTGTTGCACCAATTACTATTTATTTATTTATTTTTAATAACACCGGCATGAGTGGACAAATGACACTCTGTGATTGTGTGTCAATCGCTCTTGACACCCTTACGAATGACATGACGACCTGATTAATAATTTTTTGTGACTTTATCAAAGCAACAGAAACACATTTCATTGTAAGACTTCTGCGAACTCTGTCAGACATACAATATCCTCCTAGACATAACAAGTCAGCCTTACATAACAACTATCATTGATAGAGGATTCGAAAACACTTTCCGTGTTTTTAGCTGTTACATATTTTTAAACCGCTCAAAAGTGTACGTTGAAAAAAATGCTTAAGCTATAGTTACAAATGTCAAAAATTGTGTCAATTTTGACACGCTGACGTTAATATGAGGTAAAATTCTGTCCTAAAGTTGGGTGTAACCAAAATCCAGTCAAAAGCAGCATGTCAAATATTGACACGATTTTTGACATGGTGTAATAGTAGCTTTAGTAATTGATCTCGCAAAGTTTAGCCACAATGAGACATTAACGACAGAAAATCAGGGTAACGAAAATTGTACTGCCTCACGAGTCAATTCTAGCAGCAGAATTTTTCAATCTGTTCATTTGTGTCACTCCGAATCCCGATAATCTCAAAAACCAACACTCACAAATCTATAAATATTACAGAGAAAAAGATTTATACTGCCTGAAGTACTAATTCACGCAATCATTTATCTCGCTCCCAGCGCAAAGAAATGGAAAATGGCGGACTCGCTAACAACAGGGTGACGGTGACGGACGATCTAGTTTAATTGGAAGTTTGTATTTCAATAAATTTCATTCAGAAACCTGCAGTTGTCGTTAAGGGAAAGCACATTTTTGATAGAGACATACTTTTCAATGGCGCTCTCGATCGTCGCTATGCTATAAAATTCTCGTTCAAGACTCTCAAATCCGCTGTCCGGTATTCCTTCCCGTCACATTTTAGGGTAGGTATAGGTATATGCTTTCGGCAGTTTTCCGGAATGTTGCCGTATATGGTGTGCCATATCAAGAAGAGAACGGTCGTTTTGCTACAAAACAAATAATAAAGAGTACAAATTTTTAGCAAGTTTTTTGGAAATGAAAAACCAGCACAAAACACACAAATTGATAGATTTAAGGCCAAAAGGCAATAGTTGCAAGGATATAGCTAAGTTTAGAGTGCTCATTAAGAGCCAGTAAGCTAGAATAAGATACATGTTAGTTTTAATTTAGATTTAATCATTTTTGTCTAGTATGTAAGTTAAGGAAAGAATGAATAAAAATGAAGTCAAAAATCTAAAAAAAATGGTCGTTTTACTTGTTACACCCTACCAAACACAGCAAATATTTTGAATCATCCGAAAACAGCTTCTTCAATTTGTGGACTAAGAAGGATGACATTTTGCGACCTCTGACAAATACGGTCTTAAAAATTTTATAAACTATGCATATTTTGTTGCAACTTTATATAATTGAGCTAAGCTTGTCATCGATAAGCAATCAAGCTAACACTATACATTTTCGCGATGACGAAATGGCTTTAATATGGAACGTTGATATGCTCAATTTAATTTACCTTCTACTGTTTTCATTTTTAAGGTTATCTGGCAGTATTCCTTTCTACTATAAGGCAAAGATATACCTACCTAGATTTTGCATTTTTAATGGAATGTTATTTTGTTGATAAGAGGGTTTAAAATCTCATCCCAAATACACAACTCCTTCGAAATACTTTTTTTTTGTAATATGTATAATTCCTGATTCTAAATTATGACCCCATTATGGTCGCATCTTTTTGCAATACCTACGAACTTTTACCTTTTAGAAATGTCTGGATAAAAAAGCTAATCAAAATGTACGGGGGTACACAGCAAGGATCGCCATCGCGATTGTATTTGTGGATGCTTTCATCGTCCATTATATGATTTACATTATTTAGAAGGGCACAGGACTACCGAAAGTTCCAACAAAATGCTCTAACGAATAATAATTTGTGGAAGTCGTTGTCGCCTCGTTTTTGACACCACCAGGCATAATTGAAACAAATTATTGAAGACACAAATTCCCACTCACCCTTTGTCTGTGACAACAAGTGCGAATTCCATGCGAAAATATATTTTAACTACAATGTACATAATTACATATACACATTCCATGTATATGTACAAAACACTTTAATATCTCATTAAAAATATTGAATGCACCGTCCGAAAGCTTGGCACCACTTTTATAAATTGGATCCGTTCCGTAATCATCATCCGTGGTCATCATTAAGTCCATAGAGAGCTATTATGTCTCTTGCTTTCTTTAAATCAGCTTGGAACCTTATTCATTTTTATTTGGCACTAATGTACAAAAATGTTGTAAAACAGGGCTATCAATTCAGAACGGGCTGGAGTCCTGGAGTAGGTATACTTTCATCGTAGCTAGGGCTTCTTAATGTGAGCGAAATAATGATGACCATGGAGAAAATCGACTGCAACGTTATAGTCTGGTAGCCTTTTAGAGTCTGTTTTACCAAGTCTTAAATAAGCCTGTTAAAGCCACTTACGGGCTACCCTCAGTAAGACGTACGCTCTTCTCTACTTCTCTACTTAGTTATAGAAATATGTCAAAACCATCTTACACATTCAGGGTAGACAATACAAAATTAATACCTGTCAAAATGTAGAGGCGTTACGTTACGCTGTTACATAATTTATGTTTTCTCGAGAATAATTCTCTTGGCCACGACTATTGGTCGACTTATGCTTATTTTTATTTTGTGGAACCTTTGTTCCGTTTTTCGTCTGAATGGTTAGCCCATCATTATCCAGATCACAGTACAGTATTCATGTACTCAAAATAATCTGACATTGTTCTGGGAGCATAATTCTATGAGAATTGTGCGGCAGCTACTGCCTAGTTTAGATTTGGAGCGCCATTAGCGCAGCCTGACTATCAATGTAGATGGCGATATTTTAGTTGGATTTTAGTCCCATCTGAAGTAGTTTCGACAGTTTTTGAGTACGGAAAGAACATCTCAAAGTCGCTTGTTGGCCTTCCAATGCAGAGACCATTGTGAGACTTACGGACTCTTTCCTCCAGCGCCTAGGCAGTTTCAAGGGTGGTATTTTGTATATATTTTGGTAGCTGTTTCGTTTTTCTGGATCGACGCGAAGTCTGCACTCTTCAGCAAAGTTATAAGCTTATTAAGGACCGATTGCATCTTTTCACTCAGAGTTTGCACTGCTAAGCGTTGCATAAAATGTCGTTGTTAAGGTGCCTGTCCATTTGAGAGTACTTTCGCTAGTAAACTCTCGAGAGTTTCTCTCGGGTGGCTGTCCATTTGCATACCTGGGAATAGTGCACTAATTTGATAGTGCACTATTCAATGCACTAGAAAAATCAAATCCAGTGCTAATGAAAGTTCGTTTGCACTAGCACTGAAAATTTCAATGCTAATGAAAGTTCGTTTACACTAGCACTGAAAATTTCAATGCTAATGAAAGTTCGTTGGCACTAGCATTGAAAATTTCAATGGTAATGAAAGTTAACTTGCATTAGCAGTGAAAATTTGAATGCTAATGAAAGTTCGTTTGCACTAGCACTGAAAATTTCAATGCTAATGACATTTCACTTTCATTAGTTCAGTGCTACTTAAATTTCAATTGCATTACCTACTTAGAAAGTTTTATATCTATATAAAAAATTGTTGCAAGTGTGTTGTGACTTAACTCACGAACGGTCAAACCGAATTTGATTAAATTTTTAGGATTTGTGCGAATGGTCGTGTAGATGGTTTATCTACAGTTTTGGTCAAAATTGGACATAGGGGCGTGGCACCGCCCATACAAAAAAAACATTCAAAATCGTATATCTAGAAAACCACCAAATCGAATGAGCTCAAACTTACAGATGATCTTAGTTATTGGCCCTGGAGCGGTCCTGTGAAGTTTGGTCAAAATTGGACAAATGGGCCTGGCACCGCCCATAAAAAAAACATTCAAAATCTTAAATCTCGAAAACCGTCGAACCGATTGAGCTCAAATTTACAGACAATCTTAGGTATTATCCTGGGAGCGTTCCCGTGAAGATTGGTCAATATTGGACAAAAGGGCGTGGCAACTCCGGGCGGGTACAGCTATATTATATAAAAACGTTGGTGCGTATGTAAGTCCAATAATGACCACTGAACCACGCTATCCGCCTTCATTCTTATTAAAAAAAAATAATTGAACAAAAATATCAAAATAAATCTTGAAATATTTAAAATAACTATTTTAGGCAGAACAACGTTTCCGGGTCAGGATAGTATACATATAAAAATGAAGTTTACGACTCACTGATCATCAACGCCCAGCCCAAACCCTTTGCTCTAGAAAGCTGAAATTTTCCACAGAGGTTCCCTTTATGATGTATACAAGGAATAAGGAAGGTTATTTCGAAATTCAACCCCTGAAGGGGTAAAAGAGGGGGTCAAAGTTTGTATGGGAACATTTTTATTTTTCATCCGATTGACTTAAACTCGGTTTGCGTACCTACTCTATTATAAAGCTACGAGTACACGACATGCCAAACACGACATACGCATGCCACTCTGACGTCACGAAAATTGCTCGACATATTGTAGAATATGTTACGTTTTATATATTGTGGCATGTGTGAAAAGTATGCCGAGTACACGGCATGCACATTTTGTCTCAAAGTTGGCATATTCGTATGTCGACGGTGACTGACATGTGTTTTGCCGCACCGGAGATGCATGTAATATGTTGTAATATGTAAGGTGTTGAACAAAAATATTATTTAACTATTATTAAAGCGTCAGTAAATGGCACGCACTTCCATCGCTATTGGCTATTTCGGAGAGCAAAAAATCGCCTCAATTAAAAATATATTAGACTTTTTTTAATCCATTCACATCGTAGCCATCCTTTGATGGAATTTGTTTCTTTATGGCTTGATAGAAAGAAGACGAACCATATTTTGGGCGAACTTCGTCTTGCCCCAATTTAACGCCTTCAGATAAAGTCCAGAGTGATAATAAAACACAGATAGTTCAAATTTCAATGTGATTTATTTGAATGGAATCGAAATCAGTAGAGAGCGATGTGATAAACAATGTTTTTCGATTTGTTTTCCGGCGCAAGAACAAACAACGAAGACGGTTTGCCAACACGCGAACAGGCAACGTACAGCTGGCAGTGAGAAAAACAGGGAAATTAGAGAATAATTCCACAGACTTCCAAACTTATTTCTGAAAAAAATGAAATCGAATTGATAATTTGCGGATGTGATGCGCGATATACGACTATCGCTATCCGGAATCAGTGAAATAATAATACTCAAAACTCGAATCAATTGCAGCAAGAATAATAGCACATTTTGCTCAATAGAAAATGTCAATGCGAAAAGAACACCTGGCGCCATCTATTATTTATGTCGTTAACTTCTTCACCCAAAATGCACACAATATGTCTTTTATCACAATGAATTTCACAATTATCCGAAATTTTCCGAGCTTCCAAATAAATAAAATTTTCGGGTTCGCGTTCAAAAAATCTATTTTCGCTTTTTCCAATTTTCCGACTTTTCCGAAGGGTTTTCCCAAAATTTTCTTTCGTAAAAACCTTCTCCTGGCAATTACAAACAACTGAAAGCAAAAAAGCTGAAAAGCTATTCCAGAACAATTGCTCACAAAATTCCATACAAAAAATCTATTTTCGCTTTTTCCAATTTTCCGACTTTTCCGAAGGGTTTTCCCAAAATTTTCTTTCGTAAAAACCTTCTCCTGGCAATTACAAACAACTGAAAAAAAATTTGAGCCAAATCGGCCCAGCCGTTCTCAATTTCGAATTTTCCAATTTCCCGACTTTTCCGGAGGGTTTTCCCAAAATTTTCTTTCAGAAGAACCGTCTTCTGGCGATTGCGAACAACCGAAAAAAAAAATTTGAGCCAACTCGGTCCAGCCGTTCTCAATTGATGAATTACTATAGGTATACATTTTTGCCACCATTTTTATATATATAGATTTATATATAAAACTTTCTAAGTAGGTAATGAAATTAAAATGTATGTAGCACTGAACTAATGAAAGTGTAATGTCATTAGCATTGAAGTTTTCAGTGCTAGTGCAAACGAACTTTCATTAGCATTGAAATTTTCACTGCTAATGCAAATCAACTTTCATTAGCATTGAAATTTTCAATGCTAGTGCCAACGAACTTTCATTAGCATTGAAATTTTCACTGCTAATGCAAGTTAACTTTCATTAGCATTGACATTTTCAGTGCTAGTGCAAACGAACTTTCATTAGCATTGGAATTTTCAATGGTAGTGCAAAATCAATGGTAGTGCTTAAGTACCCAGGTCTGGCATTTGAGAGTAATAATTTCGAGATTTTAATATCGAGAGTTTTTTGATAACATTTTGAGAGTAGATTCCCTGAGAGTACTCTCATAACCGTGTCCACTTGATACTTCTTCTGCTAGTTAAAAAAAACAAACTGACAAAAAACTATTTTTATGAAAATAAACTAATTTTTTAAATGTTCCACTTGTTTCGATGAGTTTGTGATATAAATAAAATGTGTTCTTATTTTTATTGCCATATTGTCAGTCAGATGTGTTCCCAAGTAAAAGAGCGAAATTTGGCACGGAAAAAACAAGTTCTTCCTCTTGGAACTTTGGAAAGAAAAATTTCAGGAATTAACAGAAATGTCAAAATAAAATACGTGGAAATGGCTTTCATGATTTATAAATCACTTCGGCCTAATTAAGTTGGTGGGAAACTACGGATATATCGTCGTCGTAAGCTCGGTGAAGGGTCTTCTCTTATAAAGAGCTTCAAATTGTAGATGCTCATCAGGAGGAATTCAGGGATTTTTAACATTCGGCAACAAGTGAAATGGAATATATAATTCAATCTGTTCGGCCCACTATTTATAAAAAAAAGATACCAAATGAGCGTGTATTGGTAACATTATGAGTTGATTTATTTCCTCCGATATTCAATGTTCTGCCATGTCGACTCTCGACAGCTACTCGCAAAATACGAACCGTGTTGGAATTTTGAGAGCTAATCTCCGATAGTGATCAGAACATGTGTCCACTTGCGAGTGACTTTCAAAAGGCTCGAATCTCGAGAGTAAAAAGTTAACTCTCCGCGAACTACTCTCAAGACTATGTCCACTTGCGAGTTTGCTCTCGAGATCTGCTTGAGAGCTGCTCGCAGCATTTCTACTCTCAAATGGACAGGCACCTTTACGTTACGGTGCTAATTACGCATTCGATCGGATTATTAATATTATTATTATTATTATTATCTTTATTTCATTCAAAAAAACTTAAAGCTATACAAAAGATAAATCAATAGTTCAACAAAAAGATTTTTTAAAAGAATACAGCTTTTAGCTTTAAAGCTAAAGCTGTTTTAGCCTTCTTGCAGATCTTTCCAAAGACAGCATAGTCATATAGCCTTTTATGAATTCCAAAGAAAGTAGCTTTACAAGAGATAATATACAGAAGCCGGGATTTCATCAAATTTCCCACTTGCTAGAGTTTGTTTTGACAATTGTTTACCTATGTTTTGGCGGTACAGAAAATGTTAATTGTTAAAATTTTACTTTTTAACTAAAGTTGTTGTTTTGTGGTCTAGGTGGCTAGGCTAATATAGGTGTTGTTCTTAGGTGGTATGGGCTTTAAGCCGCAACGAACACTCAGATTGTTTAGCGAGAACCACCGCTTTTAAACATTTTGCTGTGTCCCTTTGGGTCACATATTTACATACGACATTCCTATAAATTTCAGGAAATGGGTACACGATATACCTATACTTGGTGAATATTGGACCAAATCTAAGGACCAAAATCATTCTAAATGAAACAGAAGCCCAACCCGCAGATACTAGATACTATCGCAGGAAAATAGGACTATCCGATGACGATTCCTGTCGACTGTGAGGAGAAGATGTTGAGACTATATAACACATACTCCACGAATGGCCTGCTTATGCAAAAAGCATTTCTGAGCTCGGAGAAGATTTCAAAAAATATGCAACCCACGAAAATACTATAAGCTTACATAGAATAGAGTTTATAGAGACGAGTTAAGCAGAGTTATGCTAAAATCTGGCACTTCCGCATCCTAAAGTCGGCATAATAAACGCTAAAGATATGAACATAGTCGTAAAAGTGACAGATAATCATCTTCGACACGGTTGGGAATCTACTCTTGATACTCAAACCAGTAGTACTTCTTACTTATCGGGCTCCAGATCCGTGAAGAGTTGCTATCAATAGTGACGTTTTGTCCTAGGCGGTGGACAGATGCTTGTTTGTTTGTTGATAGCATGTACATACTTAGTCTTGTCCTCATTTACTACAAGGCCATCTGTTTTCGCCTGTTCTTAAATCGCCGTGAACGCATACTCCAGCAGCTGAACGGATCTGTTGAATATAGTGCCTTCCGTGTTGATACATGCCCTGCGCACTATCTGCTCCAGTACGAGATTGAACACGTCGCATGATAGCGCGTCTCCTTGCCGAAATCCGGTGCAAGTTTGAAAAAGATCGGAGGAGCTGCTTCCAAACTGCCCATTGCAGCTAAATCAGATTTGCCGGGATTCCGAATTCGGCCATCGCCATATAGAGCTCCTGTCGATGTATGCTATCATAGGTCGATGAATAGGTGGTGTGTTTCGACTTGATTTTCGTTGGGCTATTCTAGGATTTGAGTCAGTGTAAAGATTTGGTCTATAGTCGATCTGCCGGGACGGAAGCCACACTGGTACGTGCCGATTAGTGTGTTGCAGAACGGTTTAAGACGTTCACACAGTACGTTGGATAGGATCTTGTATGCGACATTAAGCAGGGAATGCCTCGATAGTTCTTGCAAGACATTAGGATCGGCTTTTTTGTAGATGGGGCATATGGAGCTGATAGTCCAGTCATCGGGCATGTTTTCTTCTACC
Source organism: Cheilosia scutellata (assembly GCA_955612985.1). NCBI lineage: Eukaryota > Metazoa > Arthropoda > Insecta > Diptera > Syrphidae > Cheilosia > Cheilosia scutellata. Next base: position 96,496,167 of record OY015312.1, read on the forward strand.
CATACTTGGTTGATGATTCGATGCATGCTTCCTACCAAAACATCAGCACTGTATTTAAAGAGCTCCGCTGGTAAACCATCAGAGCCTGCGGCCTTGTTGTTCTTAAGCTTTTTTTATAGCTAGGCCAACTTTTTCTATACTAGGTGGTGGAACTAGTTCTTCATTGACTGGACGTGGGTTCTCTTCTTGCCCTATCACTCTCTCTACATGATTCCCATTGAGCAGCTGCTGGAAATGCTGCTTAAACACATCTACTATTCCCTGCGCTTCGCTGACTAGGTTTCCTTCGCTGTCTCGAAGAGACCGCGTTCCGGTTTTGTAGCCAGCACCCAGTTGTTTGGATTTTTTTATAAAACCTCCGGATGTTATTACAATCGCACGACTCTTCGATCTCCTTGAGCTGGGAAGCTGCGTAAGTCCTCTTCTTTCTACGCAGGATCTTCTTCTCCTCCCTTCTCCTGGCTCGGTACTCTTCTATCGCTGCCCTTGTTTTGCGCTGTAGTGCTTTCTTGTGTCCATCTTGTGCCACCTTTTTCCTATACACGCATTCATCATCATACCACGGACAACGGGCTCTTTCTCTGGGGTGGCTGGTACCCTACACTGGTTTCGGCTACCTCCTTTTGATGATGTCGCCATCACTTATCGGCTTGAAGTCAATCACTTTTGTCCTAAGCCGATTTCCCACGACGAATCCGCATCCTAATACATGCAATCTTTTTTTGCAGCTGTAATAAATGTCGCAATTTTTTCTCTTCATCATACCTGATCCTATCCATCGTATCTCCTGGACCGCGGTTATATCTGCCTTATAGCGCGTGAGGACAGAGGACAGACTCAAGTTTTTGAGTAGCACATAGAGCGTTCGTACATTCCAGGCAACCCAGTAGTAGATGACCTTAACTAGATTAGTGTATTTAGTTGGAGCTTAAAACCGATCTGAACCAATCTAGCGTGGGACACTGGAGAAAATCGAAATCATATCTCGAAAACAACTGATCTATTGAGCTAAAATCGGCAGGCTAGCTTTGGAATTTTTTAAAATGTGTTTATGTGCAGTTTTGTAAAAATTGGACAAAGGGGCGTTGCACTTTCCATTCAAAATGAAACGTTGCAAACGCTTTTTCTTCGAAAAGTAGTCGAATAAGCCCAAAACTTACACAATATATCTGTTATGAAGTGAAAAGTAGTGCACGTTGATCAAAAGTGTTCAGGTTTTCCGAAAGATGGCACTGAACTCATATAATCTCAAAAGTACACTATACCTCAACTCTTAACAATTAATGGCACCTTTAGCATTGAAATTTGGTAAATAGATTGTCTTTAGAAAGCATTTACTAAAACATGTACTTGATCGTAAAGGGGCGTGGTACTTCCCAATTAAAAATGGAACATAATAAAGCAATAGAATTCACATCGTCCAATCAATCTAAACTTTTCTTCACGACTTAAATGTCCTGCTACAGCAGTAATTGATCCTTTTACGAATACAAGCTGTCCTTTATTTGCTTGAATCTTTCTATAACTGATTCATGATTGGTACCTATATGGGGGCAAATTTGTATCTACATCCATTTGTATTTCTATTTAAAATTTCTCAACATAAACATAATTATTCTACCCGAGCATGAAGTACAAACAGTTCTATGGTCAGTGTCCTATACACCTACACCACTATAGTAATTCTTACTAATTCCATTACGCTTTACGATATGTACATATCTACAATATAATCTCTTTTGTAATCAAAAGGCTGACAGTCAATTGAGTTAGGTAAACGAATTCGCAAAGCTTTTATCCTTGCTAAGAAAAATTATTCTTCATCATACCGTTTTCCATTACTGGACATTATGTATCTCGTTTTGTGTTATGTTCATATGAAAATTCAAACGGAAGGTAGAACAAAAGAAGGACAACCACAAAGACCACAAACGCATACGTGTGTTTATTTTTTCCTTTCCCAAATGTTAAGTACTCTACTTCAACATTCCAACAAGAAGAACTTATACATTTCTAAATAAAAACGTACCTATTCACGAATGCATGCCTCCTCACTTTCGTCGTGTTAATCCTTGAAAATTTCATGAATACCTACCATTTCGTTGAATAAATTAGTGAACTTACCTCCGACAAAGATGTCGACTTGAGTCCAATTAAGTTTGGCTGCCACACTTTTAACAGCAAATGATATCGCCTCAAAGGATGGTAGGAAGTTGCTTGATTCCTAAAACGAAACAATAAATTGCAAAAGTATGAGAAAAGGTAGGTATAGGAAGTGTTGTGTTTCGTATACCTACATTTTTAATTGAAATGTCAATTCAAAAAAGCTATTTTCTTTTTAACTTTGACTTAGGTGCGTATATAGATACTACAGACAATCTTTGATAAATGGCTGCTGAAATCCCAAGTGCCTAGATTTGCAAACATTAATAAAAAATGAGTTCGATGGAAGGGTTAGCGAAACTGGGCATATTTAATTGGAAAATGGGCCTCATCTGTCGATGATTTTTAATCACAGACTTGTAAAAGTTTGGAACCCAAAATACTTAATCCAATCACTGGAACCCAACTCCATAGATATTTATGCATATTTCCAAGTTTAATAGAAAAATCATACGAAAGTCGATTCTACTTCCTTTTTATCTATGTAAGGTATTGTCAGGCCATATACCTATACCTATGCGTGTGTAAACTGCATTTGCCGGGTTTCGCTACCCCAATCTGAATTTCAGGAAAAAAAAAAATGTATCTACAGCATAAGATTTGTATCCATTTGAACATTCTTACTATGTATTGATTTTAAATGTAGAATGTGCTGTTTTAAAAGAAGAATGCACTCAAATGCAGACTATGAGACATTTACTTCTCTCTTGGCTTTTGTTTGTTGTCTTTCAGTGAATTGCATCAAATGCGCGAACTCAACCAAACTTTCAATATAGCTTACCCTGTCTGCAGTTGAACAATGGAAGAAAGATTGAGAGTGTCGTCTGTCGTCCTTTGAGAATACTTTGACTGCTCAAGAAGAAAACTATTTTTTCTGAGATGGTGCGATAAACATAGGTACGGTAGTCGTGAAGTTCCCAAGGGGAATATTCAAGTCAACCGATAAACACTGTTTTAACAAAGAATGTGTTTGTTGTTTTGTTTTACAGGATGCCGCGTTTATTTACATTTCTGTGAATTTCTCAGTAGCGGCTCTATTAAACTACAACATAAAATGAGCAGTGGGTGTAACTTGTTTGTATAGGAACATTTTTCCATTCGTTTGTTTTAGTTTATTACTTATTTAACTTACTTAATGGCTTGGCGAAAGACACTTCAATGTTAAATCTAACCTAACATTAATGAATTTTTTACCCCTAAAATGTTACTGCCTTATTAAGTGCATCCTTACAGTAACGGTCTGCTATTTACGATATCTTTGTCTATCAAACGGATGTTCCGTTTTCCTTGTCAACTCTCCAGAGAAAGCTTTTCAATTCAAGCGTTTGGGTTCTGGAAACTATATATGTACAATGTACCTTACATTCGTTCCAAAAGTAAAAGCCCACAGAAACGAACGGTTATGAGGAGCTAGTAGGACTATGTCTATGGTTCTATAAGGATGATCGTCCTTGCAAGTCATAGAATCGCCTTTTCTGTAAATGGGACATAATGGAGCTGAAAATACGTCTTTCACACTTGTACTTGATGACATATCGTGCATTCACACTATATTCATAAACATAATCTTCGTATTTGAAGATCTTTGCTGGAAAAACGTCAGAAATGGCGGTCTCGTTGTCCTTAAGTTATCTTTTCTACATTGACTGAACATGTTTTTTCTTCTTGTCCTACTACTCCCTCTACATCTACATGATGCCCATTTAACTGCTACCTAAAAATACTCCACTTGGGTTTCCTTCGGTTCCTGGAATTGTTTCGTCTATTAGAATCGTCGATCTTGCGTAGCGCATATGCCTTCGATTTTCTAAAGAGGATCTTTATTTATATACTTTTTTGTTGTATATATCTGTGGTGATAAGTTAAAGTAGCTTATGTCAATTTTTGTCAGTTTTCAGTACGAGCAAACAAAAATTAGCATTTGGTTTTTAGAGTGTATTTCATTATTTTCAGGAAAAGTACTGGTGCTAGGTAAATGAAATTTATTTTCAGAATAGTGATATTGACAATGTACAAAATGTTTTATTTGCTAATAGCATTAGGTATTTGTAACTTAAGCTTTTTTCAAAAAAACTGTTTTAAGTCAATTAAGTACCTTAAGTGACATAAGATGATTTAACAAATTGGAGTTCTATATTTTTAGGGCTTATGTCAATTTAAGCTATTATAAAAAAACCCAAATCACTTCCAGTTCTTACTTAAGCTTTTCATTTATAAAAGTGGTAATACATTTGTTGCTGAACAAAAGTGCTATCATCGGCCTGACCGATGCTTTGAAACCCTCCACTGCATAAACAAGTCATGCAAAATGTTAGCCATGTGAAATAGTACCTACGTACACGCATGGGTCTCGTATTGGTTTTGTATGGGAGGTACCAGAACTACTTCACCGATATAGCCCATTTTCAATAGCTATCTGAATCTGAAGACGGTAAAAAGAAGTCCTCCAACAAAGTTTCACCTATTTCACCTATTTCGCCTAGGTCGATTCGATTGGACGCTATCGTGTTTTGAACAGACAGACAGTCACGGCTAACTCGATTGAAAGTTTGATCCTGATTCAGAATATAATATATTTTATGAGGTCTCCGGTGACTTCTTCTTGGCGGTACAAATGTAATGACAAAGTGAATAAACGTTCCTGTGGAGAGTATACAAAATATCCAAATACACGCAAATAATGCACACAAAGGTTTTAAGTTTCAAAATTTAGTTTCTGTAACTAAATAAGTCCAAGTTTTTATTTATAAGGATATACCATAAGTTAAGAACAAAACAAAAAATAAACAAGTTGGTACAAATAATTATTTTTTAGTTCATGAGAATTCCTAAATATTATAAAGGCGCGTGCTTTTTCCTGTAAATATAAAGCTATGTAAATTTGTTTAAATACTTTTAGACAACTATTACCTTTAAATTTCATCTTCAGCTTCATCATCCGTCAAATCAGGATGAGTATTTGCAATTTCATCTGATTTCAGATTTAAATAGAAGTCATGGTATGACTTGTCAATGACTGGCAGTAAGTCTAGTAAATCTTTTTTCTTTTCCTTGCTGATGGTATTGGGCCCAGAGTAATAGTATGGAATTTCATCAATATCAACAACATTAAACTCTCGCTTCTTAATGTTCAAACATTTAAACGTTTCATTATGGTCTAGGCTTGTTTTGAACTGAACAATTCCAAAATCTTTGGTGAAACGTAACCATTTTACGTCTTGCCAAATGAATCTGCTTTTGTCGTCAGCAATCTTACGCCAAATAAACTTTTCTTTTGATATTTTGGCAAAGTCAAGGAAGTCCCTCCGGATCATTTCATGAACAATGAATGGTTTTTTTCCAACTGATCTTACCAGCTGGTACCAATCCCTTGGATGATGAATTTTCACTGTCTATGTTTTCTTCTTCCTCTCAATAGCCGCATGATCAACATCACACTCCATGTGAGTGTGACCAGGCACTAAAAACTTGTGGTCAATAACTTCAATGCTCGAGTTATTGCTAAACACTTCAAACATTGTAGCGACATATCCATTTTTGTTTTGTCCTGCACAACAATCGCTGTAGAAGATCCCATTTGATTTACTGAAATCTCGAAAAAAAAACTCACCTTTTTTTGCTGCAACTACTGATTTCGGATCTGCTCTGCTCGTTAGCTGAGTTTTTCTTAATTTTATTTAATGCTAACGACAGTATTTTTCTGGATCGGTTCATCTTTTCACACTTTGTTAGAAGAAGCACTAACCGAAAATAAATTGAATTGATAAAAACCAGCAGTTACACATATTTAGTGCGAAAAATACCTTAAAAAGTACTTACCTTCTCAAGGACCTCCTTCCAAGTGATTCTTCTTTCTTTTCACTTAACTCACGTTTAAGACGTCTGTAGCGTTTGTAAAAATAGCTTATGTTGACTTAAGAAAACGATTTTGTGTCTATTTCAATGAGTAAAATAGCTTATGTTACATAAGCTGTTTTATAAAATTTGATTTGGCCAACAATATTTTTTTTTAAAATGGCTTAAGTCAACATAAGAACAAGAATGATCAAATATAAATTTAGTTCAAAATAGCTTATGTCGACTTAAGACACGAACTTCTTGAATTTTAAAAAGTCTAAATAGCTTATGTCATGACTTAAGTGTTTTTAAAATAATATGATTTTTTTAAAGATTTAAATGATTTGAATTCAATATAGACATAAGCTATTATGTTTATGCAAATAGTGTCCAAATAAACTTAAGCTATTACGTTTTTTTTTTTTAATTCAACGGCTTTTTAGTGGCGAAGAATTATGAGACCCAGACCAAAAAAAAGGTGTAAAATCAGGGAATATTATAGGGCGAAAAACTCGATTTTCGCTTATGTCGACATAAGCTACTCCAACTTATTACCACAGATATGTTTTATTTAAAATTATTTGTAAACATTTTCCAGTAGAAAGACATAAATTTGTCATATATCTGTATTATATTTTGTAAGTTGTGCTATAACAGATTGTAAATTCTAAACGAAATAAATTATCTTATCTTAAAGAGGATCTTCTTCTAATCTCTTCATCGTCAGGTGAAGTGTTTCTCCTCACTTATAAGGGGTTCTCACCGTAAACGTTGGTTAACCCCCAGGGCCCTATTTCATAAACATTGCGAGAGGTGACAGTTCTACAAATTTGTCGCGATTGTCTGACTAATTTTCATTTCATAAAATACTGAAGATGCCAGAATCAGAATTGTCAGTGGCCAATTGTAATTTTTTCCTCCTGGGTGGCATGAAATACGTTTGTGTGTGCACAAGTCGGAATTTATGCCAGACTAGCTGTACCCGCCCAGCTTTGCCTGTGCACAGGAATTGTATTGCATAGGTCTTAGATAATAATGTTCTTTCGTAAAATGCGAAAAATGAGAATAAATCTATTTTCTGGAATTTTCTTTCTGCCTAAACCTGAAATATACAGCAATACGAAAAAAAAAAAACAAAAAAAGAATCATGAAAATCATAGATGTTTTTTGTATGGGAGGCGTCACCCCTGTCCCGTTTGTCCAATTTTGGTGTGGCAATATCGATAATGGATGTATTGTATTGGATATATAATGCGCATGTGCACCCTCTGCATCGCCTCCCTCTCCATGATCTAGCTAAAGGGTCCGCCATCTAACGTTTTTTTTTTCAACTAGTGCTTATTTCGCGAATGGTAACACTTAGCTCATGTCTGATTTGACAGATAATTAGTTTTATCCTTCCGCTGAACGAATATGGTTGTGTATACGCTTGAACAACGCTGGGAAATATTGCGACATTACTTTGAAAATCATGGTAATGTGCAGAATGTGTGCGAAAATTGCGTACGGATTTTGGAAGAAGAGAAGCACCGTCAGCTCCGTATGCTCGTTATCTTGTGGAAAAAGTGAAAGAAACTGGCATCCTCATCGATAAACCAAAGCGTGAAAAGCCAAAAACAGTGCGTACACCCGAGAAAATTGCTGCTGTGGCAGAAAGTGTGCGTGAAGCGCCATCAACATCAATTCAGCGTCGTTCTCAACAATTGAACATTTCGGAGACATCATTGAGACGAATTTTGCATAAAGACCTTGGTATGACGCCATACAAAGTCCAATTGGTTCAGGAGTTGAAGCCAACTGACCATCCAATGCGTTTTCGCTTCGCTAAGTGGGCTTGCGATCGACTTAGAGAAGATGCCGATTTTGCCAAAAAAATCATCTTATCAGATGAAGCTCATTTTGATCTTGGCGGGTATGTAAACAAGCAAAATTGTCGCATTTGGGGCACAGAAAACCCGCACGCATACATTGAAAAGCCGATATACCCAAAACGAGTCACTGTTTGGTGCGGATTTTGGTCCAGAGGCATAATTGGGCCATTTTTCTTCGAAAATGAGCAAGGAGTGGCCGTTACAGTCAATGGCGATCGTTATCGGGCCATGTTGAACGAATTTTTGTTCACAAAAATTGAAGAGGAGGATATTGGCAACATTTGGTTTCAACAGGACGGCGCTACGTGCCACACAGCCGAAGCTACACTCGATGTTTTGCGCCCTGTTTTTGAAGATCGCATTATCAGCCGCTGAGCTGATGTCGTTTGGCCACCGCGGAGCTGCGAATTGACTATTATTTGTGGGGTGCCGTAAAAGATAAGTGTTACGCCGACATGCCAGAGATAACTGACGCTTTAAAGGACAATATTCGTGAAGCCATTGGTGAAATACAGCTGCACACAATCGATAATGTGCTTAAAAATTGGACCGATCGTGTAGGCTACTGCATGGCCAGCCGAGGCAGCCATTTGAATTAAATTATTTTCCATTATTAACCGGTAGGATTGTACTTTCAAATAAAAAAAGAAATTTGAGAAAATATTCAGTAGTTTTTTTTTATAGCATTTTCAAAAAAAAAAGTTATTTGGCGGACCCTTTACTTGTTTATAATACTGCATTTCCTTTCCCTTGTTTCCCTCTTCCTATGGAATCCAAACAACTACCCCAACCCTTCCCTGTTACGTCTTGGATATATAATGTGCACCCTCTGCATCGCTCTCCCTCTCCTTGATCATGCTACTTGTTTGTAATGCTGTATTTCCTTTCCTTTGTTCCCCTCTTCTTACTGCAGCACGCACGAGCACGACGCACCCCATCCCCATCCTACATGCATCGGCCATACGATCATAATATACATACCTACATTAAGGGTATTCATGCAACGTCGTAAGTTTACCATTTGCGTAAAATGGTAAGTTTACGACAAACGTTTCATGAACGCCCCAATTTGCTATTTGTGGTAAATGGTGGTAAACCAATCAGCTGTTTCACATGAGAGGGAACGAACGAATTGATAAAAATAAAATGCGAACAAACCACTTTTGATATAATTATAAAGAGATTGCACATTTTACTATTCCAAGTGTAGGATAAGTAGTTAGTCCATCAAATTGTATTAAGAAAACAAGTTTTAAAAGGGATTTAAATAACGAAATTTACAATACCAATCTTTTTGCTGCGAACGAAAACTCCATTTGTTTGGAATTGGAAATTTCGTTATTTAATCTCTTTTAAAACTTGTTTTCTTAATACAATTTGGTGGTCTAACTAATTATCCTACACTTGGAATAATAAAATGTGCAATTTCTATTTATAAATGCATCAAAAGTATTATAAATGCTTGCAAAGTAATTTTTTCTGATTTCGCGCCTTTATTTCAAGTGTGAAATGTCACAATAACCTCGTCGTAAGTTTACCATCTCGGTTTTCCACACAAATTCGCGTAGTAAGTTTACCATCTCATCGTAAATGATTTTCCATACAAATTTTGACAGTTCATTTACCACGTCGTAAACTTACGACGTTTACGACGACTTTACGACGTTGCATGAATACCCCTATTATACAACTGACCATAGCACTCACTGCGAAAACAAATCAACCCTTTTCGAATGTGTAGTGTACGTATTGTTTTTGTTTGACGATCACAAAAGCATAAACATCCATTTGTAGCAAGGTATATGTGTATGTATATATTTTCACTTCAGAAAATACATTTTGGCTAAAAACTGTTCCTAAACGACATAGCCTATAGCAGTCTTACAGTCTTAAGGAACATTTAATAAAAAGTTTCATCGAAATCTGTCCAGTAGTTTTCAAATTGTTAGCTGACAAAGAAAAGCCCTACAGTTTTATTATACGTATTTTCACTTCAGAAAATACATTTTGGCTAAAAACTGTTCCTAAACGACATAGCCTATAGCAGTCTTACAGTCTTAAGGAACATTTAATAAAAAGTTTCATCGAAATCTGTCCAGTAGTTTTCAAATTGTTAGCTGACAAAGAAAAGCCCTACAGTTTTATTATATGTATATTGATATTATCAAGCATTAATAAATGAACGCCACAGTGCCCCAAACAGAAAATTTGTACACAAAAAGTATTCCAAGATTCAAAAGTAGCTAAATAAACAATTATTGTTCATTTTGTAAACAATAAACCTTGAAATGCAGCCCAGGGTTTTGAGTGATGCTCCACAAATCAAGCCAATTTGAATGTCAAACTGCGCTCTCTGAGAACTCAATAGAAATGTAAACTAAGTCGAGAAATTGTTGACTATAGGTTTGTCGGCTACCCCTCCAAAAATATCAACCATTCTCTACACTTCTCTATATAAATACTTGACTGAAACTCAATCGCCTGTCAGAATTGTCAATTACATAGCTATCTACTAACAAAATTGTAAATTGTATATTATTTTCTGTCCCATAAACAAATTTTCATTACAAATTTGCAATAAAATTCCTGACAATTTTTTTTATATTATTTAACGAAAACTTAACTTCCGAGATTTCTACACAATTTTCTAATTGGATATAAAACAGAAATTTTACAATTCTTCAGTTATCAGTTCAGAAATTGTCAATTTTTATTATATCTATAGGGCCCAGATGTTTTCTAACACATCCAAGATTCCAAGGTTAAGATTTTCTGACTAAATAGATACTTCTTCTCGGTAGTCGGTCGAGTTTTGAACTGGTTTTGAATCCAAGATAATGGTTAGAGTTTGCTATCAACAAAAAAAAAAAAGTTCGTTTGTGACAAAACAGCAACTTTGAGGATTTAAAAAGTTCATCTGTACCTCAGAAACCGAATTCACAATATAGTCAACTTTATCATTATACAAAAATCAAACTAGTTGATATGTTATAAAGCTTTTATGTTTAGGTACCTAGGCTTTCTCTCAAAAGAAACAAATTTGATTAGGGAAGAATTTCTAAGCAGACTGAGAAGTTGAAGAGGAAAGGTTTTACTTAAGAAAAAATTAATAAATTCGTTTTCTAGAAAATTTAGAGATCAACATTATAATTCAAAAGAAATATTTTTAGGCCATGATTGAGTTCAACGATTAAGTGTAATGCTCCAAAAAAGCAAAACGATATTTTTCGGTTGCAATTTACTGAAAGCTATAATAGCCTAATCTAACAAAGTTACAAGTTTCTTAAAATGCATTGTGAAAAAAATTTACTAGAATACTTACTCTGTAGCTAAGATTGTTGGTGATTATAAATAAATAATTATTATTGACCACTTGAAATTCCACTGTCGTCTAGCTGATTGTAGATATTATGTAGACGTTCAGTCATTTTTCACGATAAAAGCTATTAGGCTTATATGTCTAATAGTATTTGCAATGGTGTGACTAGATGCCTCTACATTGAGAAAGGACAACATTATGTGCTATTATATACGCCTATCAACAAGATGACTGAGGTTGTAAGTCAACAAAACTCTTGTGTCTTTTCTTTAGTCCATTTTTTTGGTCCTTCCCATTTTCGGTTTAAGGGGGCCCATTTGGCACTAGTTAGATAACGATTTTCAAAAGAGTAAACAATATAATTTAAATATTGACATTTTAGTAATAGTACTACCGAGCATATATTAATCGAGTTAAAATAAGAGGGTCCTTGTGCAAACACACCTTGAGTTTATTTTGATACTACGGTGTACTAAAATAAATCGGATCGGAGTAATGAGGCCACACGTGTAGTGTATATGTACATATATGTATGTATATATACTATACACACTTTATTTTATGAACGAATATTATCGACCATCGTCTTTCTGCTTAAGTTGGGAAATCAATAAATGTGAAGATATTCTTCAGCATACAAAACCCACTCTATGAAGCTAAGGCATACATAACATAATACGCGTAATCCATAAATTCGGAGCGATGTGTGGGCAGGAAGGTAGGTATGCTGCAAACAATGAATGACATTCGAAAGTGAGTTATTGTGATTGCAGAAATTGCTTTTGATTTACTGCCATACGAATATCTGACATCGACATTTTGGAAAGTTCATTTGCCAATACGGTGGTTGCCGGTAGAGTGCGTACCTTCGCTACACTCAGCACAAAGGACACAATGGCAGGAGCAGAAAAAATGTGAAGAAAATATATTATTTTTAGAAATGTCTTAACTTTCAGGAGGGTCTGCTTTTCCTTTTATTTATTGTGCGAATTGGCAATCACAAAAATAAGACAAATTCGATTCTGATAATTTTCAAAAATTCCCCAGGGTGGGTCATCTCGTTTGGAATGTTATCGTAGGTATATCCAGCACTCTGTTGTTGGCATGTTACAATTTAGCACACCATCACTCTATTTTTATGGAGGAACTCATATTTCAATGCAGTCAAATAATTTTACGTAACGAACCGTCAGGGCATGAGTGTATATTACATAAAGTGGGTACTTGAAGTCGACGAAATGTAATGTACATTACATTTTATTTTATTATACCCATTGGGTTATTAAGTTTCATCTTCAGAAACTAGGTTAAAAAAAAGCAAACAAAAGATTTCGACGAAATTTTTTATTTTATTGTTTTAACTTTGCAATCTAACTAAAACTATAATGAAACTGAATGGCAAAATTGTATTTCCGCAAAAATCTTAGAACTATTGCAACGATTTACAAATATCTTCTTTTTTTTTTAGGTAAGTGTGTGAAATAAATATGTGCAGGTTATAGGCTACTTTTAGTTTTCAAAATACAGCATTTTTCATTTAGAAAAACTTTTTTTTCTGCGCATAGATATTCATGAACGCGTATGAGCATTAATTTGTTAGTAGTCGAATGATAATAAACATCTGTGAACTACTTGGCTGATTTTAAAAATTGTTTCAGCGTTCTTATGATCACTCTATCCGCATCTTCTTTCCACTAAGAATTTTCTATTTTTCCATTCGAAAAGACATTTCGGAACAATTTTACACAAAATTCCATACAAAAAATCTATTTTCGATTTTTCCAATTTCTTGTCTTTTCCGTAGGGTTTTCCTAAAACTTTCTTTCGTAAAAACCATCCCCTGGCAATTACGAACAACAGAAAAAAAGTTGAGCCAAATCGGCCAAGTTGTTCTCAATTTTCGATTTTTCCAAATTCCCGACTTTTCTGGAGGGTTTTCCCAAAAAAAATTCTTTCAAAAGAACATTCTCCTATGTATATGATCAATTTGTAAGTGGCATCTCAATACAGAACATGCTATAGCAGACTGGACCACTATCTACGGGACAAAACATATTTCTTAGCTCAGATCTTCCTATACTGTGAAACATATGCAACCAGAAAGATTATGACGATGTGTACCTAGGGATGCCAGATTTTAAAAATCCCTCTGCGGGACAATTCAAAAGGGAAACAAAAACTTCCCTTCTGAAAACTTTGAAAAGTGCTCGAGAAGAAAAACAAACACTGTTTTATCTTTTAACGTCGGTCTTTATTTTGACATTAGGCTTTAGGTATGGTATTGAATACTAAGGTACAAAGAAATAAATAAGATTAATAAGATGTAAACTTAAAAACTAATCACAACAGCAATTAATTCATAGCTAACTTAAAACTTAAAAACAACGTAAACACAGTTCATTTAAAAAAAAATGCATAATTTTAGGTAAATAGTATGTATACTTATTTTATTATAGGTATTTGTTTGAAGATGTGATTTTTGCCACAACTTCTTTTAAACCGAAATCAGTCTTACAGAACTCTTTAAATTCCCTATAAGTCATACTGTAGTCCTGTTTTATTAACAGTTCTGCTTCTAATACAGGCATAGAAACTTTGTTTCTTTCTTCACGCCAGGTATTCTTCATAAAACTAATTTCTTTCAGAGCTGGCATTTGAAACAGGCAAAGAAAAAACAAAATTGCATATGTTTTCGAAGTTAGGGGCTGTATTTTTCTTAAAAAAATGCACCCAAATATTTACAGATTTTTCATTTCGAATATTACTATATTCATTTTCATAAAAAGATTTAAGATTAATAAACTCCTGGAACAATAAATCAATATTTATAAATATAAACATATAAATAAATTGCGGGACATTTCGCGGGACAATTGCCAGACGGGACTTTTGGGGACAAACATACGTTTTGAGAGAAATTATTTTTCTTTATTTCACACAATTTGTGTGTGTAACACAAACCGAGTTTGAAGTCAATCAGATGAAAAAAAATTTTCCATACAAATTGTGAACCCCCCTTTTACACCTTTAAGGGTTGAATTTCCCAAATCGGAGAAATTAGTTTTTTTTTTTTTTTCTCATAGAAAGTAGAACTCCTTTAAGGGTTGAATTTCGAAATATCCTTCCTTATTCCTTATATACATCATAAAGGGAACCTCTGTTCAAAATTTCTGCTTTCTACAGCAAAGGGTATGGGCTGGGTGTTGATGATCAGTGAGACGTGAACTCCATTTTTATATATGAGACTAGCGGACCCGGAATACGTTGTTTTTCCTGCTCTTACATTTTCATTTCATTTTAATTTAACCGATGTGTCCAGACTGATTCTGTACTCCGTGTGCTTCGACCGATATTTCCTCGGACGTGTGCCCACGAATTGTATTGTCTAGACAAATTTTTTCCCATGACTGTCGAAGAATAACGTTTGAAAAATATTTTTTTGTTATGAGAGGTGTCACGCCCTTCTGTCCAATTTGTAAAATGCTTCAATCAGGCAATGTTCAGATATCGTGATTTAAATAACTTTGTTGTAAGGGTGGTGCCATGGCCCGTTTTCCAATCCCACCCATGGGTGTCCAGAAATAGGATTTAAAATGTATATTTTTTATACGGTAGGTCGCACGCTCCTTTGTCCAATTTTGATCAAACTTTCACAGAAACACCTTCTACTTTCTTCTTCATCTTCTTCTATCTTCTTAGATAATAATGTTCTTTCGTAAAATGCGAAAAATGAGAAAAATCGATTTTCTGGAATTTTCTTTCTGCGTAAACCTGAAATACAGCAATACGAACAAAACAAAAAAAAAGAATCATGAAAATCGGCTCAGCGGTTATCGAGTTATAACGTCATCGAGTTTCACCCAATAGAGGATGTTTTTTGTATGGGCGGTGCCACGCCCTTTTGTCCAATTTTGACCAATCGTACAGCAACACTCCTAAGCCAATACCTAAAATTGTCTGTAAGTTTCAACTCAATCAATTCGGCGGTTTTCGAGATATACGATTTTGAATGTTTTTGTATGGGCGGTGCCACGCCCCTTTGTCCAATTTTGACCAATCTCCTTCAGTGCACTCCTGGGTCCTGGGCTAATACCTAAGATTATTTGTAAATATGGGCGCAATAGAGTCGGTGGGTTTCAAGTTATACGTATCCGAACACATTTTAGAACTCATTTTTATATATATAGATAGATTATTATATACAGATTGCTGAAAATATAATAGGGATTGAAACTTCACTTCATCCCATTTCTTTTAAAGATAATTCTATTGCAATCATTTCTTTTTATCCCAAAGTGGCTTTCCAAATTACAATTTTCAAAAATTGCCGATATTTGATGTTCGGTATCATTTTTTTTTTATATTTTACGGAACACGTGCAGCACAAGACCAGATTTTCCACAAGACCAATTTTCCTTTAAAAAAATCAAAACATGCTTTTCGCATCGCATCGCTTTCTCGCGATAATGTGCACTCGGCCTTAAGGTGCCAAAGGGGAATGGCATACAAAAAAAAAACTTTGCAAACGCTTTTCCTCGACACTTTCCCAAATCTTAAAGATTCAGATTCAAATTCTTTATTTATTCTTTATAGGTACGACAAAAATTATTTTTTTTTTTTTTTTTTTGAGTCTTGAATACATGTGAGGCTATAATTATCCGTTTGCACAATCTTTCACGTAGCCTCATAAGAAAAGTCGAACGAACATTTTAAATTCGGTGGACAAGACCAGAGAATATGTGGCAACAGTGATATTTTTCATAGTCGGCGTGACTATGCACACTAAAGGCGAGGTCCTAAACATGAAGACTTTACGGGCCGAATCATTTGCTTTCATTCGCTCTATATGTCCTTGACATTTTAGACGATTGATTCGCAGTTTTCTGACAGCTCGTATAGTACGATGTTGAATCTGCTCCTCCAAAAATCGTCAACGCAAACGAGACCAAAAGTTTTATGAAGAATCTTTCTCTCGAAGCTTTATACAGAATCTCCTCAGTCTTTCATTCTTCAAGTAGTATAGTAGTAAAGCTTCGTTAGTCTTTAGGGCCTTACTAATTACTTCTCAGCGCTAAGAAACAGATGTTGGCTGGCATTCGCTTAATGTTTGCTGAAGACAGCTATAACTACCTTAAAGTTATAGCTGTCGATATAGTGACACTTTGTCCGATTCTGCATCTGTCTAGTTGACAGTGTACTTATACTGGGCTTTCCTCTCATTGGCCGCCAAACCCAATTAAGCCACTTACGTTTCTATACAAGCAAATGCACCATCAGTGGCAGCTAGCTGTATTCTACAAATTCTGTCAATATTATCGGTGTATGCAATAATTGCACGCAATTTTGAGAGATTGTCCCTCGATTACGACAAATGGGGTGAGCCTGTCTTACGGACTATTGCACTTCTATATGTCTAGTACAAAAAAAGGCGAAAGTATTAGAAAGGGAATAGAAACGAATGGTGGAGGGGAATGGAGACGGTGTGAAATGTGTTAATCCAAAGAGGAAACGCTTCATAAAACCAAAATCGTCAACTAGCTATTGACTCGCAACTTTACATCAAACCTCATCTCTCATTTACATCTTCTTCTTGTCAATACCTTTGGAAAATTAGTTATTGTTTCCAGAGTAGATTTAAGGTTGCGACCTTCATAAACTGATGTCAGCTAGGAACCAACCGCTCCAATTAATCTCCTCCTCTAAAGCAATGCTTTAAATGCTGTCTATCAGACGGAATGTATTAGTACATGATACAGACAAATATGGCCCATGCGCCATGCCATACCCTAACCCTACCCATATGTGATGCTTGCTTTCGATAGGAATTAAATCAGCTCCCTTGTACCGTTTTGTTCTAACGTTACAAACGAACCCAGAAGTCTGAATTGTATCACCCACATCAACCTTTACCCTCCAACTGTTCCTAAATTATAGTACCAATTTAACTACGTTCATTATTTTAGCCCTACTTCTAGCCCCTCATTGAGGTATTATATTCGCACTAGCTTCTCAAAATAAAGGGAGTAGGACTTTCACCCGTATTCTTGGTGTAGGCACCCCTCTAATGTGATATCAAAAAGGAGCCTATAACTTCAGTTTAAGTGTTTCCTAATCTAACCTTTACGTGCCTTTCTCGCTCATGCGTAAGGCATAGTTAAAAGTCATAAAAAATGCCAACAAAGATATCCTTCAAACATTGCATAGTTTGCTATAATAGTCGACGGAACACAAACCTATCAGAAAATATTTGGAAAAGTCCTCCTTGCCATATAAGCGTTCTCCAGAAGTTACGTGCCCAGACGAAACCATCACATCTACCCAACGGATTACAAGCTACAGCTACAACTCGAAACAAAAATGTTTTTAAGTACCCTTGTTGATGTGGGAAATGGACTTTGTGTACGGGTATGGAAACCAATAAATCCTGTGCCATAGAGAAAAATTGTTAAAAAAAAACTGTGCACATAGTTCGAACATACAACCACTTGTTTTACAAGAGAAAAACTCTTCACCAAATGATTGGCCGTTGCCAAAATATCTTCTGCGTCCCACACTATAGCAACAAAGATATTTTATCGTTTCCTTCCAAACTACCGCCCATCCTTTTTGTGGTGCGGCATTTTAAATGAAAAGTTTTCAGACACGAAAACGTTCTGCGAATTCTGTCTATATCATTTCTTACAGAGAGTATAGGTATAGTCGTGAAGATGAATGGAAATGAATGCAGTTCTTTAATGTCTTTTGAATCGCGCGAAATCTGATACGAATGTGCAAGCGTAATCGTTAAATCACTTCAGGAATTATGGCACTGGATGGCAAAAGGGGTTGATGCTTGGAACTTAATGGTAGCACTGGCGACTGTTTGAAGGTTTTTCTTTCGAATATCTGAAATTTAAAGATCATTTAAAATTGAGTGGATCTATTTGAATAGGATATCCTTCCGAATATTTTATGCAATACCATTCTGCATACGTAGCTTTAGGGCCATAATAACGCCAACGATACGATATACCTTAAAATGGACTCTGATATATGAATAATGCATATAATGTGTCTACAGATTACTATAAAGCCATCAGCGTGGATCCTATTGTTAAGGCACACATAATGGGTTGGAGCATGAAGATTTTTGTTCATAGGGATAGTTTGCTACCTATATATATTTACAAAAATATTTTGCCATATACACTTAAATATTGGATACGATTATTACGATTTTTTCTACACTTCTTGCAATTCCTCTAACAAACATGCAACTGTCGACCGTTCGGATTCGCCTTAAGACAATAGAAAGTTTTTATTACCAACATATTAGAACATAATGTAGGTAAGTCCATTAATGTTCAAACTTTTTATGAACTTCTTTTGAAAGTGGATGCTAACAGGGAATTTAAAAGTATAGTCTAAAGGGCTTTTGTAATGTAATATACTCGGCTCATTATATGTCAGAGAATATTATTCATAAATGTATTCAAAGCGAAAACCCTTAGTGGACCCAACAAAGGCAAAGTAGTATTTTTGACCCATATATTAAAATCGCACCACCGACCGGATGCATGCTATTTGTCATCAAAGGCGGCTTTTCACTTTACACTAGGGTATTATTGACAGTGATGCCATTCTGACCGGATTCCGGTCATATCTGACCGGAATATGTTTACTCTAACCGGAGAAAATTTTGAAATCCGGCCTAACCGTTTTTTGACCGGAACGAAAAACGTTTTTAACCGGAAACCCCTTTTTTGACTGGAAAAATAAAATTGCCCTATTGACTATAAATAAAAATAGATTTCTATAATTTGAATTGGCCATACATTACGAACATGCTTCCAAGTTCAAACAGAAACCAATTTAAAACGAATAATGGGACAACAACATCACGCATGGAATTCTGCTCCGGGAGCAGGATAATAAATTATCTTATAGCCTATTTTTTTGACGTTTTTTTTTTGCTAGAATTTTGAAGAGGAAATTAAACAATGAATTTCAATTAATTAAAGTTTGAAATTCGATAAATCTCAGATTGGAGTTTGGTGAACTACTATTTTCAAGTGTCAGAAAATTATCCGAGAATAATTATTTAGCCCAATTGACACACGGCCTTAGTACATGGCTTGGCCATACACGTCTTCTCATGACTTTCATTTCCATTACCGATTTGGCTACACACAAAAACCAGATGTCATTGCAATGAAATAAAAGTTGACAGGTAAAAGAATAGTGATATTGAAAACACAAACAAATTCTATAGTCAAGCCGAAGCGGACGCCCATTTTTGAAGTCCTCACTCTGTCAACGCAAATATCAAATGAAGATTTGTATCGAAAGCACAATGGTGCGAAAAAGAACGTGCCAGAATTATTTCTGAAAGTGGATTTTCTGTGCATTTTCTATGCTCTCTACCTTTCTCCTTTACTCACTCAAAATCTACCTGTGTCGCTGGACACGACGTTCATTGGAAGGCGCGTACGGCTATGGACTAAAAGTGTATTTCAGAACTTAAAACATGTCATATAAAATGAAAAATTAGTTTAGTTTAGTAAATTTTAAACAAACGAAATAAAAACAAGTTCACAAACTCAAGATTCACATATTATAAAAACGTTTTCTAAACATCCATAAAGCAGGCGAACATAAAAATTCGTAAATTGTATAGGTAAATATAGGTATTTTCTCTTTTTGACCGGTTTTCAGGTCAAAAATGCTCATTTTAACTTTTGACCGGAATTTTTGACCGGATTTAGAAAATAAAAAT
Organism: Cheilosia scutellata; assembly: GCA_955612985.1. Taxonomy (NCBI): domain Eukaryota; kingdom Metazoa; phylum Arthropoda; class Insecta; order Diptera; family Syrphidae; genus Cheilosia; species Cheilosia scutellata. Next base: position 96,516,112 of record OY015312.1, read on the forward strand.
CCGGTCATTCGGTTAGATTTGACCGGATTCACTTTTTTTTAGTGGCAACACTGATTATTGACAACATTTTGTTTAGCTACCTACTTCTCCCGCGAAAGCGAACCTATAACGCTTCAACAACGTCCTGTGCTTGTAGATTATGGCCTTCGTTCTTCACTAAAATTATTGCAGGTTTTAGTTCTCTAGAAATACTGTGACCACACGCAGTTCGAAAGATTCTAAATTGTAACTAAAATCCCATTCAGAGCATTCTTTGGTTTTTCGATTCTGCCTAGGTATTTGGAAACAAGCCCAAAAAAAAATCTTAGTCAAAGATTCAAAGCCATTATATTTATTGGGTGGAGAAACAATTTTAATAGCTCGAATCAAAATAGCTCATATTCCACTATCTGACTGTCATTGTTTGTTTTTTGTTTTTCCTTTTGACTATCACTGAAAGATATCTTCGATTTTTTAAGAAAGCCATTTTTTTTGACCTTGTATGTATGTATGTATGTATTAGAGACATTAGCACAGGCCTCGGCCCTCATTGAAGCTAAGCTCTGGGCCTCCGGGTATCGTAGAATAGCGCCAATACAAATGGACAAACTAAACCCGTAAATAAGCTGATTGAATAATTACAGAGACGTAAATATTCAAGGTTCTTACATATTACCGTTTGAACAGAGTTTTGGAACTTTCTCCTGAGGGATCTTATCAAAGTAACGCTGGACCTTTGACGATGTTATTATACCTGGTGGCACCCAGGTGTAACCCAATTGTCGTGGATCTGATTCCCATTGTGTTGGCGAAATACTCTTGAAGCCGAGGCGTTCGCGAACCGATGTGACGATGTTACACATTTTCGGTTAAGTTTCTAAACATAAAATAAACATGTCTAACTAAATTACCTTTTCAGTAGCTTCGTACAGATATTTGATAAAGAAAGCCATTTTTTTTTACCTTATTAATAAAACTTATATAAACCGAAATCAAGAATTACATTATGAAAATGAAATGTAGGCCTCTACTGTGATTGTCGATTACCGATCGATAAACAGCTTTTATCGAGAGTCGACGAACGGCTAAAATCGCAAGAGATCACCAGATCCTTTTCCGATCGAGTCTCTTTCAATCCCTCAAGAGGTTCTATGCAGCCACCATCAAGTATTGAAGACCAGTGGCAACATTGCCAAAAAGCAATCAGAGACGCCGCCCATGATGTGCTTGGTTTCACCCTACCACCACAACGAAACCCCTGGTTCGACGACGAGTGCCGGCAAGCATATGGTACATGCAGCGAAACAAGAGGCATACAAAGCGACACTGCAAAAAAGAACCAGAGCTGCTCGTGAGCTCTACGCGCTGCAAAGAAGAGACGAACAATGGCTTCTCAGAAGAAAAAAGAAAGAGCACGATAAGCGCGCGATCGAGGAAATAGAGAGATGTTACAGCATGAATGAGGTTCGGAAGTTTTACCAAAGGATAAAAAGAACCTGCCAAGGATACGGCGCCCGAATCGAAGCCTGCAAGGACGAACCAGTGAGCATCGTAATAGAATCGCAGTCGATGCTGAGGATATGGAAGAACTACTTCTGCAGGCTGTTTAACGGCGATGACAAATTAAATCCCGCTGTCAGGCAGAATGAACCGTTCAACCTGGACGAAGATGATCAAAATGCCCGTCCACCCGACCTGGACGAAGTTTAGATAGCCATATCTAAGCTTAAGTCCAACAAAGCCGCTGGAGCAGATGGTCTAACCGCCGAGCCTTTTAAAGCGGCAGGCGATGACTTGGCTAGGAACATACACCAACTCATCTGTAAAATATGGTCGGAGGAATTTTTTTTTTTTTTTTGTCGGAGGTTGTTACTATCATAGCACTCAGACACAACTACTGGTCCATTGTACTGCCAAACAGACACCTTACATTGCTGTACTTAGTTTTCCAGTCTTTCGAAGAAAGATAAGAAGGAGCTTCAGTGATGAAGAGCTTAGATGTTCGGCACTCACCACGTCAGCCCCAAAAATCCGCCACCTGATGCGAGCAAAGGTAGGACAACTACAGAGGAAGTGTTCCGCCGTATCATCGTCCTCTCCACAAGCAGGACAGATGGTGGTGTCGCTCAAGCCCAATACATTTAAGTGTTTGGCGAAAGCTTGGTGGCCCGAAAGGACGCCCACAAGCAGTCTACAGTCGATTCTCCTGAGAGACAGAAGAAAGGACGCGGACGTTTTGCAGATGTCCGGAAGCAGTCGCTTGGCCTGTCTGCAACCAGCACAATCACGCTACCGACGCTCGTGTTTGCGAGAAACCCAAATATCGATGGATGACCTAACCATAGATGCAGGCAGACCCAGCGCGGGTTCAGGTCCTGAAAGAGCTTCTTCTGAACCCAGCCTGGCAAGCCCATCAGCGATGACATTTCCCTGGATACCAGTGTGACCTGGGACCCAAACAAGTTTGACCGTGTTTAGCCTACCGGCCAAGTTCAAAGCAAGCTTGAGTTCGAGCACTAGCTTGGACGAGGTGAGAGGGTTAAGCAGCGCTTTTAGTGCAGCCTGGCTGTCACTGCAATATACTTCTAGCCCTCCACTTGTTTGTCACAATATAGCGCATAGCCATAAGGATAGCGAAAATCTCCGCCTGGAAGACAGTCGCGTGGTTACCTAAAGGGTAGTGTAGTCTAATGTTCTCGCATTCCACGAAGACTCCAGAACCAGACCCCTGTCCGGTTTTAGAGCCATCCGTGAATACACGATGGCATTCTTTCCCTGGCTCAGTGTCCGGCCGAAGCCATTCAGTTGCCTGAGGAAAGTTGACGTGGTAGTTCGGAGGAAAGTATGCCCGATGAGGCGATGAATGGAACCTCAGCATTATTTGCCCGATCCTAAAGAAAGGAGACCCTCTGAACTGCGCCAATTACAGAGGTATTACTCTTCTTAACATCGCCTACAAGATTTTATCTGGCGTATTGTGTGAACACCTGAAGCCTTTATTTAACAACCTGATTGGTCCCTATCAGTGTGGCTTCATGCCATGAAAGTCTACCATCGACTAAATATTCCCACTGCGGCAGATCTTGGAGAAAACCCAGGACGTCTTGGACAGAATGTCACTATAGACAGATATAACTTTGAGGTGGTAAAGGACCTCTTTTTAACAGCTTTTATTTATACAATACCAAACCAAAATAGACACAATCGAAATTGGAGCCATAGTGTTGATTCCTATGTATCTACATTCTCAAAAGTTTGTCCAATTTGGAATCTTTTCCAACTGAATGAATATTAAATAAACTTGTCTTTGAAGCATTTGCCCGTTCCTTTGAAACGATTTCCTGTTTGTTGACGCACTGCGTAAGTCCATGTAGTGCACATCTTCCAAAACATGAATCTTTATATTTTGTGAAAAGAGAAAACCAAATTTGATATCAGCTTGAAATTTGAATAGCTTTCATTCCGTCGCACTATAAACTTAGGTTTATAAATGCAATTACCAGCTAGTGTGTGCATGTGTTTGGTCATTGATTTCCCAGTAATTCAGTTTGACATTTAAGTGTGCACTAAAAAAAGTTATGCACTTTCCCATAAAGACATCCACTAAACAACTTGTCGTTAAAAAGTTTTCGTATGCAGTTTAGTTGTGCTGCCAACTGATGTGTCAGGCACAGGGCACTCTCATTAATAGATGGTGACTACCGACTACATTAGGTTCATGTCACATGCATGTGGATCTTGCCCATGTCATCCATGCTAAAAACATAAACACTGAACAAAAGTCATTATTCGCAAAACCGTGCCATTCTGTCAACAAGGGATGGTAAGGGAATCCGAAAAAATACAAACTATCCGCTACAAATGCGATATATGTTATGATTGATTGGAATTTACTCATTGAATCTGAGGATGATTAATGATTAATGACTAGACCAACTAATTTCACATGGAATCCCATAGTGCTGCAAATAAATGAGTTCTGTCACATTAACGTCATTCAGATGTGCGCCATAATTAATATTCAAATGCTTGTCAGGAAACTCTCAAAACAGATGGAATGCAATTTGTCACTGATGAGGTTGAAATGGTTCGTATTTGAAATAATAGAAGCCACATCAATCTTTCATTATACAGATAAGTGAAGGTAAGTGGCATTTTGCTTAAATGTGGAGGGGAATAGTTGCTGAAAAGGATTCTATTGGAGTTTGGAGAAGATTTATAGTATGTATGTATGTATGTATGTATTAGAGACATTAGCACAGGCCTCGGCCCTCATTGAAGCTAAGCTCTGGGCCTCCGGGTATCGTAGAATAGCGCCAATACAAATGGACAAACTAAACCCGTAAATAAGCTGATTGAATAATTACAGAGACGTAAATATTCAAGGTTCTTACATATTACCGTTTGAACTGAGTTTTGGAACTTTCTCCTGAGGGATCTTATCAAAGTAACGCTGGACCTTTGACGATGTTATTATACCTGGTGGCACCCAGGTGTAACCCAATTGTCGTGGATCTGATTCCCATTGTATTGGCGAAATACTCTTGAAGCCGAGGCGTTCGCGAACCGATGTGACCGCTTAAGTTTCTAAACTTAAAATAACCATGTCTAACTAAATTACCTTTTCAGTAGCTTCGTACAGATATTTGATAAAAATGCACTCTTCTTGAATCTGTAATTTTATAATGGTTACATCTTGATCGTTCACCAACAGTTCGAACTTTGCACTGTTCTGCCAACTTGGCTCTTCTCTAATTCGTCCAATTTTGTGACTATCTTCAGTATACTAAAGGGGCTGGCAAATATTATTAACTATTTAGTATTTATTAAATTGATTTGAATGATGATTTTCTTTTTGTTTAATTTTTTTCTTATCTTTGTTTATTTTTGTTTTTGATTTTATAAACTAATTTATTTTGCCAGTTTGGAGAAGATTTATAGTATGCAGTTATATAAATGCTAGAAAATCTATTATATTAAAGTCTGTAATATATATCGTTTACTTATACAGCAACACATACTCGTATTTTCCTGAGCCTGACATGAATGAAACGTTAATAAAACATGAACAATGTGAATTGGTGATTGACTGTGAACTAATAGGGCCAATCATGTCATTATCAAATGGTTTCCGTCGTCTACAATGTACGCTAGATACAGGGGCGTAGCGATGGTTCGAGCCGTAGGGGGGTGTCTTTCATTGAAATGCCGACTTGTTTCAGGAACTTGCCGACTGTGTAGAAATCATGAAAATCGGCCCAGCGGTTATCGACTTATATCTAACGTCAACGAGTTTCACTCCTTGTTAAATTTTTACCAATCTTAACAGGAACACCCCTGGGGTAATACCTAAAGGACCAATCACATAAGAGTGACCAACTACCTACGATCGAACGACTATTCGCAAGTTTTGACAGTCCGTTCACATGAACACTTTTATAGGTCGCGGCAGTTCGCGAATTTCAGCCATCAGTTTCTACCCACAATGTCTAGTTTGAGGTTAAGTTCGAACGAATGTTTTATTTGCTAGTTTATGGAACGCGAATTAAATTATGTGAATTGCGAACAAACTTTGACAATTCGCGCCAAGGGTCTTTTCGTTCGCGGCAAAAAGTTTGGAATTCGAAATTACGTTATTTAAACTGTTTATAAACTTATTTTCTTAATACATTTTGAAGCGATTATTAATTATCCTCCTCTTGGCCCAAACACACGTTTGCCGCGAATTGTTAAAGTCCACAATCCACATCAATAAGCCGCGAACTAGCCAATAACACATTCCTTCGAATTTAACCTCAAATTAGAAATGCCAACCGTCCTTTTAAAATCTAATCTAAACTCGCTACATAATTTTTCAGTCGGCAAATTCACCGATGCCGACTGTCTTTTTTTAAAATGAATAGAAACTCACTAAATTTTAAGGATTTCAGTCGGCAAATTCACCGATGCGGACCATGCTTTTTAAAATCGAATCGAAACTCGATAAATTTTAAGGATTTCAGTCGGCAAATTCACCGATGCGGACCGCGGACCGACTCTTGAAAAGCGTGGGGGGGGGGGGGTGTGTGACACCCCCTACCCTTCCCCTCGCTACGCCCCTGGCTAGATATATTGGATCTTGTATGCTCATGTCCAACAGGGCAGCAGGGGATTTACAATATTTAGGCCTATTCGGCAAAATCTGTTATTCTGTTATGAATTTTCTGTTGAATCATAAAAGATCTCGACCATAAAAGATCTTTTACAAATCGTATTCAGGGCTTCGAACTTTTATGAAAATCTGTTATGGAAGTTCGAAACTTGAAAATCTGTTACGAAGCTGTCGAAACAAACCGCAGAGTTTTTTTTTATGCATAGACGGTAGGCACCTGATCAAATTTGCGCAAAAAACATATTAAAATGCAGCCTGAAAAGAGTATATTTTGAATTATTACAAACTAAATAATTGTGTAATAAATACTGGAACATCTTTTTAGGAAAAAGCCTGTATCCGTATCCGTAAAAATGTAGTGTCGCGAGAAACTTGAAATAAATATCCAACTTTACATCGTCATCATTAGAAATACAATTTACCAGAATTTGAAATGAAATGGTTTTATTCGTGTTTTGTAAATTGTTCCAATCCAATCTAAAGAGCTGAATAAAACTCATACATTAGGAAGATCAAATGGATTACTATTTATTCTTAGTTCCAGCAAAAGTGATCGGTGTCTTCGTCTAAACCAAAAATATTCATTCAATGATTTTCAATGGTCCGCTTATCCATTAAGTGGGTTGCGAGTATAGGTTGCTCAAGTGGACCCTCCATAGCTCTCGATTCTCCGACATCGTCTCTAAATCATCAAGGGCAATCCTCATACGGGTGTAGAGGAGAGATTATGAACTTGATATAACCATATTGGGTCTACCTAGAGGACGCCTGTCTGATGATTGTACGGATTCCATAGGACGTCGTGGGATCCTGGTTGGGGACATGCGTTTAACATGACCAAACCACCGAAACATGGATCGCTCCGTCCGGAGAAGTAGCTACTCGACATTTAGTTCCTCGCGAATTAAAGCAAAAGTAGGTACAAATTTCCAAATTATTTTCGATTACGTACCCACTAGTTTATGCACTATTAATACATTTGTCTTCTTTTGTAAACATTTCGTTGACGATAAATTATATAGATATCCATTTCAATTCAAAACTTTCTAATTAATAAAAATCTTTTATGATAAAAGTCACAAAATTCTGTCTTTTATTCTGTTATGAATTATAACAGATTTCATAAAAGATTTTTGCACGCAGAATACCAATTCTGGAGATCGTAAAAGATTTTTTGACAGTTCGAACTTTTGTATGGAAATTCATAACAGAATAACAGGAAAAATAGATAAAAGATTTTGCCGAATAGGCCTAATTGTCCTTTCAGGTCTCCGAGTGAACGTGATGAGTTTTCTTTCACACACCACAAAACACTCCTTCATAACCTAACCTAACCTTGGACTTGACTTTATATATTGATATCCGCACTTCATTCATTCGCGCGGATTTACGTCTTCTCCTTTTAAAAAAGTGGTTTTACCCATATCTTTGAAATCGACTTTTACTTTTCTGCACAGGTCTCTGTTTTAATTTTTGAAAAAAATTTAAAAACACTATTTCGAGTAGCACTTCTTTATTTCCTGGAACACAAGCTTTTCATGTTTTTTTTTCTTTTTCCCCGAAGAAGGTTTTGCTCTTCGCTGAACTTTTTTGGTAAAGCTCACAGCTCACGTCATGAGACGCCCCTACCATTCTGTACTGTACAGCGAATGGCGAGGCTTTATAAGCGAGTTGTTGCTTTGTTGCATCTGCAAACAAACTTTATAAAATCAGAGGCTTTGTTAGTGAAATCCCATCATCACCCATAAAAAGTACAGGGAGTACCATACAAACTATGCGAACACCAGTGGTTATATTATTGATATTATGTGGAATTCGATTACTGAAAAAAGATGTCAGAAGATGCACATGTTTAGACGCACACAAAGCCGCAAGACATCGGAAGATGATATACTGTCAGGAGTCAGTATTGTAAGTGGACTGTTAACTCAGCGCCCAGCCCAAACAGTAAGTGCCAGGAAGCTGACATTTTGAAAAAAAAAGCCTTTTATGACCAAAAGATATTTTCTTGTAGGGCCTGAATTGTTCAAAGATTGTTGCTGTAAGCCCACGAGATAAGGTATCCCCATGCCCAGGGTTATTGGGAAAAATTACGCTCAGTTTCTTAATTGAAACTGCAGCTGTGTGTGTAGCATGGAGTGGCCAAGTTTTGCTGTAAATGTGTTCTATTGTTGAGCATAGGATTAGGAAACAGGTGCAGTTGCGGTACCAAAAACTCATCGATCATTTGACAATTCACGTCAGCAGTCCAGTGACAGTCTAACGCCCGCTGGTTAAAAAGCGCCAATAATCCAATAATCCCTGTGGCAGATATTGCACGCAACACTGTGGTTTTTGGGCAACGCAAATGTTTTTGATATGGCTATTGGAACACCAGGAGATATTTTATGTTCTATTTAGCCACATATTTACTTTCTTTAATGGGGGGCAAACATAATCCCCCTTAACCCTGCCATGCATTTTTTTATTTGCCGGAACTTTACAAGTCTATAATCAAATCGGTGGCTCTCCATAACTGGGACAACCCTTCAAATTTCAAACTTGATTTCGAAGATATTTCGTACTACGAATTAGTATTTGAGGAAGCTTCTAATTATCCGCTATCGAAGACAAATGTTGTGCTACTACGACACCTTTGTATGCCAATCGCGGATAGTAGGATGAACCAAATGTAAATATGCACCTACCTAATTGAATCCCCAAGGAGTTGGGTTGACATTTTCTACACTCCATAATACAATACACTCCCTATCATAGGTAGGTATGTAGCTCTAAACGAATGAAGACGTCAGGATTTTCGGGATTTGTATACAAAGTGATTCCTCTCTATAAAAATAAAGAACGACATGAGTGTGTGGATGTGGATGTGATATGACAAAGGCACTACTTCCCATTTCATCAAACTTTTGATTTTACCAGTAGGTACGCTTTTATTACAAATTGAGTCGGCTTTATGAGTATGCAAACAAGTTTTCATGAGGAAATCAAATGAGTTAATCAAATATTTGTCTACTACAAACAAAGAATGAGAAAACAATTTTCCATCCTATTGATATCCTAAAAATTTTACAGATGGCATTAAACTTACCTGTTGACTCGCTTAGATTGAACATTTGCAAACAATTGTTTTTTTTTTTTAAGGTTATGTACATATCAATATCAATGTTCATATACACTGCCTTTCCAATATCAATGGGGATGGTTTTCGAACGTACGTTTGTTTGGAAATGGATTACATTATACAGCTATTGGTGAGTAGGTACATACCTATGGGCGATGTTTCTATGGGAATATTTAGGTGAAAATTGTGTTTAGAGCACTTTCAAGGGTATATTTGCTTGGAAAATAAGAAGTACATGCTCCCAATAGAGTTGAGAGGGGAAGACAAGGGATATGAAGCGACCTTAATTGCTTTCAAGGATTTTTGTGTAAATATAAATTTGGAGAGTTTTCTTTTAATTACAATTACAACCTTCTAAAGAGGCTCTTATAAAACACAGTTTCCCTTTTGATGTGCTTTACCAATTCAGTAGTGTTTGCCAGATTTAGTTTTCAGATTTGCCAGAACTTTGGATTTTGTTGAATCTGTGCCAGTGACAAGACATCGGGTTGGTTTGTACGCCACCATATCAAGTGATATCAATTGCAAAACCCTAAAGTTTTCTGCCAATAACGCTGCCCTATACCGTTACATCAATATCCACGTGAAGTCATTCGTCAAGACGTAAGAATCCATGTCTGCAACCCAGGCGCGTGGTGGGAACAAATTTGCTACCGGGATTTTAAATTGAAAACGCCCCCTCTCACTTCTTTGAAAATATTTAAATTTTAAAAACAATTATACCAAAATATTTTCTAAACAAAAATTTTCATTGCAAAAAATAAGTATACATAAATATGTACATAATTTTGTTCACCTGAATCCGTGTTCAAATGTCCGGCTGCTTAGAATAAAGTTAGGTACAGGAAAACAGGTTGATACGCACCCATAGAAAGTTTTTGTCAATTCACCACAGAAAAAAGGAGGAAAATCTCAATTGGGATAAATTCACCGCGAATTTGTCGGTTATATTTGAACTCTAGTCAATTATGTATTTTGAAAATCTCATCAAGTTCAATGGGTAACACACCCAGTACAAAAATGAGAAGAACTAATTCTAAAATAAGAAAAAATTAATAAACATTAAAATTTGTGTTACTCTAATTGGTAAGTGCGGCAAATATGGCCCACCCTTAACATAAAACCATGAATTTAAGTCGACTTCATTTCAGTATTTTTTTAAATAATTAAAAAAAACGTAACAAAAAGATAAAAACAAAAATGTAAAGGAACTTCATTTTTCAATTAAAAGGCGGGTAATATGGCCCAACCTGTGTTAAATAAGGCCCAGGGTGACTTTCTACTATTAGCCCATTGTGAGCAAGAAACTTCAGTTTTGTTTGCTCGCATTATTTCTTTTTTGACCCTTGTCTTTGGTTGTTTTGTGCTCTTGTTAGAGATAGAAGCCATTTTATCTGTGAAAAGTTCAAAACACATGGGAGCCATATTACATACACTGTGATTTTTCCACTCATTTTTTGTTAACTTCTGATTCCACACAAAATAAGATTTAAAAAAAAAATTAACAAAACTTCACAAAAAATTACTAAGAAAACGAAAAAAGCTACTATGGTCTATTACAGATCCGTCGAGCTACGCTTACCACGATCGATAGAGACAGTGGGCCATATTATCAACGTGGGCCATATTTGCCGCACTTACTCTACCTATTGTTACCGACCAAATAAAACACCACAGACTTCGTTAAAACATTTATTTAATTATAACCACGTCTTTCGTCTACGGCTAAGAAAGTGCGACTGACTGCCAATATCAGAACACAATACCTACACCAACATAAGCATGTCCTGGCCAGTGATGCCATTCTGACCGGATTCCGGTCATATCTGACCGGAATCTGTTTACTCTGACCGGAGAAAATTTTGAAATCCGGTCTAACCGTTTTTTGACCGGAACGAAAAATGTTTTTAACCGGAAAACCCTTTTTTGACCGGAAAAATAAAATTGCCCTACTGACTATAAATAAAGATAGATTTCTATAATTTTAATATAACTTTGCCATACATTACGAACATGCTCCCAAGTTCAAAAATAAACCAATTTAATGCGAATAATGGGATCACGCATGGAATTCTGCTCCGGGAGCAGGATAATAAATTATCTTATAGGCTAATTTCTTGACGTTTTCTTTTGCTAGAATTTTAAAGAGGAAATTAAACAACGAATTTCAATTAATTAAAGTGTGAAATTCGATAAATCTCAGATTGGAGTTTGGTGAACTACTCTTTTCAAGTGTCAGAAAATTATCCGAGAATAATATTATTTAGGCCAATTGACACACGGTCTTAGTACATGGCCGGGCCATACACGTCCTCCCATGACTTTCATTTTCATTAACGATTTGGCTAAACACAAAAACCAGGCGTCATTGCAATGAAATAAAATTTGGCAGGTAAAATAATAGTGGAATTGAAAACACAAACAAATTTTATGGTTAAGCCGAAGTAGACGCCCGTTTTTGACGTCCTCACTCTATCAACGCAAATATCATGAAAATTTGTATCGAAAGCACAATGGTGCGAAAAAGAACGTGCCAGAATTATTTCTGAAAATAGATTTTCTAAGCTATTTACCTTTCTCCTTTACTCACTCAAAATCTACCTGACACAACGTTCATTGGAAGGCGTGTATGGCCATGCACTAAAAGTGTATTTCAGAACTTAAAACATGTCATATAAAATGAAAAATTAGTTTCATTAAATTTTAAACAAACGAAATAAAAAACAAGTTCACAAACTCAAAATTCACATATTATAAAAACGTTTTCTAAACATCGATAATGCAGGTAAACATAAAAATTCGTAAATTGTAAAGGTAGGTATAGGTATTTTCTCTTTTTGACCGGGTTTCAGGTCAAAAATGCTCATTTTAACTTTTGACCGGAATTTTTGACCGGATTTAGAAAATAAAAATCCGGTCATTCGGTCAGATTTGACCGGATTCACTTTTTTTTAGTGGCAACACTGGTCCTGGCTCGTATACTGCACAGACCACTCTCTCAGTCACAGTCAGATGACACCTGGAATACGCGCCGTCACACCAAGATGTTGATTACGTTACATTCGACCATCCTCAGGTTGAAACGACCCCGTTTCTACTTCGTCAAAGTCGTCCAGTGCAGGATCAATTTGGCACCACGGTCTCATTTTGTCAGATGCAAATACTGATTGATAGAATCTACTTTTTCTCTGCATTCCGGGCACATCTTCGATGACATATCTATCATTAGGAAGATCAGCTGACACGATGAATGGGCCCCTATATTTCCAGCTTGCGGGACTCTCCTGTTGACGGTGGTTCTGATACTATAACTACAAAATCTTCTTTGCTGTACTTCATGGTTTTTTTTTAAACCGATGATCGTATCCTGCCTTCCGCTTCTATTTTGTTCTCCGATTTGCTGTGATACTACAAAACGGGTAGTTGCTACTGATGTGTTGGTTGGCTTTTCTGCGTCTTGAAAAACTAAAACTAACTTGTTTTGGAGAATGTCCCTGGGGCTAAAATCAAAAAGGAGTTCGTTTTTTGGAGAGCTATAGTCCATTGTATGTTACGAAGTGTCTTATCCCAGTCTCGTCTAGTATCTTTTTCTGTCATGGTAGTAATGGAGCTAAGTAGTGTTCTGTTCGTGCGTTCAATCTGTGCACAGCATTTGAAATATGCTGGATATAATTATCGTCACAGTAGCTTTAAAACCGCTTGGATGAGTAAGAAGTTCCCCTATCTGTTATGATTCTTGTAGGTATGCCAAAAATAAGAGTAGTTTCATTCAAGATCTTTAATACGAGAGAGGTTTTTGTATCCTTAACTACCTTAATTACTACATATTTCGTAAACGCGTCAGTTAGAACAATTATTTATTGATTCTTGACAAAAGGCCCTAGGCGATCAAGATGGTTCGAATGGTATGGCACAGAACTCGTTTCTGAAAAATGGAGCTCCCCCTCTTTTTTTTCAGCCTCGTCGTTTGTTGTAGCAACACTCAACACATGCTCGTATATACTTGTTCACAAATTGGCTAATTCTTGGAAACCAAAACGTTTTTGAAAGCTGTTGCAAAGTTCGTTCAACTGCGAAATGTCCCCTAACGTTATGAAAATTTCTGACAATTTGCGAATGTATACCACAAGGAACTACCCATATTTTATTTCCGTTTACATTCCGGTATTAGTAAGTGATTGTTTTTTTAATGTGTAGGAGTAGGTAGTCCATCGTAACTGTTTTGACTCGTTATCTTTGTTTTTCGCTTTAAGTGTATCTATGAGCCTAGGAATCTCTGTAAAATTTTTGGCAAAAGAGTTTCGGAATTCGTTAAGACAGCCAACAAGTAAACTAACTTCAACCTCTGTTATATCCGTGTTATACTTGATGTCTTGAAATAGAAATTGTTTCGACGCTAGTGTTAACTATACCACCATCTAATATTGGTTTTCTGGTTTCCAATGTCAATCGCTTGTAGTCATTGATTAGGCAAACAAGCTTCTGATCTCTGCTAATGAGAATATCTTGCCCCGTAGGGCCACCACGTGCCTGCAGTGCAACCTTTCAAGGGCTATTTGTACTTCATTTGAGTACTCCGACTTCATCTATAGCATATTTCAGCATATGACAATAAAATAAGCCTTATCTTGGCTAAAAGAATATCTGCTAAAGATGTCCGTATCATCTTGGGATAGCCAAGCTGCAATCAAGTCTGTACAAATTCTATAACAGCCCTAGATTATATCAAGTCTCTCAGAGAGGTGGCGGAGCAGTTCAATATTAACCTTTGGTGGGTGCCGGGGGATAGAGACCTCAGAAGACTGTAAGGCTGATGAACTTGCTATACTCGGAACTGCACTACGAGTACCTATCCTACAAGACAAGGGTACCTAATGCCCAAAACACATGTGCAGGAATTCTGAATGCTTTAGTGCATGCAGTACTGCAGATGAAACAGATGTGCAGAATTCAATTTGCAGCGGTTGCTGTCAATGCGGGGAAAAATACGTGGGTGAAACACAGACGACAAATAATTCCCGTCTCTCTTTTCCTCGTATGCATCAGTAGCTGAATTTAAAAATTCGATGCTGCCAAGTCTATTCAATTTAATTCACTGCGTTGCTATGCAGTGGATTTAGAAATAGAGACATGTTGCAGTGCTGCGGTGGCTGCAGAATTTACATTTGTATCACTACATAAGAACATGTGTATTCTTATCCAGCTGTGCACTGAATTCTGCACGTGTGTTTTGGGCATAAGGCATCCAGATCGCTACACGTAAACTCATAATAAAGCTGGTTCCTAAAGTAACTGTTTGCTCTTAATAAAGGGCATTTGGTTTTTAAACTGGCAACACAGTTTCTACAGATTGTCAATTTGATAGTTGAAAGTTGATTTGTGGTTAGTACGTTTTGTCATTTTACGATGAAGATTAACGCCGGAACAACGCGTGTAAGTTGTGCAAACTTATTTTGAACCATGGTTCGGTTCGCCAAACTTATTGTTCGCTACGTCCATTTTACGGTCGACATAATCGTCCATCTGAGCAAGTTATTCGGAGCACGATGAATCCTTTTCAAACCACGTACACTCTAGTGAACAATATATACTTACATCCCCAAAGACGACAAACTAGTGCGAACAGAAGACGTTATTGGAGTTATTCCCAGCCCATTAACTTTGTGGAAGATTTTACAGAAATATCTTGGCTTAAAAGTTTATAAAATCCAGCTTGTACCAGGTTGAAACATTGGTTTCAACAAGATGGTGCAACATTCCACACGGCCGGCGCGCGACACCATCAATTTATTGCGGGAAACATTTGCAACACCTCCACGATCCTGTGATGTCACATTTTTAGATCATTTTCTTTCGGGGTATGTGAAGTCAATAGTCTATGCCGATAAACCAGAGCCGTTGGACAATTTGGAAGGCAACATTTGCCGTGTTATTGCTGATATACAGGCTCAGTTGCTCGATAAAGTTGTCGAAATTTGTAGCTGTAGCGTGTAGCTGAAGAGTGAAGGTCCAACGACTGAGGTCAGAGGTGGCTGGGTCATGTAGAGTGAATGGACGCGAACGCTCTGGCCTGGAAGATTTTCGACACCACACCCGAGGGACGGCGCAGTAGAGAAATAACGCGACTCAGGTGGCGCACGCAAGTGGAAGGGAACCTTAACCAACTTAGCGTGCGAAACGGGAGACAGTTGGCAAAAGATCGTGCTGGCTTGAGACGCTAGTTGGTTGAGATCCAGGTCCACCCCGGACTGTAGCTACCTTAAGTATATAAGTAAATAAAGCTAATATCATAGACATTAACATTTTTCAATGAATTTGTACACCCCTTATATATAACTAAAATATTAAAATATTAAGGACGTTGATCTTGCGATATTGGCACGTAGTCCTGGCGTGTAATTTTAGAATTGATTGTGACTCGAAGAAAGTATTTGCGGTAGATACAGAGTCGGCCAATTTTTTCTTGAAAAGTTGACTATAATTATCTTTTGTGAATTAAAAACAACCAAGTCGTGGCTCAGTGGTAAGTGTGTTGGACTAATTGTCTCAGGTTTGATCCCCGAAAGAACACATATTATAAATATAAATCGTAAGGTTACTCTACTGCGAACGTCTGACAAACATCAGAGAGTATAATTATCCTAAGAGAGCTTCTCAGTGGTTCGGTTTCAGCATAAGATAATAGGTTCCTTCTATTTTTCTGTTGCACCTAATAGTTAGGCTTTTATTTGCACCCACGATTAAAGACAAACGATTATGATTAAAACTTTTTTTAATAACGACTTGATCTTTAATTGTAACCGAACAAAAAATCCTTTAAATTAGCAAGAATTGAATAGTAAATCAGCAACTCTAACAACACTATTCCGTACTGTGTATATTATGTACCTACCCTAACCTTCACTATAAATTAACTACATTTATTTTCTTGAAGTTGCTAGACTAAACAAGTAATTTAAACAAGCATTCTATCATCTTCGTCGTCCATCCTATCGGAGAGCAAAGAAAATATAACTTTCTTCCTGTCAGAGTATTCTATGAAAAATGATTCCGACTTGCATTTTGAAAGAAAATTAAGAAGTCAAATGAGTATGAAATTCAAAACCACCCATTTCAGTAGATATTTTTCTATGGTAATTGTATACTTCTTGCTTGAGTCCTTTCATCCCCGTATCAAGAGCCTATCAGCCTCTTTTCAACTGAATACAATTTTCCTTTTTAAGGAAGTGTAGAGCTAGCTATACATAATAATGGTAGTAATGATAGACCTTTCCCATAGTGCTTTACCTTAAATCAATTTCGAAATGTATCTCAAGCTATATATACTATACAGTGTGCGATGATTGAGGTTTGAGTTTGATGATAACCCAAGAGCATTGAAGTTGAAGGCATATGTAAATGTGTACCTATTCACATAACGAAGCCAATATGTGATTATGTTGATTGAAACTTTTGCAGATTATTCATGAGGTGCGGCATGAAGGGAATCAATAAGTACGCGCTGTGTGTTCATGTTTCGTTTCACACATAAGTCCAAACTCTGATTAGAGATGGCATAATGCTTTCTCATCGAAGCGGGATGAATTCGGAAATGGAAAGACCCGGAGAGCAGGCGAATTCCATCGAACGGCTTTAAGTTAGAGGGATATATTTGCTATAAATATCTATTGTCTACTTAATACATAATAATATGTACGTACATCAATGGCATAATGGTATATCGTTGGAATCTATTTGCTGCTACTGTTTGTTTTAAACGGAATATTGTTTGCATAGTAAATATCAATTGTTAGGTTAAGTTCATATACATATGTACATGTAGATATAAATCTAATGGGATCACTGAACTGCATACACTATTGCCAACGCCTACCGATGCAATCGGGAATATGTAGGTATAGTTATTTTCAGCAGAACTAAGTACAAGGTGGCGCAAAAATAACCTTCCGATGTTTTTTGGCTGTAATTAAAAAAAAAAATGAAAAACTTTGATTCTTCTTGTGGATTATTTTTATTTGGTCTTTTAATTTTTTTTACATCAAGTCGAGAATATGATGTCATGTAAATGGCCGCCGCCACAGTTGATTGTCATTTGAGCCCTTTGAAAACTTGCGGCGATAGGTCCTCACATTCTTGACGGATATTGTCTTTAAGAGCTGCAAGAGTCTGAGGCTTGTTGACATAGACCCGCGACTTCAAAAAGCCCCACAAAAAGAAGTCTGGAGCGGTCAAATCAGGCGATCTTGCTGGCCAGTGCAAATCGCCAAAACGGGAGATTAGGCGCCCGGGAAATGCATCCTTCAGCATATCGGTTGTGGCACGTGCAGTGTGTGCCGTTGCACCGTCCTGTTGGAACCACATGTTTTCCAATCCCAATTCGTACCAAAATTCGCTGTAAAGACCGTCGACTGATACCCATTTGCGTGGCACGTCGTCTGGTCGATGTCGACGGCGCTTCCATGACATCTTCGGCTACAGCAGCAATATTCTCTGCAGAACGGCTACTCCGGGGTCTGCCACGCCTGGCAGCATCTCGTGTTGTGCCAGTCTCTTCGAGGCGAGCGGCTAAACGTCGCAGTGTTTCACCAGTAGGCGTTGGACGGCTAGGAAATCTGCGACGAAATTCACGTTGTGCCAAAGTCACCGACCGATTATTGCTCAAATAAATAGTCACCAATATTCCGCGTTCTGGAGCAGTGTAGCGTAACATTGTTTATTAACGTGTATTTCGCATGTGTTTACTACACAAATGTCAAAACAGAACTGACATTAGGGGCCAATCGCAAAATTTATAGCATTTTCTGATAGGAGGATTACTTTTGCGCCACCTTGTATATTCGACCCTTAGCAAGGCCATGGTGTAGGGATTAGAGTGCTTTCTTGTGACCCGAGCGGTCGGAGCAGCTGTGCCAATAAATTCACTTTTTCGTCTTTCCATTTATCTACAGAGTACGTAATGACACCAATTTACACAACTATTTAAACAGCGTAAATAATTCATCCCTTACTAACTGATAAAATAAAATTTTCATTCATGAAATAATATTTTAATACTGGCAATGATGTTCTTTGGTTGTCATTTTTGTTTATGAATAAAAAACGTTGGTCTCTGCTTTTGGATTATGCTTATTTAATGTCTTAATTTTTTCCATTAAGTCGAGAAAATGATAGTGGCTAAGTGGCCGACAGAAATGATGGCCATTCGGGCCCATTTTATAGCAATTCCAAACACCCTTGCCAGAATTTCCGCCGATATGCCCTCGCATTCTAGTCGGATATTATTTTTGAGGGGTTCAAGAGTCTGAGGCTTGTTGACATAGACTCGTGACTTAAAAAAAAAACCCACAAAAAGAAGTCTGGAACGAATCAAGCGATCTTTCTGGCCAATGCAAATCGCCAAAACGAGAGATTACGCAACCCGGAAATGCAGTCCTCAGAATTTGGGTTGAGGCTTAAAAGCTAGCAGCTGCGATATTCTCAGCAGAACGGCTGCTCCGTGCCCGGCCCGTCCTGGCAACATCTCATGTTGTCCCATACCCATAGGTACTCTTCTAGGCAAGCGGCTAAAAGTCGTAGTGTTTGCCCAGTTCGTGTCGGAGGACCCCGAAATTCACGATGCGCCAACACCACCGACGATTTATTCCGCCCAAAAATTGTATCACAAAAATGTCAAAATAGAATTGACGGGGAGAGTACGATAACTTAGGCGCCAAAAATTGATAACGGTTTTTTTTGTAGAGGGGTTTAGGAGGGAGTGGTAATTTACAAAAAAAAAAAAAATAAAACTTAAAATGAAAATAAAATATTAAAAATCAATGGCAACACTAACAACAAAGTACTATATCATTTTTCATAGTTAGGAATCTGTTCTAAATTGTCTATAGTGCAAATCAGCAAAATTTTGTATTTAATGTGAACTTTTAGGCTGTTACTAAAGAATGTTGTTGACATTGGGTAAACTAATATAATTTAAAGAAAGTTTGCATGTACTCAGCCTTGCACCCGTCGCAAAATCCAACAGTGACCCCAAGCAGGGGGCAGCATGCCCCGCCATACCCATTTCAAGGTGCAAGGATAACAATTTGTACTCTAAGCGTTGTGACATATAAAAGTAATTTTCCATTTTCTTAAAAATTATAAGACATAAATCAATGTGGTTTTCAGTGTTCGATTAAAAATTGATTTAGGCAGTAAAAACTACAAACAAATTAAGCATCTATACATTCTCAATATTGAAAAAATCTACATACAACATTTTGTTTTTTAATTTTTTTTTCCTTAAATTTCAACTTTGAAAGCATTTTTTTCAAAAACTGTTAATACAAAGAACTTGATTTAAACATAGTATGAAAGAACAGACTCTTGGCTTTAAAAAATTCTAAAGTCTTTTATTATAGGTGATGCCATTGTTTTTTAATATTTTATTTTAATTTTTTGTTTAATTTTTTTTTTAAATTACCCCTCCCGCCTAAACGAAGCCAGATAGACCCTCTCCCATAGTAAAAAAATGCTTATATTTAACTCCTCTACAAAAACCGTTATCAATTTTTGGCGCCTTAGTTATCGTACTCGTGCTGAATTGACATTTGCCGCCATTTGCAAAAATTAGGTAGGTACCTACACCATTTTCCGATAGGATGATGACCGAGGTGATGATTTTTGATTTTGATGGATGGAGTTTTCAAACTTCTGTATATCAATAATAGTAATTATTCGACGTTTAACAGAAAGTAGTCAAACGCAGGTAGGTCCGAACTAAAGCTAGTGTGACCAGTGCCGGCTTTAGAGGTGGGCGACCGGGGCGGTCGCCCGGGGGCGCCGGCACCTGAAGGGCGCTGAAGTGTACGTGCGCAAGCTTAACATCACTGAATTTGAATACCTATCTCTATCGATATAAAGAAAAACTAAACTAAATTCAGCGTAATACATTCTATGAACTTATATTCTAGGAGTGAGTATGAGCTAAGTACTCAGCATTTATCTACCGCGACCTGTCATTGTGTTGCTTGTCTTGTCGTATTCCTTTCTAACTTATGTGGGGCGAAAGAGAGGCCGACTGAGCGACCATAGAACCAATTTAGTCTAGTTTAAAAAGTTTTGTGATCAGAGAAGTACCTGTAGAAGTGTAAAGTAATAACGTAGACCTAGTGAAGAGACTACTGAGGAGGCTACTGATGAACCATAAACCAATAACTGATAAAAAAAAAATAAAAAAAGATTTTGAAGTCGATTTTGTAATGCTCTTTTGGACACCGTACTTATGAAGGAAAGATTTCAACAGATGCATGATTTTCCTGACGCGTGGAATTTCTTGTCTAACATAAAAAATAAAAATAAAAAAGAACTCATGCGACATTGCTCTGAGCTGCAAGAAAAGTTAACGATCAACTTTAAATCTGATATTGTTGGAGATTTGTTGTGCTATGAAATCAAAAAGCACAATCTTCAAGAGTTATATGATCCGGAACAGCTGGCCTCACTGTCCATTGAAAATCAAATTGCAAAAAGCCTAGATTTTTACAGTCATATCAGAGAACTTGCTGACAAAAATCTAAAAAAATAAGATTTTAGTTGTTTTTTAATTATTTTTTTTTTTTCGTTTCATGACTAACACAATTGAAGTTTTTTTATTTCCTTCATAGGAAGGTATATTCTCGCCAAGAAGGAGTCACCGGAGACCCTAAAAATCTGAATCAGAATCACATTCTAAATCGATTTAGCCATGTCTCTCTGTCTGTTAACGTCCGATAACGTCCAAACCAATCGACTAAGGCGAATGAAATTTTGTGAGATGACTTCTTTTACCGTCGCTCGTCAGGTTGGTATTGAAAATTGGATATGTCGGTCAAGTAGCTCTGGTACCTCCCATACAGAACCAAAATTAGATCCATGCGAGTTCATTATATGTACTAACCCACACGGAACACATTTTGCATCAAATGATGACACTTTTCTTGGTTTAAATTTTAATAAAACATAAAAGGGCGCCAAGCGCATGACTCGCCCGGGGCGCCTAGATCGTTAAGGCCGGCCCTGAGTGTGACCATGTTTTTATACATACATTTTCAATGGCCCGCTTATCCATTAAGTGGGTCGCGGATGTAGGTTGCTCAAGTACCCTCCATAGCTCTCGATCTTCCGCCATCGACTCCAAATCATCAAGGGCAATCCCCATACGGGTAGAGGAGAGATTATGAATTTGATCTAACCATCTCATCCTGGGTCTACCTAGAGGACGCCTGCCCGATGGTACGGATTCCATAGCACGTCGTGGGATCCTGGTCGGGGGCATGCGTTTAACATGACCAAACCACCGAAGCATGGACCGCTCTGTCCGGAGAAGTAGCTGCTCGACATTGAGTTCCTCACGTATTCTGGTATTTCTAATGCGATCTCTACGGGTCACACCAGCAATACAACGGAGAAATCTCATTTTGGCAGCTTGTATCCGCTATCTTATTCTTTCGGTCATTACCCAAACCTCATGACCATAGGTAAGAGTTGGAACAAACACCGAATTAAAGACTGACAACTTAGCTTTGACACCAAGTTCAGTCCTCCTAATAACAGAATGACCAAGCTGTCTCAAAATTGATCCAGCCTGACCAATCCTACAGGAAAACTCAGCATTGCTCCTTCCATCACTCGTGAATAAGACCCCGAGATACTTAAACTTCTCCACCTGGTGCAATGGGACTTTACTAACATGCAGAGTGCATTGAACAGGCGTTCTGGAGACGACCATCACTTCAGATTTGTTCACGTTAACCTTCATCTCAGCATGTTTTTATTTTTCACTGAATATTAGCTGTATCTGCGCTTGGGTGTTTGATGCTTTAAACCAGGAGTTTTCAAACTATTTTACTTTAGTATCCACTCTGACAACCCAAATTATTTCAGCGCCCACCAACATATTTTTTCATTTCAAATTTGTCCTTTTTGCTAATAAGCCTCAATAATCGCATTTAATTTAGTCATGGAATTTCATTATCAGGTAGGTACCTTATGTAAAAAAGAAAGGGAGTTTCTTTTTAAGGAAGAAAAAGGTAACACCGTCATTTTTCATTATTTTTAAAATTAAAGAATTTAAATAAAAACAATATAAACAACAAACTAAATTTGGCAACCATGTCACTTCAGTATGCAGAAGTAACCGATTGAAGTCTTTGTCATTTTCTATGCAGAGTTGTTTGAACAATCGATCATTCAAAGCACTGCTCATTATTTTGTTCACAGTTATGATGACTAACTGCAGACACTTGTGAAGTCTTTCACTCAAATTTCATCTGTTGGCGATGAATGGACACAATGAGCAGCAAGTATACCAGGAATTTTCCTTTTAATATGAGCAATGAGACCTTTGTATCAACCAACCATGGCTGGGGCTAGATCCATAGCTTAAGTTTAAGTGACCCAAAAAACATTGACCTGTTCAGCGCCCACTTAATTCCTTCAATCGCCCATCAAAATTGAAAACTACTAAGAACGCCCACCGAACGCCAACGATCGCCCACTGGGCAGTTGAGAATGGCTGCTTTAAACATTCGAAGGCGAATTATTTGCTATAGTAAATTATGGATCAATATATATGAATCATTTTCTATATCAATTCAGGAAACAATTAAAATATTATGTTCTTACTTTTCTAATGCTTTTGGTTCAGTTTATCACACTATCTTGCTTGATAAATTGCAGAGTCAATTCGAGTTGTCATCTAGCGCGAATAAAATGATCAAAAGCTTTTTGAAGGATCATAAACAGGCTGTTTTTATCGGTGCCATTGTATCTGATATGGTTGAGTTAAATGGAGGAGTGGCACAAGGATCTTTATTAGGCCCCGTGCTTTTTAGCATATTTATAAATGATATCGCAAGCAGCAGTAGGGAACGGCATAAGTCCAAGATTGATTTCAGGCATGCAATACATTTCGATATATTTCACAACTTTTCTAAATTATACTGTGTAAAAAAATTAGTTAGCAAAATAAATTGAGAGAAAATAAAAACAAATTGTCATAAGAAAAAAAATAAAATTTTCATTCCTGTTGTGAGTTTTAAACAACAAAGATTGTTTTTTTAAAAATAAAATAAACAAAACCAAAAGTTTATTGCAAGGCATTTTGAAATAAATAGATATCTGCCCATAAGTTAATATCAAAAGGCCTCAAAATAAAAAAAAAAAAAAAAAACATAAATCTATCTGAGAAAATGGTGAAAATATATCATCATGAAAGTTCCTACTAAAGGAAAATCTTGGACAGCCATACTAGTATCTAAGGCAGCAAAAAGAAAATAATATTTCAAATTAAGAACTACAAAAGTTTTGCAATTCAAAACAATTCAAAAACATAAGGGATTAACGGAATATCTATTTCTCGATTCTATCAAGAAAACGTTACCTACCTATGATGTTGAAGCCAAATTGCAAATGAGTACATGAGGTCAAAATCAAATACGAAAGAGACATAACTGATTATTGAGATTACATAAATGGTATACATTAGTATTTTTAAATTTGTATTATCCATTACCTAATCCTAAAGTTAAGTATTTTGTCGAAGAGATTGTTAAATTAATTTTGTAAGGAACCACCAAAATTAAATTATAATTAATTTTACTTTAAATTTAGTGATCAGGTCAAGAATAAATTCAAAATTCACCACGGGCAGCGCGGAAGATGTGCACATCGTCCCCTTCACCCCTGGATCTTCATAAATGGTTATAAATAATATAAATTTGGTAAGTGATATTTCTTCTTTTTGTAATTTTATAATTAATTTTGGTGTGGCCCATTATATTACATATTTGGAATTATTTTCATAATCTACATTTGAGTTTTAAATCTCAGACAAATAATTCGTTTCTGTTAAATAATTATTTTTTTTTTAAATGATTAACCTGTGCATTATAATTACCTTTTCTTTTTTTAAATAAATGTTTTTATTAGTTTAGTTTCTTATAAATATGGTATTTTAAAAACATTAAGAATTGGTGGATGTGGCAAGGCTTTGATGAAGCCTAAGCCTATGGGATGACAGTGAAGTTGTAAGTTGATTGGGGCTGCAATAAACGCTCTCCCCACCACTAAAAAATTAATGAAATCTGTTGAGACATTTAGGCCTCATTTTTCGTTTTGAAGCTTATACATAAGTGTTGGCATGTATTTGCGTAACGAGCCGTCCAGGGTGACCGATAGCAAGAACCCCCCCATCCGACGAGCTAGGACGAGCAGAGGCTAGCATGCCAAGCTGTCGGCACCTGGACACCCTTCCACTTTTGCTGCCCGGACTGACTCCATGTACCTGTAAACATGGGGTCATAACGGTAGCGAGTAAGGTGGAAGGGAAATAGCAAATTTCGTTACACAGCATACATGATTGGGCTATAAAAAACCATCTAATTCTAAACCCGAATAAATCCCAAGGCATCATTATTTATAGGCATTTCTTGTTGAATCTTACTTTCCATCTATTTATTTAATTAATCAATTAATATCAAATATGTAGTTAATAATAAAACTCTTGCATGGAACGATCATGTGAATAAGGTAATCAGTGGTATGTATTGTGGTCTCAGGCACTTGTGGAGAATCGCTAAGTTTATACCACAATCAACACGATTAACACTTCTTATTAAAACCCCAATAGCCCCAATAATAACATACGGTGCCCCTTTATATAGTGGAATGGACTCTATCAGTATACAGAAGCTAAATGTCGAGTTTAATTCTTGTGTTCGTTTTGCCCATTGCTTAAAAAGATTCGACCATGTATCCCTTCTGTCCAATTGTATCTTCGGTATCCCATTGACGTCACATTTTATTGAAGAAATTTGCAAGTACCTTTTTAAATTAGTGCGCTTTCAAAAGCCACTTTATTTATTTGAACAATTTAATTTATCTTTCTCATCACGAACAAACAATATGAAAACTCAAAGGAATTCAACTCTGCAGACACGCAAGTTTTTGTTGTCTTTAGGTGCCAGAATTTGGAACAGTTTACCTAATGAATTTAAAACTATGTATTTCAAATTTAAATGATTTTGTTCGCTCCTTAAAAGACCTCTTACAGAATCCAGACGTAGCCAGGCATTTTCACCTTATTTCTTTTAATTATACACTTAAATTTATAATGAGGATTTTAAGTAATGCATAATATTGTTCTTACTTAAACTATAAACTAAATATTTTGTAAATTTAAATTTAGATACAATATGTATATACCTATATATATTTACCTACTCAAAATTATCGATAAATTTTATAAATTGTTTTTTAAAGCCACTAAAGAGATTTCAATCTTTACGTGTATAAATTGAATTGAATTAATTGTATTTTTTTGTAGTCATCGTAACTTAAATTTTTTTTACGTTAAACTTTTTATGTTTTGTTAATCTTTTAATTTGCGCCATCGATTTTTTGATTGGTCGACAATTTTTTTTTTAGTTTAGAATTTATTTCGACACGAGTACGAAACAAAAATAATAACGTTCCCGAAGTTTCACTTCAGTCTTGTTTTTATTATTTTCGGAGCAAAATTAATAGCCGGTTTTACAGTGCGAGTTTAAACTCAGGTTTAGTTAAACTCATAAGCTTAAACCAAGTACTTAAATCAAGTTTAGTTAAACTTCGGTTTACCTTTTGTCGTCTGTTTTGTACGCCACTGTAAACGTAGAACTCATGTGTATTTGAAATTTCCATCAGTTTTGTTTATTGTGTCAGTTTGGCAATTTAAAAAAGTGAAATCAGGGGCCTGTAACACAACGCGACAAGTAGTTGTCGGACAAGTGAATTCCGACAACTTGTAAAAAATTGTGTAACAGAAAGCGACAAGTCCGTGAACACTTCGACAATTGTCGCGATGGAAGATGACAAGTGGGAAATTATATAATTTCCCTCTTTCTGTAACAGAACACGACAAGTGTCAAGAAACACTTGTAGAACTGAGGTTCAATTACGACAGGTGATTTGAATATTGTCAAGAGCTGACAAGTGCATTTTTAATGTAATACAGAATGCTTAACATTTATTTTATGTAATTAACGTTTTGATTCTAATGTTACTTATTTAGTTACTACTTAAAATTGCGCGTTTCTTATCATTTTGCCAAAATACGTCCCTTATAGACGTTCAATTCTTATTTTGCGGAACTACGTTTAGGATTTTTGCTAGGCTGTGTATTTCCTTCCATTTTGCACATTTATTTTCATTTGTTAGGACATCTCAAAAAGCACCAAAAAGGATATCTTTTCCTCTCTTATTTTAGTTAAAATGACATTTTTTTGTTTTTCTTCACAAACACTTGTCCAAGAATGCCGACAAGTCAAGGAAATTTAATTCTTTTGACAAGTGCAACGGTTTACGTTCTGTTACAGAATTAATTTTGACTTGTCGGACAAGCATAGTTGGACAAGTGAATTTATACTTGTCGACTTGTCACGTTGTGTTACAGGCCCCAGATCGTTCATCATATTACGTGTTCTGTCCGTTACTATTTAGTTGCATGATGTGAAACCCTGCGTCGACCCTGACTACAGTCATAAATAACGCTCGTATCTTTTTGCGGACAGAAAAGGGGATAAATGCCCGATATTTGGAGATTTCAAAGAATATCGCAGTTTAAAAAAGAGGATATATAGGGGATACGTTTTTAACTTGTTTTCGCACTGAAATTGATGAAATTCAAGAATAGTATCAATACAAAAATTAATGTAAATTGTGTTTAATAAATTATTATTATTTTTAAATTACATATGTGTTTAATAAACAACCAACGTGCCATCATCGCCGTCGTCGTCATTCGCATCTGAATCGTTTTCGATAGCAATAATTTTTCCACTTTTAGTTTTCGTCTTATATTTGTCTTCTGCAGCGATTGAACGAAGCAATTCAGGCTTCGTATTCAGAAATTTGTAGAATTCAATGCATGAGTTGAGTACTGAATATTACATTTTACTGTGAGAATTGCTTTTAACGTTTTGATTTGCAATCGAGTTTTTTCATTGGTCCAAGGCTTGGTCATCGCAGAAAAGAGGCTACATGAAATTTGGCCCCAATGAAAAATGCCCCAAACTAAGAATGAAAAATCACCCCAAAATTGGGGGTGTTTTTTCATAATGAAATAATACCCCAATATCAAATATGAAATAAGGCCCCACTGCGATGAAATAAGGCCCCAAATCTGACAGTAAACCCAAGCAGGGGGGTTGCAGCTATACGTTTTCATTCTTTTGGGGCCTTATTTCATAATGAAATTTTACCCCAAGCTGAAAAATGAAAAAAGTCCCGCAAAATATGAATTGTCACCCCAATTCGCAGAATTTTACGCAATTTTTTGTTATTTTCTGTTGTTGCCTTTCATGTAAATTTTTTGAGTGATTTTTCAGTTTAGGGCCATTTTTCATATTGGAGACAAATTTCATGTACCCAGAAAAGACTCGTTCCACCGATACTGTTGTTCGCGGCAAGCACTAAATGTATTCATTCCACATTCCAACATAGCGATTTCGTTGTGGTCACTATTTTCGGCTTGCAGATGTTTGAATACTTCCACCAGAAATCTGCTATGGTGAAAAGAGGAGTTTATAGGATGAAAAAGGGATTTTGGAAATTTTCAGGGGATAGTTTCTTTGACTTCAAAAAAAGGGATAATCCCCTAAAAAAAAGGAAAGATACGAGCGTTAGTCATAAATCATGAGGATAAATCATTATCCAATTGCTTAAATTGTTAATAAATCATTATCCAATTGCTAAAAAATGTTTTTTTTGATTTCATTAGAAAGAGAGGGATGTGCTTTATGCACCAGTAGGCTCAATTAATTTTTTCGTTTTGGAAATTCGGAGTTATAGGTGCAAACACAAATGTCTTAATATCTCTTAAATAAGAAATAAGTGCGGGCCAACTTCACATAGGTCCGTTCGATTAGCTTTTGCGATGACAATCAATAAATCGTAAGGCCAATCGTTGGAAGTCTGTGGAATTAATCTCGACTTTCCCTGCTTTTCGCACGGCCAGCTTTACGTTGCCCTGTTCGCGTGTTGGCAAACCGTCTTCGTTGTGTTTTTGCGCCGGAAAACAAATAGAAAACATTCTTTATCACATCGCTTTCTACTGATTTCGATTCCCTTCAAATAAATCACATTAAAATTTGAACTATCTGTGTTTTATTATCACTCTGGAGTTTATCTGAAGTCATATTAAATTGGGGCGAGACGAAGTTCGCCGGGTCCGCTAGTAATTATAAATATAATTCATTAAACCATTTTTACTGGCCCGCTTATCCATTAAGTGGGTCCAGGGTGTAGGTTGCTCAAATGGACCCTCCATAACTCGCGATTCTCCGCTATCGTCTCTAAATCATCGAAGGCAATCCCTATATGGCTAGAGGAGAGATTATGGACTTGATCTAAACATCTCTTCCTGGGTTTACCTAGAGGACGCCTTCCTGTTGGTACGGATTTTATGTTCCACTGAGGATTTCTTTTCTAACAAAGCTGTATAGTTGTACTATGTACCTAGAGAGTAATCTAAGATCTAACCACAAATTCTAAATGCGATAAAACCTTACTTACACGATTCCGAGCGCATCGTATGAAAGTCTTATGTTAAAAAAAAAACCAAATATTGGTACCAATCTACCTACAATGCACATGTCAAAGATTTTTTTTTTTTGAATGTCAGATAACCAAAATGGTAAGTCTAGTGATACCGCTCCTGATAAATAGAGCGATCATCGTTTGTGTCATCTGAAAAATCCCTTTTGATTGAATCCACCCACTAAGTGGAATACCCTATAAAATAAACTTACATTGCAGGTGGAAGTGAATTTAAAATGTTCACCCAAATGGATTGAAGTCCTTTAAGATACGACTTTGTTTACATTGTATGTTCTGTACTCTCTCTTTCTCTCCACATCATCCTTTAGCAAACCAGCAACGTTCGTCGTTCGTTCGCATTTACTTTGCCATTGGAATGGTATGGCTGTCATAAAATGTTTTCAGCGTGCTGTGATGTGATGGTGGATGCTGGAATGCTGCAACAGTACCTACAGCGTCAACATCAAAGCACTTACATGTAATGATAATGCGGGATGTACAGTATATCTACACCCACGTACATAAGCACTTGTACGATGTACGTTGAAAGGCATTCCCCATTCGTATCCCCAATCCCCATGTCAGCACCACCGTAATGCGCTCCATTAAATGCGAGCCATATCAGGAATGGGTGTCTGAATAGTCGATTGCTTAACTTTGTTTGACACTTTGTCATCTTTCCGACTATAAGATTGAACTCATTGAAATATTTTCATATCCATCAATCATTTTACAATTGAGGTTTTTTGGCAAATCAAAACAAACTGCAAAAAATTATTCTTACCTACCCCTACCTACTTATATGTACTTCGGCTACGCGGATGATAAGTGGCTTTGGAAATATATAGGTACATAAATACTTTTTAGTTTTCCTTTGAGTATACAGTTCTTCCAAGTCGTGTAATGGTTGTCCTATCTTGGGATATGATATGACAGAGCTAGTTGCTCTGATGTCATGTAAACATGAGACTCTTTTATTGCGCTGGGATATGGTTGCATGAAGATGGATGCACTTGGAAAAGAAGAAGTGATACTTTGTAAATTCGTTCCAGCGAATGAGTGTGCATAATGGAAACTAGTATGTAATGGATCCTGTTCAATGATTGTTTTTCAATTTACTTTTATGCTGTACCTACTTTCTCTTTGTAATGACTTTTATTATAGGAATGTGAAGTAGCCTTGGCTGAGTTTGACAGATGGGCCAACGACGCAATGGGATGGGTAACCGACTTAGATTTCTGAGGAGTTGTGCAGATAAGCCAGTCCCTATTCAGATATCTCCTGAGAGAACTCTATCAGAGGGTACAACATGAAAAATGAATTCGCAAGACGGTAGTCAGCAAAAAAACAGGAAAACTAACAGATATAAACTAGAAACAGTTCTCTAACAAAATGCGACACATGCAAGCCTTAACCGCGATACACAAATTTATTTTAAAGCTACTTATCTATATCTCGGTCTGTCTTTCTTCCTGCTGAAAATCTTGAAGACACTGGTTGAGCTGCACGTGCGCAATTTTGCTCTTCGATCGCATTCTCTTTCTGAGATGCAAAATGCCTATCAGCGCGTGAAATCCTGTGAAAATGCGCTCGTTGGTAGGATAAAATGTGGTCTTGATCGGAAGGAGTACGCGATAGGCATTGCTCTTGATAGCAAGAGCAATGCAGCCGGACATCATGGTACAGATGAAACATTGGTGTTGTGGATTTAAGCAATGCGAATGTACAGGACGTTGATTGCTGAAGCAGATTGGGGCAAATGCGTCATTACAGGAGTAAACAGAGGCTGCCATCAAGGTGGTGTTTTGTGTCCCCTTTTATGGTGTATGGTAGTAGACTCTCTGCTAACGGTTCTCAATCTTCCTGGAACCTACAAACAAACCTACGCGGACGATGTCGCCGTACTGTCTGACGGTTCAAACCTAAGGACTGTCTGCTATCTGGCGCAGAGATCCTTAGGCTTGATCGATGATTGGTGTACAAAAAATATGGGCTTTCAATGAATCCTCTTAAAACTACGGTTATTCTCTTCATGAGAAGGAGGAAAGTCACTGGTCTGACTCGTTTGGGCTTAAATGTGTCATTTTCCCGATCTCTGATAAAGATCGCAAGACCCGTACCTTTAGCCGTTTCAAATGCAAGTTTAAGCTTTCAATAAATGGAGCACCTAACATCGACGAACCGGAGGGAACTTCATAATAACCATTTATACCTTTGAGGTCATTACGGCGCTTATCTGCCTTGGCTTCGCCATAAGCTTTAAAAATGAGTCTTAGTAAAATCAAGCGAAATATTTCACTGTTTCTTTGGGCTAAGAAGGCGATTGAGTGGTAGAGCCCTATGCTGAAAAATCTAAGAACATTCTGTATAAGATTTTGATCATCCCAATCTTGCTTTATGGTACTGAAGTTTGGACGTTATCGAAGGCTGATGAAGATATCCTGCGTCATTTTAAACGCAAAATTTTCCGAAAGATTTTCGGCTCCGTATTAACGGACTTGGAGATGAAGTTTTAACAGCGAACTCTAGGTATGACATCAACCTGGTTAGATGACTATAGAACATGCGAATGGAAGGAATTTAATGACATTTTTCTTAAAAATGCGACATGTGAGCTGCTTATAAAAGACAAATGCTCATTACATTACCTATGTGAGTACCTACAATTGACAACCGCAAGGCCTAAACTCCTTTGGCTATATGGCAAGCATACACTGTAACTAGCTTCTTGGGCAAATATTTCCAGAAGACTATAGTAGATTTAAGGGCAGAACTATCCGCTATCTGCAAATATTTATTCCAACATAAGTATATAAAAAAAACTAATTAAATCTTTCTATGGAATTGCATCCGACCACCCACCCCTATCTGGGTTTTAATTATTTGCATGTCTGTATACAGCCGAACCTATACACCAGCTCGTTGATGTCTGGTCAATCAATTGAAACTCATTAAAACTATACAAACTTGATTCATTTATGCAGAAGGAATCGGCAACTATCTGTTGTATCTTTGTTCGATGTTAAATGAGGATATTTCTCATTGTTTTGGGTCAGTCCCTGAAATAGAAACAGATGTAGAATCTACTTTCGTTAAACAAAACACTGTCAGGAATTAAATTTTGTAACACACTGCAGTGCAATATTTCTGCGAATAGAACCACATTCCATTATAGGAAGCTATAATTAAATTCACTAGTAGTATACTTGAGCTCAAAGGCTGCAAAGTGCAAACTAATGAATGCACACGAGTACTGACGTTGAAACAACAAAGCTGCACGCAATCTCAAGCGTAATTTGAAAACTTCTGCAACCACAAAATTTCATGCATCGTAAAAGCACACGGTATATAGAAGCCAATAATAAGAGCCTGAAGCGAATTGCGTGCCAGGACCAGGAGTAGCTATAGCTAGTAGGTATGTATACATCGTATATTTTTAAACTACTGGTATTTTCGCAAGATAGATTTCCTTAAGAAAATGTAACCTTAAATTTTGCAATGTAACCACTTTATATATACTACTTCTACCGGATATGAATATTAGCAGTTGCTGCTTAAAGCCTGACATCAGTGAAAATATTTTAGTTATCAATGTTTGGACCGGAGTTTCTAATTCCTATAATATCCCATCCATAGATAAAGGATAAAATAGCGTTTCCTGGTATGTACTCACTTCAATTATACTATACTGTACGTAGATGTAAAGTGAGCGTTAAAAGTATTTGGAGACATATGCTCTTTTAAGTTTTTTGAAGGGACTTGAAATAGGAAGGTAGGTATAATAAAATTGTGTACCAATAATTTTACAGGCGTTTTTCTCCAGGGTCACCAGTATTTCATTTACTGTTGTAAATTCCCTGACGGCCAGTGATTTTTCCACGATGCCGACAATGGAGTGCAGAGGTGTCTCTTCCGATCTACGCTTACAGTAGGCATGTTGGGATTTAGAGCAGAGCATTTCTGTTTTGATATTGTTGCAAATATAAAGGCCTCTCTAGTGTTTTCAGTGGTAAAGATGATAGGCTAATAGACCTGAAGTCCTTTGTTTTGGTGTAAGAAGCTGGCGGCATGATAAGGAAGTTCTGGGACGAGACCGTGGACGCTTCCTGGAAAGTGGGCGTTTAGAAGCAACTAAAGTGATTCTAGATTTAACTTCGATTGTAGTAGTTTTTTTGTACCACAATTGTATTTAGTAAACTAAATCTAATTTCGGAATTAGTTAAACTGGAAGATAGTGTTTGGTTATTATATAATAAGACAGAATTGAAAACACTTTCTAGTTTTAAGACGTCTATCTTTGGACATTTTGATAGTTTGAAATGACTGGCCAAATGAGTCTCAGAAGTCCAACATGAGCCCATCAGAAGGAGAACGCATGGCAGAAGAATTCACTAGATTGAACGTTTTGCCAACAACTGTCATGTCAAATAGCGTGCGTGAGCTACTCTGACATATTTGGAGCTGATGTTAGTAAGGAATTATTTTTATTCAGGACAAGTCAGGTCACAGGCGGCGCTGAAGAACAAGTAGTGGGGCATTAACCACCCTTTATGACTCAATGGAAGATCCCATATCTCCAAGTGAATTATCCGACCTGCTGTTTGTTATATTGTCTAAACAATGGACTGGCTCGAAACAGACAGCTCAATCAAGTCAGCAAACAACAATCATTCCCGGAACGTCTACGGACTAAAGTACATTTCAAGACGTAAATATTATGCGATGTAAATATAATGCCTCTAACGAAAGGGTAGAAGATCCTATGAATTAGGAGTTTTATGGTGTCAAAGTTGGGCTCGGAGACTTTACTGGGGAAACATCTTCGCCTCGTTAGTGCGTAAAGTCTCCCGGAAATTATGTACGCCAGATTTTTATTTATTTTTTTTTTAAATGCCTGAAAATGTTCTATATAAAGTCTGACGTTTTTTCCAAAGAAGAAAAGCCAGAACTTTCTAGCTATCTTTCCGAAATTTCAGGTCTTTTTTCCAAAAATTTGTCTGGCGTTCTTTCCATTTCTGCAAAAATTAGAATTTTTGTATGTGAACAGTGAACTTCGATAATTTTCAAATAAATAACATTTTCTGACCTTTTTTTCCAAAATTAGTTTGGAAATTAGGCCAAAATACGAGTTGCTTATGTTTATTATTATCTGGCTTAATTTCCATTTTACTTTCTGGTGCATTTTCCACATCTGTCTGGCATAATTTACTAATTTCAGGCATATTTTTCAAACAAAATTCTGATATTTTTTCCAAATTCAAAAACAAAAACATTTTCTGGCAAGTTTTCCGAAAAAAATCTAGCGTAATTTCCGGGAGCTGTTCGTTAGCCTAGAAGTTTAAGTATTCCGCTTATTCACAAGCCATGGAAGTAGCAATGATGAGTTTTCCTGCAGAACTTGGGGTTAAATATAAGCTGAAAAAAGAGCAGAACTTTGTAAACGCATTGAAGGGGGTCCATTTGAATGATATGACTTCTAAGTCCATCGTGCTGCCACTGGCTGGGAATAAAGACCACCTTTACCTCAGACCCAATGTCAGGCAAACTGAATAAATGACAAGATAATTAAATAAATAAATAGTTGTCACAATAGGCGTGTAGACACCCTTAAGTCTAGCTTCTCACAAACATTCGTTTTTTTCTATTTCTATTTTTGATACGAATGGAAGGGATCTACCATTTTATGCCGAGTTTGAACGGTTGAATTGAGAAGCTTTTTCAGGAACTTATACTCTCGGATGTTTGTCAGATGTTCGCGAGAGGTGGCGCAGTGGAAAAAACGATGTAATTTGTGTTGTGTGACCTGTGCCCCTCGTGCAGTTGCCCAGCACACTAACCACTGAGCCCCTGTGCCCACAGGATACAATGATACATCTTAATACTGAACGCCATCTGCGTTAGATTAGATAAGAATAATATAGATAAAATAGATATTTTATTAGATAATTAGATAATTAGATTAGATAAAAATAATATTCGAAACTGTCAAGTGCCTACTTAAGTTTCTCATCGTTGATAAAGTTGATAAAGGGACATGATTGTTTTCCAGTGACCACTGGTGGAGGTCTTTTACCAGGAATAGGCATGCAGCTAGAGAGCGATTCGTTTTCGGATTCGGAGGGTATTTTTTATCCAAGGTTCTACAATGTTATTTTCTTACTGTTCTAAGCCGGAACAAGATATTTTTGTAGAGTCCACAGGAAGCTTCGTTGATTTGACTTTATTAAAATTCTGTCTACTTTTGCATCGTAGGTTATTATGCTCCGCATTCTAACAAGGTAGACGCTTGTCTAACTTTACACGATTCAGTAATGTTAAGAGCAGAGGTATAATAACGTTGTTTAGCTTTTCTAACTCAAGCTGAGTTTCTGTCTTGAACAAGTCCCCTGACAAGATTTCACCTATACCTCCGATGGACGCGCAGTGTCAAGGTTGGAAGCGGTTCACCAATCATAGGATATCGTCCCTCTTCCTCGTCGGAGAGATCCACAATCGCGATTCTGTCAAACACTGTACCAATGATTTTGAGAATTAAATTTGCGTAAACTCATTCGACAAAGAACTGCTTTCCCGCGAAAATCAGAAAGCCATTTAAATGAACGCTTTTAATTCGATGAACATTCAATTTGGCTCATATACCAATATACCAATAAACACGTGTGCTTAAAAAAGTGAACAATATATGTGAATGCCAGTGTATTTGTGTATTCAACCTGCGGAGTATCTATACTCAGTAGAAAAAATCTAAATTGCATATACTCACTTTCACTCTCGGACACGGCCACAGGAGTACCGTCTTATTGAAATTATTTGAAAATCCTTCCATTAAATGACAATAGCCAATGGCGTTGTCAATACGATGTCTCTCAGCGGAACCGTTGTGCTCCTTATGAATATCATCATCGTCGTCGTCGTTGATACCATCGTCGTTGAGAGTTTTCACTATTGTCGTATACTCGTTGCCCTCTAGCCGCTTAATGAAGCCACTTAAACCTGCAATGGAAAGAAAAGGACACAATAAAAAACACCGAACAATACCGTACTAGAGAGAAGAACTATGGAACAATTAATGTAGTATTGCCGATGACCCTATACACTATCTATTCTCCCCCCCATTCCCTGCCCTATTCGCGTACGGTCTCTCGTAATGGATGATGGCACAATTAAATCTCTGTTAAGTGGTTTTCCTCCATGACACAATGGACAGACAGAAGCCCATTTCAGCTATGCACACATGAGTAGAGGTCAATAACGCTATAACAAAGCCAGAAGGGGAATCAAAAGCCAACGTCCTTTGAGCGGGTTACAAGCCCTGCGATCTTACAACCTTTCCACTTGATTGAATTAATGTCGACTGAAAACTTCTCGATGCTTTCTGTAAGATAGTCTCTTCCCGCAATTCTTGACTGACTGGAATGGAATCCCTTATCTTGGAATATAATAGTATTATCTGTAAGAGTGTCAGTGCCCGCAATGCTTATATACAGTCAAGGAATGTTGACGCGTAAATCTCTAACGAATATGTGGCGACGCAATGATATCTGTTAATTGTGTGGCCATTTGAATTATATAAAAGACATTTCTCCGGGTTTGTGGCCTGGCTTACGTTTTGTTGACCCAACTTGCTCTTTAATGAATTGAACGGTATATGGGCAGCGCAACGTGGCTATGCTAATGCAATTTTGCAAAGGAAATTGAATTTTATCGTGAATTTGCATACTCCTCATGAATGCACTTTGTTGTTGCTATTTGTGTGCTTTCTGGGTATACTGGGTATACTCTCTCCAGTCGGAACTGTCTCTGGGTATTCCCATCTGATTCTGGTGTTGAAGGTTGCAATGCTTTATTGTAATTGGCGTAGACAGCAATGGGGGTTCTATACACAGGACATAGAGTTTGGTTTACATCGAAACGGAAGGTCTAGGTATCTCGATGATGATGAAAATGCACTTTGTACTGTGTTATAGATTTTAGAGTCGGCGACATTGTCAATACGAGATTGAAATAGTGTTCGCGAAAGAGTATGCATTTGCTTTGCAAATGTAATAACCTAAAAGGTTTCAATGAAAGCCGAATGGGAAATAATGAATTGAACGGGTTTAGATAGTTTCGCTTTTATTTTATCGCTTTTCGATTTCTTTGCAACTTTAGATATTTTCACAAAAAGGCTTTACTGGAGCTACTCGGATCACGGAATGTTTAGAATTATTTTGACTAAATATATAATTTAACTAACACTTTAACGCGTCTTGAGTGTGCTGTCATAACAGATCATACCGATCAAGGCCTATTATAGTTCTACGAATGAGTGAATTAATGACAATATTTGAATATTGCTAAAAAATGACTATTTTGGCCATTTTTTCCTCCTTTTCATACAAAATTTTTCTGAGATCATCCCATTCAAAAAATCATAAAAAATATTAGCGAAGAGATTTCTGAAAAAAAATGTTTGCAGTCACTATTAGAATTGTTTGGAGAAACTTTTTGCATCAAAACATTTTTTTTTTTTTGGACCGAGGAAAAAAGTAAAAAAAGTAGACTTTTACAAAAGTTCAAAATTTTCAATGGGTAGGTACTTAATGGGTTAAGGAAAGTTTTGTATCATTCGAACAAAATTTAAATGACCTTTCCATTGATGCCAAAATTTACATGAAGTAAGTTCAAATTTATGAGTAGATTAACTTTACTTTTGTGCAAATAATTTTGCCACTGACTGTATTTATATTTATGTAGGTCGAAAGTCACTATTGAAAGTGTTGAATATACAGGATGTCCCAGTTAAGAAGTATAATCCTTTAAGCGAAGATTCCTGAAGTTCTGCCGAACAAAAAAATTGTATGGCAGTGGGAGGGGTCTATTTTCATCGTATTTCCCGTTATAGCCCATCAAAGTAGGTGACCTCTAATTTGGATGTGTTACCACTTAAAACGCTATAACTTCTAAACTATTATAGCTACAAAAAGAGTTTTGAACATTTTGAAAAGACAATTTAGTAGCGCATACAAGTCCTAAGCACTTCAGGTACATCTGTGTAAAGTTATGGATCCTTAAACTCAAAATTTTGAAAATTTGTTGTTACAATTTTTATACCCGGTACCACACTGTGGTGAGGGTATATTCACTTTGACATTCCATTTGTAACGCACATAAGGAGACGTTGTAGGTGTGACAAACTATACATATTATTGATCAGCATCACTTTCTTAGTCGATCTAGCGATGTCCGTCTGTCTGTCCGTCTGTTTGTCCGTCTGTCTGTCCGCACGATTACGGCCGTAATTTAAGAGCTATCGACTTGAAATTTGGTATGTAAGCTTTTATCCACCAAACTGAGGCTAAGTTCGAAGATGAGCAAGATCGGATGAAAACTACTACTACCTCCCATACAAAAATATCAGATTTATATAGCTTTTTATGTTAAAAATTAAATTTAAATAGCTACAGTAAAGATAGCAAGTTTAAACTTTGCACATATTTTTTTAATAATATTTAACTTTTAAGAAATTATTTTTGCAGTAAAATAATTTAATAAGCTTTCAATAAAAAAAGTATTCAAATATTTATTTGGGAAATATAAAATTGAAAACGACCTTTAAAAAAAATTAAGAGTTTTTGAAAATGAAAAATATCTGCACCATGTTATCCTTGAATTTAAACGAAGAACAGTGTTTGGACATTCCATATTCAAAAATTTAATTGTTTCATTGGAAAATGCTCCACTAACGTCTGTTGATGTGGAGAGATCATTTTTAGTTTTGAAAACTTCAAGAAAAACTTGATTATCCATTCGAATTCGAACGAGACTTATTTATGCAACGTATAATATATGTTATTTTTTCATTTTTACCTTTAGGTTTTATGTTAATTTTAGTTTTTACTGTGAAATAAAATACTGGATTATATGTTTTTTATTTTACTTTTTGAATATTTTTGATGGCATATTTGGCAATTTTATGTGCATATTTTAGGTAGATACACATTATATTCATAACTCTATAGCTAGGAATAACCCAGTAAAAGATATAAATTGAGAAATTTGTCGAAAAATTATTTTCGAGGGAAGTTGCACGTAACCTTAAATAATATATAGGAATTAAATCTGAAATAAATATTGCAAAGTCTATTTTTGTCAAATATAACGTAGACACTAGAGACTAGACATACTTTCATTATTTGAGAGCGCCATCTACAAACTAAAAGGTTAAGTATTAATTGTAGTTGTATCCAACTTAATGATGGCGGCTATCTTGGATGTGGTATTCTGGGATGACAGAAGGCGATAGAAGTAAAAAAAAAAAAAATTAAAATCGGTTTGCATCAAAATAAATAAAGGTGTTTAATTTTTCTCTTATGAAGCAGCAAATAGCTATCTATACTTAAAAAAAAACGATACCATTATTTTTGCGATAAACTTAGAAAAAAAGTCATTACCAATGTTGAAAATCTTGCAAGAAAATCTGATATGCCCAGCATATAGTTCGAATACCTCGAAGTAACAGTATAAAACTATTTGGAAAAGAAGAGGTGAAGATATTCGTAGCACCTACTGCAGATAAAACAGATGTGCATGTGCAGATGCAGAATTCGAATCCACTTTTTGTCTTTTAGTTTTGATCAAAGAGAAAAATAATTAAATGTAGGTATGTACTATATTTTTAATGAATTTGAAAGCTTTTGTGCGACTCTGGCAGACGACTTTTATTTGTATTCATGTATTAAAATTTGTTTTATTATTAATCTATCTACATATCATTCATAATTTTTTTTTTCACATTTGCGGAAGACCCCTTCACAAAATGTACAACTTTTACTTTATTTACTATGATGCTTACAGTCCTTACAGATACAGCTAATTCGGTTGATATCAAGTGCCATTTACGCGCACAAAGTTTATTAAAGGTTCTCTTCAACTAAGCGCGGCACCTAAAGTGTGGTCTTTCCCGCCTTGCTGAGCGGGACCACGACCCGTTGGTGTGATGCGTTGAAGTCCATCATATAAGCTCCACGTGTCGATGTGCCATGTGGTGTTCGTGAACCCAACACTCTAATCACAAATTCTCTTTCACATTAACACTGCCTCTGCTTTCTGTGACACTCGCAGTATTAAATGCCACAGTATTTCATCTTTCTTTGCTTTCCCCATCCCCATCCCACCGCACTTAATGGATAGCTGTAATACCAATATTGCCAGCGTTCTGCCTCCATATAGAGTCTCCATTTATGGGTGTCTATATGCTGACTTTTTAAGGGCCAGACATTCCACCACCTACATATCTCTTAATTTCAACTGGTGTGAATGCTAACACTTCAAGCGTCCATATCAGAGATTTATTGAAGTGACGTAACAAGTTAATTTTTTCGTATCAGGGAAGTTATTCCGGCACAAAACTCCCACCTTACAGGACCAGGATTTGTTGCATCCATAGGGAGAAAGGGCGGGCATTTCGGAGTCAGTGTAACCAGATTAGAGGTGCCGTTGGACTATAAAAAACTTTTCCATATTAATATTTATTTTATATTTTAGCACCTTGACTAGTAGTGGGCGCAGTAGCGCAGTGGTTAGTGTGCTGGACTACTGTGCGAGGGATCCCAGGTTCGATCCCCGGAAAAACACAAATTTTAAGGTTTTTTTCTACTGCGCCACCTCTCGCGAACGTCTGACAAGACAACCATCGGAAGAGTATGACTGTCCTGAAAAAGCTTCTCAATTCAGCCGTTCGGACTCGGCAAAAAAATGTAGGTCCCTTCCATTCGTTCCAAAAATAGAAACTCACACAAAACGAATGGTTGCGAGAAGCTAGGCCTTGGGTGTCTACCGCCTGTTACGCCGCCTATTTATTTAATTTTACCTTGACTAGTATATTGAACATTTTTATTAACCTCAGCTCCCAATAGGTCAAAGACGCTTAGTATGTAATGTACGTGTCACGTTGAATGTTAGCGTCATCGTTTATTCAATCACCTGAAATCTTTCTCCGTGATATACGTCCTTTTTAAAGGAACTGATGTTAGTTTTCTTAGACTTTTATGGACATATGTACATTGCTTCGTAGTGATAGTGATGCTATTATTTCAGGATCGAACTCTGAGCAAGTCGAACTCTGTGGTTACAATAGTCATCGTCAGATTGACGCCAATCAGTATCTATACCCTATTTATAGAGCAGACCTATCTTCGGATCAATCACACTGTACCGTACAAAGCATGCTCTCAAACTTACAGAAATTTCCAAGTTATATCCCCACAGGAATTTTATTCTTGACTGCAGTGATTTTGAATTTATGTATTTATTAAATTTCAGGGTATGTCCGGAGGCAGAATAAAAAGTGATTGGCGCGATAGTGTTGGCAGGATTCCTCAGATGTTCAGATGTTCATTCATAAGTACAGGTACTGGTAATAATGGTAAAATTCAAACTCCGTAGCTAAGCTAAGGAGAGTTTCCGAACGGACACGTTATAAGAGAGAATGTACGCAGACTTTTCAAACAGTTTTAGATGCAATTAAAAGATAACAGTTGGTTACCATGGCACAAAGACAAAGGCCTTTGGAACAAATTATAAGTAAATAAATCTTCACCTTTGTATGCGAAAGTACAGATAACTAAACTACGCTTTGAATTTTATATCAGTGTAGGTACCTATAGTCTATCGAACAAACGGGATGTATAATTCCTAACGACAGGATATTCATTAAATCATAAAAGAAAAAGTTTACGAAACAAAAAAAATGTATTTTATGGAACCTTCGACGACTATCTTGACCGCGTTGCTGTGAATAAAGTTCGTAGCGACTTAAGCTCAAGGAGTGGAAGCAAGACATACATTAATCATTTCCACGATTCAAACGGAAGTTCGATATGATGTCTGGAAAGATAACGAAACAAAAGTAATAACTTTCGCCGCACCGACAAATTTAATCTTCAAAAGCATATCATTCAAATCCAAACGCGTAGACAAGTCGGTTTCTAACAGACACGAAAGCAATGACTTGGCGTCATTATTGGTGAAAATAAAAATAAATATAAGAGAGGTGGAAAAAAAACAAATAAGGATATAAATATAACAAACGGAATATGTAAAAGGAAACGGTGGCTTTATGATGTACAATATCGAAAATGGATTGAAGACCTACAAAGCCTAGTCTGGAAAACAACAATTAGACATCACTGGGCGTGGGCAAGATGTAACTGTCCTGAGTGATGGTGCACTGCCCAAATTTGGTGTTGCTTTTATTGGAGCTTCACAAAATTAAACAGTGCAAGAACAAAATGTGTTTGGGTTGAAATTGGTCTTGATAGTAACTATGGAGGCCAAACTACTCAATTCATTACCTAACATTTTCGAACGCAAGGACATATATAGATTGCTATATGGCTTGGCATGTATAGTTCGCTATATATAGACTAAAGATAAAGAGGGTGCCATTCCTCGGATTACGGTAAGGTGGCATAATATGTAAGTGACCTTCGGGTTGCGAAGCTTCACCAGTAGCTATATACATGGTACCACGGGGGCAGGGGAGCCCCTGCGTCAAATCTGACGTAGCTCTTCCATTGGGAAGGACAATCGTGGGGGCTGCGGTTGAACCCATATTCGGGAACTAGATGTGTTCATTAGAACATAGAGGTGTTATAAATAGGCCTCGCTCCTACCGAGGATACCTTGGCTATCTTACCAACGGCCACGGTAATTGCACCAGAGTTGGCCTTGTGCTGGCTCTGGGATTAAGGTCCACGCCTTTCTCAGGACACTAAAGTGGGTATGCCCACCGTGAAATTAAGCCATCAAGGCAGTGTGTTTACGTTAATGCATAATTCATTTTCTGTCCTGAGTGATATAATATCGCGACTTTTCTATTGCAAGAAATGCGACGATGAAAGCTACAAAGGCAACATTAATTTAAGTGAGGATTTGTTCTAAAAGCGGCCGACTTATTAAGAAAGAAGTCTTGAACTTTCGATACGTGATTGAAAGCAAGGCCATGTAACAATACATCATCAGGCCATGT
Organism: Cheilosia scutellata; assembly: GCA_955612985.1. Classification (NCBI taxonomy): domain Eukaryota; kingdom Metazoa; phylum Arthropoda; class Insecta; order Diptera; family Syrphidae; genus Cheilosia; species Cheilosia scutellata. Next base: position 96,558,967 of record OY015312.1, read on the forward strand.
ATAGGCAAATCGTTTATGGCAATGAGAGTCATGCCATGGCAGTGACACCAACGTCTGTAAATAAAAAGCATTGCTTTCTGCGCCACCTGCTTGTGAATTCCTAGCCAGCAGCTCTCGTGCTGAATAGAAAATAAAGAGTTGAAACCAGTGTTGTTAGGACTCTCTCTTCATTTTTCCCACGAAACGTGGTAATTTTTCCCTTTTTTCCCTTTTCACCGAACTCAAATTCCCACCAAATTCCCACGATACACTAAAATGAAAAAAAGTTGTTTAATTCATTTTTATTATACCTATTGAAAGAAAATCACAATGGCAGCGTTCCATCGACCGCAAGATGACTAGCATGGCATGCCACACCCCTTTATACAAAAATTGACATTTCAGCATTTGCACTAGATTTCTAAAGGATTGTGAAATATAATTTTCTGCGAAATGTGTTTCAATCTAGCGCAAAATGAACTGAATAAATAAATAAATAGTTGGTGCAACAAGTCCGTGTAGGCACCCTAGGTACAGCTTCTCATATAATACATTATGCCACAAGACAAAATACATATTTGATGCTCATGAAGATGAAGTAATAAAAATTTAAACTGATTCCATTCCAATGTCATTTTGCCGCTGGCGCTAGAGGTCTAATTACATGCGCTGCCAGATTGTTTTGTACTAGAATTTTTTGTTAAGAGGCTATTTATTTTATTTGTGCTGATAATTGTTGTGAATTGGAACAGTTTTGATGAAATTTCACAAAAAATTGATTTTAACAGTTGTTTTGTCAGTTTCCTGAAATTCCCACGATTTTGGTGCTTTTTCCCTTTATCCCACGGAAGGCTTTTTGGACATCGAAAATCCCACAAAAAGGGATAAATCCCACGATATAACAACACTGGTTGAAACGCCGAAATAATTTCGAATTCGATTTTTTTTTAAATAAAAGTAGTTTGACCTCATTCCCATTTTTAATGCGAAACACAGATAAATTTGGTCTTATTTCGTTTGGCTAGCGAGGTAAAAAAACACGCTTTATATTGCGCAAGGTTTCACCCGACATCACATATAAACCTTTAGTTTGATGCAGAGATGTATAGGGCGCTAGTAAGCTCTACCTGCCTTGTTACGTAAGTAGCATGCCGGTCCCAAGCCCGGGTAAGGAGGAGGGTTTTAGGTAACGGCTAGCCTATCCTCAGTAAATTAAATGTTAGTGTATTCTTACCCACAGGAGCCAGTGGTAAACACTCAAAACAAGCTATGAATGGTGAAACTGACTCTTGCTTCTGTCTGATTCACTCGGCAAATTGATCGTGAGACAGGCTGTGGCCCACTGCATTGCCACTGACGGTCAGACTCGGGATACCTTGGTTGAACGGGCTCCTGAAGAGGCGGGCCTTGACCTGCGCCTGTCTAAAGAACAGTGGAAGAGGAAAAGGAAGAAGCTGCGGAATCTGCGGCACAAAGAAGCTTTACCTGCTGAAGGCGCAAGCACTTCTGTCAGCTCTTCGGTAGTACCTTTGAAAAGGAACAGGTGGGTGGATGGCTCACCAACTGAAGCTAACCAACCCCTTGGATCGTGCACTGCCTCCTTTTCTGCCTGAAAAGCAAGAAGAAGCGACTCAAGCTTGAAAAGAGAACAAACCCCTTCAAACAAATCCATTGGCTTGATCGATGATTGGTGCACAAGAAATGGGCTTTCAGTAAATCTTCTTAAAACTACGGTTGTTCTCTTCACGAGAAGGAGGAACGTCACTGGCCTGACTCAACTTGTACTAAAAGACGTCATTATCCCGATCAGCGTTGTGCTGAAGTACCCAATTGGGTAATTTGGCTCAAGTATTTCAACTTTGGCTCAATGCTCCGAGCCAAAGAGAAATGGCTCTCATTTGTCTTAACTTAAACTTCGTTCATAAACAAAATGTTAAAAAAATAAAATTTACTCGACTGAACCCCATCACAAAATAATCGCGGGTAAAAACGATTCACTAAGTAAACGCACTCATTCAGCATTCCATATTCCTATCGGGAATAATATTTTATCCGGAATGTTTCCCATTCAGAAATCTGGTTTATAGATATTGCTGATAAGAAAAAAATACCCACGGTCACAGAAAGAGACTTCTTAACCATGTTATGTAATTTTAGAAATAACAGAACTTTTAAATACTGACAATGTAATGAAATTTTTCTGTTGACCAAGTTGACATTGTGATGAAGAGATTAAGGCGGGTAAAACCTCGGGATCTATAACGGCCATATTATTCACTCACTTTAATCCGGACTAAAGTTTACACACAGGTTAAAGTGAGTTTAACCCAAAAATCAAGCCCAAGTCGGCGTTTAATCCGATTGAATTTAAACTACACTCCGTAGACCAGTTTAAGTACTTTAACCCAGGTTAAAACTCAATTTCATATTGTTGACTATTTTTTATGTCACATTTTTGTCATTTCTTCCCTCGCAGAAAAAAATCGAAAGTGAGAATCAAATCAATTTCCAATTACGTAGTGACAAACAACTAAAAACAAATGTCATTTTAGGTGAAATTTGACATTACGTAGGATTAAAACGAGATAAAATTGGATTAAAATCGGTTTAAGCTGTTTTAAATCCGTTTTTAATCCAGCGGGTTTAATGCGTGTTTTTGAGTGAAAATTATGGCTATAGGTTTAAATTGTGGGGCTTAATAAATGCGGATTAATAATCGAGTGTAAAATTAACGTAAACCTGATTTACACCCGGAATGAATATAATATGGCCGTAAGAGTTAGCTAAAAAGAAGAAAGTAGGTATGTTATATTTTCAATGAAAATATTATAAAAATCCGACAAACGGCGGATTTATCATCTCAATTTCTTAAAATTAATAAAAAATAAATTGCCGATTAGTCGAACGACTAGGTGCTATCCAATTCGGGATGACGAAAGTCAGTACCATTGGGAGTTTTCTTTAGATCGGTTTAAAGCCCCTCACTGTTGCAGAAGCAACAACCTCGCGTAATAGCTCTGCAATGTCTTTCGATTATTTTTCCTTCCGGCGAACCTCCAAACAAGAAAATAAAGTTTTTGAAGAACTCCTAACAAATTAAGCAACCACCTCCCCCCACCCCCTCCTCTTAACTAAAATGGCTCAAACTTGTGTGAAATGGCTCGAAGAATGGCTCATTTCCAAAATGTTTCCGGAACAACGCTGATCCCGATCTCTGACTAAGTCAAATATCTGGGAGTAATCCTCGATAGAAAACTTCTTTGGTCCAAGCATGTTGAATCGAAAACCGATAAAGCGCTGTCGACTTTCTGGCAGTGCAAAGGCGCTTTTGGTAAGACATGGGGCTTATCTCCGAAAAGGGTCCTTTGGATCTATACGGAACAGCCTTTCGCGGAAACGTGTTACTGCCTCTTTCGTAAAACTCCAGAGAACGGTTTGCCTTGGGTGCACAGGGGCCTTCCCTAGCACCCCGGGCTCTGCTCTAGATGCTATGATGAACCTCCCCCCTTGATATTTTTATCATGGGGTGTACGCTGAAAACCATCTCCCGGTTAAAGAGAGGTGGCTTTTGGTACCACGCGCATTGGAATTTTGAAGAACTTGCGCGAGAATTATCCTTTGACCCCTGTCTTACGGATATGCCGTCTGATGCAATGACACCAGAAATCCTTCTGCGACAAAACTAACACGTCAACTTTCCTCAGGCAGCGGAATGGCTTCGGCCTGACTCTGAGCCAGGGAAACAATGCCATCGTGTATTCACGGACAGGGTCTGGTTTTGGAGTCTTCGTGGAAAGCGAGAACATTAGACTACACTACCCCGTAGGTAACCATGCGACTGTCTTCCAGGCGGAGATTTTCGCTTTCCTTATGGCTAAGGAAACAGGTTGAGGGCTAGAAGCATATACGTTTGCAATGATAGCAGTTATTTAGAGCCATGTTTAGTTTTGGCATCTATGCCAAATTCGTCAGGTTGTGCAGAATAACCATGGAGAACACTCGCTGCTCTATTAAGGTCAGAAACAATGTCACCCAGACCTTTGATTTCAAAAAAGAACTTAGACAAGGAGATGTTCTTCAACATCATACTTGACAAAGCTACACTTTTTCAAAACACAAAACCAAGTATAATGCTGTCAAGGGAAGGGACACACAACATCGACGAATCGGGCAGAACGTCATAATAAATAGCTAGAACCTTGAGATAGTTAGAAACTTTATCTACCTTGCCTCCGTTCCGATATAAACTCTGAAAATGACAAGAAGAAGTAAGGCCCTGACAAAAAACTAAGGAGACTTTACGCTATAAGCGAAGGCAGATGAAGATATACTTTGTCTTCGTGTGATTTTCGGTCACGTTTTTGTTGAGGGGACTTGGAAAGGAGATTTACTATTATTATTTATTATTATTTCCTTTATTTAAATAAATTAAATGGTAGTACATAGTTTTATATATTATATAAAGAGAAAAGCATGGCTTTATATTGCCGTCTGCCGATTGATTCATATTTCATTTCATTTCATTTTATAAATTAAAAAAATTAATATAATCAAAACATTGATTAATTATTATTATAGTGAAAAATAAAAAATAAAAAAAGATAAATAAAAAATAGTTCTGACTGAGCCTATGTTTCAGTTTTTTTCTGTTTTTAATACTGTACAATTTTTACCAATTACATATTCAAAAAGCTATTACGATACTTGTAGGCATGTATAACTACTATATTGCGAAAGCAACTTCCAACCAAAATGACCGTTCAACAATTCTTTTGCTTCCTGGAATGTGAGAAAACTCTTGGTTAAATACAGTCTCCTAATTTCGAGAAGTATTGGACATTCTGCGAGGAAATGGAAAAAGCCTTCCGGCACATCTAAATTGCAGGGGCTGCATGTTCTTTGATGATCCTGTGTTTGCGGTATAAAATTTGGGCCTAAAGTCTCAGTTCTGATTTTGAAGATTATGCTGATTTCGTACGTTGTTAACTCATTGCAGAAATAGTTATTTGTGTCCAATGAATGGCTTAGAGTTCTATAGATGCTTCTAGAATCGGAGGTTTGCGCCCTGTTCGGCAGTTCTCATAAAAGCGTTCGTCTATCTGCGCTATACAATCATAAAATTTATATTGCCAGTCATTGACATTTTCAAGGGTTAGGTTTAGTTCCACTCCACACCATATTCTGCTGCCAGATCGAGCCAGTCACTAAAAGGCGTTAATTTACAGCGAAAAGCATATCTTAGTAGCTGGTTCTGAAGATTGGTGTTGCGAAGCTTTATTACCTTCACAATGTAGTCAGCGTTTGCTTTCAGATTTTTATAATATATTTCGGGAATTCCTGATTCTACGTAAATGACATAGTTAGGGACTGTTGTGGGAAGTTTAAAGATACGTTTAAAAAAGAAGCGTTGTAGGCTTTCAAACTGTTAAATTTTTTTAAACCCGAAGATTTGATTTGCATAACAAAGGCAAGTAATGGTGACATTAAATGTTTTAAATTTGGATGCTGTGTCTACATTTTTGTTGCAATAAAATCTTGCATTAGGTTTTTTGCTGTTTTTGCCTTATCTATTTTATCCTCCGCATGTGGACGCCAATCGAGATTGTGGGTTAGTAGAAGTCCTAGATATTTAAATTTATCAACGACCTCAATAGGTTCACCAGCCAGTTGCCACCTCTCATTTTGTAATCTTCTGATGCGGTTTGAATGCTGGAAAATCATTATTTTTGACTTTTCGGTGTTGATTTTCAATTCCCAGCTATCGCAGTACTATTTCAGTTTATTAATCTGCAGCTGCAGCGTATAACGGTAAGGATAACGATGTCATCAGCATATAGCAAGACTTTGATGACGACGTCTCCCATAGCAACACCACCAGGCAAGTCATGTACATCGTCAATAAAAAGCGCGAAAAGAATGGGGCTGAGAACGCAGCCTTGAGGAACAGCAGTATCGGTCTCAAAAAAGTTAGACATCTCATTTCCATTCCAAACCGCCGCTGAGGTATTACATATAAGTTTCTTATAAATTTTTAGGAACTTTGTTGATACACCTATTGAATTTAACTTATAAATAAGTGAATTTCTGTTGACGGTGTCGAAAGCCGCCTTAAAATCAACAAAAAAAGCGTACAACTTTCTTTTCCTTGCTAAGAATCTATTGGCTATTGTGACTAGAGAAAATATTTGGTCAATCGTCGAAAGTCCAGCTCGGAATCCTCCTTGAAAAACACTGAGCCGATTATTACCTACTTTCCACCCAGCTTATTAGACGGTGATATAGGATTTGAGCAAACATTTTTCTCAAGCTACATAGAAAAGCCTATAATTTTCAGCTAAGGCGCTATCATCACCCTTTTTGAAAATTGAGAAGATTAGGGATTTCAGAAAAATATTTGAAACGTCTTCATTTATAAAGACTTTATTTTAAAAATATTAATAGGCAGTTCAAAAAATGTTCAGTGCCATATTTGTAAAACTCAACTGGAATCCCATCTAGTCCAGGTGCCTTATTATTCTTCATATTTCGCAGAGCAGTTTCTATAGCTCGGCCATACCTATAGGTATATCCAGTTCGTTTATAGTGATATTCGGGAGGGCATACTGGTATTGCAATGGATTGGATATTGGACCTAAAAGTTTGCTGAAGTGTGAAGCGAGTGATTCTACGCCGACCGCTGATTGTGCTTTTTGTTTACAGTGGCCTAACTGACGAACTCTATACCAAAACCCTTTTGAGTCCTTGCAGGTGCTAAGCTCCAAAGCAATTCTTTTGAAATAATTATTTCTTTTGTTTTCACACATTCTTTTGTATTTCTTATTACAACTTCGTTTTTCGGAATAGATTCAAACAAGAGAAAGATTTCTTCCTCTACCGTATGCATTCCCAGTCGTACCATTCTTCTTGAAACTTTTTTTCCTGGCATCTGCTTTGGAGGCAGGCGTTTTTGATAGCTTCGCACAGAATTTCTTCACTTGAAGAACCTTGAAGCTCGGGAAGTACCTATAGTAATTTGATCATTTAAATTACGTTTATAGCGCTCGTCCTGCATAGAATTCCATTTTAATTTTGGAATTTTTGGAGATTTACTAGTAAACTCTAGCTGTACAGCGACGTAGACCTGATCAGAAAAGTGCGAATCTGTCGTCTAAGATGGCTATGGACATGTAGAGCGAATGGACACTAGCGCAATAGTCTAATTTCTGATGGAAGATACGGTATGCACCTAATCGAATGGCGATTGCTTCTCCTGCCTCTGCAAAATTCTAGGTCATACCGCCTTAATCCTTACTTACACGTATAGGTACACCTACCACGATTTTCAATAATTAAGTTCAAAACTATTGAATTTTTGCGTAGAGACTCTTCTGTGATTCAATTATGTAGATTTGAAATGAGTACAAAACATCTGACCAACGATTTTGTAATTTTGTCTATCCAAATGTTAAAAACTCTTTCCCTGCCACTTTCTGTCCATATAATTTATTTTCATCCTCAGATACAAACTACAAGTATCTTTTGCATTTTATTCTATGTCAGCATGCCACATAATTCTAAAGCACATAAACCCTTCTTATACTCACCGTCGTCCTTAATGAAATCCACAGTAACGTTATCCATGTTTACTTTAAAAAAGTCGACAAAATTCTCGAATCCTTGTTGCATTTTCATTGTGTTGAGAATTCTCGACGACATCAGTATACCCACACGATGCGACGATGTCCGGTCCTGCCCCTGCTGATGTCGTATACCAACCGTATCCGAGGTAGTAACAGTATCCAGGCGCAGGGACTTAGTTGCAAAAGTCGGTTGTGCCAACAACAACGAGGCTGATGATGTTGAAATATCTTGCACAGAATTTATCGTAGCTCGGCCAGCTTTAAGGGAGTCAAGGAAGGAGAAGGCTGTCAACAGCAGAAATAATTTAGAATATTGACAGATTGGTAACTTCATTTAGAAGAGCGCTGGTGGCTTAGACGTGGGATGATAACACTTTGTTGGTATGGGTTGCTGCCGTGTCGGCCGCCTCCTTTGCAGTGGTAAAAACCACTGAACACTAATGCTTAGCTGTGTATATCAACGTTTCTATGTTGCTGTATTGGAATTGAATTTAAAATTATGCCCCCTAGTCAGTGCGGATGGCACTGTCATCATCAGCCCCGAGTATGGCTGTTGCTCGAGGTTGATTTGTTGATTGCGATTTTAATTTTGCCACCACATGAAGTGCTATCCATGTTGTCAGTGCAACTGTCATCATCCCACCACTATCTGAAAGTAAAATATAGTTCATAGTTAAATTGGAAAAAAATCGTTCTATCTATTTGGTGCAAAGTTAATCGAGTTAAAATTATTATTTATTTATGGCACAGCAAACGAGTGTAATTGATCGATGCGAAAAAATTGTTTTCATCGTTAGTGCTTCGATTTTATTCAGGTGATCCAAGTCGGTCTTAAATTTGTTTGCTATAAAATCTCTACAGACACAGATTTCGATTCGAGTGGAAGATTTCTTTTTTTAAAGCAAAATTCAATTATCTGCGGACGAGTACCTACACAAAGTTCAAATGTGAAACTTGAATGAATAGATAGATAGGTACATATTTAGATATATTATATAGATATACGAGTTTGAGGATGTTGGTAAATACGCTTTCAATGGCTGTAGGGAAATGCGGCAATCACAAAGCGGATATTTGGAAAGTTGTCCATTTGTTGGCTTTTCTTTGTTTTGACAGACAACAGACACATTGGGATTTTTTGCTTATGCGATAGTAAAAGAATATAGAAAGAGAAAAGCCGCACAAACGGCAGGCCAAATGATTTATTGGTTTAATGGGAGATTTGGTTCACTTATAGAATTTAATATTAAATTTGTACTTGAGCTGTGAGATGATTTTCATTGGTTCATTAGTTATAATCGTATAAATCAGTTGGTAGATAGCTAGGTTCTGTTTTTTTGTATATATATTTTCAAACTTGAGATAATCAATCGGATATAACAATGATTTTGGAATGAAAAAAAAAAAAATAAATGGTCAATTGTTTCGGTAATTTGGAGGTCTGTCTTCCAGAGGTGGGATTCTGTAAGATGAAAATGGTTAGTCGTTTTCATTTGAACAAAAGCTATTTCATTGACGTTTTTTTTTCCTTTATGTAGCTCGAAAAATGAAAGACATTTTCGTTTCATGTGAAAGGACTCCGCAAGGGCAGCATTTTCATCGACGTTTTTTATTTTCTTTGATTATTTTAACAGTTAAATCCCATTCTTAACAATTAAGATGTCGAAAGAAATATTTCTGGACCAGTAATGCTTCTGTACTTTATTCACAAATTAAATCATATACCAAGTAGCAGTTGACCCGCTGCTCCGTCCACAAAAATAATAATGATATCTACGTTCCTATAGACGTTCCTATAGACGTTCCTATGTTTGGGTAGACCTTTCTTCACCGGCTTACTCGTGGGAACATATAAGGACATTCAAAGCAATTCAAACAAAAATAATAAAATCAAAACACATTTCAAAAAAGGACACAACGATAACGAACCGACCGACACAACGAACTACTCAGAAGGACAATAGACGAAGACGGAGAATCGGTGATCTCATCGGACTCAGATTCCAAATCAGTCGACGCTTCTGCATTTGCTGGGCGAGGCAAAAAGTTCAGCCCGAGCTCAAAAAGATTTATGGCCGATTCACAATACAGCGAGAGAGCGAGACGAGAGCGAGATCGAGTCTAGCGCGAGTTGTCAAATAATTTCCAATCAAAGGAAATGCATGCACCAATACACAATGGCGCGAGACTCGTTGCCTCGTCTCGCGACCATTTCGGAAATTTGGAAAAATCTCGCCCGAGACACCGACACACCGATGACATTTACTCTCTGAGTGGGAAGCGACGCCATTTTCATAGAAATGTACTTAAGGTTGCCACTTGTATTTTCTCAAGCAAACAGGGCGGCACTTTTATCGTTTTTTGTTATTATTTTGATACGGTTTCATTATTCTGAGAATTTTTTAAATAAGTCAGCGATAATGTTAGAACTTATTTTCCCATAATAATGAATGACGGTTAAAAGGGGAATTTCGCATTTCTTTAAACAAACATTGCCCCGAAAATATATATGTTTTGAGTGTGTTTCTTTTTGATTTCTTGGTTATTGGGGGTCATTTTCTTGAGCAAATTTTATTAGGATGTAAGACTGTAAGCTTTTCATAGGAATTCATTGGAACCTGTTCTGGAGTTGACTAAGAAGTTCAACAGAAAAAGTTGTAGGTACGTACGAAAAAATTAATAAATTAATTTTCTAGAAAATGTAGACTAGATTAAACAACACGTTTTTGATTCGAAAAAAAAAATCTTTTTTTATTTGAACACACACCAAGCGAAACAGAATGTAACAAAACAAAATGTTTTGTTTTCTTGTTTCGTTTGGTGTTGAATTTACGACTTGCTTTTAGTGTTGGTCGGACTCAGACAATGAAGTTGTGCAAATCTTATTTACATTTTAAAAACAACGACATGTAAATTTTGTTTCGCAAAAACAACAGGTTAACTATCCGCAACGAAACATGTTTTTCTGTTTTGCTTTGGTTTTTATGTTTTGTTTTCTTTGGTGTATGTTGCGCTCTAAGAAAGTAGGCAATTATCGTCAACGACGCTGGTTCGAAACAGTTTTGTTGCATTCGGTGTGTGTTATGCTTGTATGCAATGGCATGTATTTTCGACAACCACCACCGAAGCACTTAAAAACAAAAACATCTGTTTTGTTTCATTTGCTTTGGTGTGTGTTGCCTCATAAGAAACAATGTGCTCTTGTTTCACGAAACAAAAAAAACACGTTTTGCTTTATCCGGTGAGTTTTCAACCTTAGACAACAATTGCTTAATTTTTTTTAACTAACTTTATAATTCATAAGCAACATTTTAAGACCAAGATTGAGTTCAGTCATTAAGTTTAAGTGATCAAAAAAAGCAACCGAATTTTTTTCGGTTGCATTTTACTGATAGTTATAGCGAATGATGATAGCGACGCCTGAAAACTGCGAATTGGTTGTTTTTAGAATATTCAAACTGCATGCAATAGTGCTAAAAAAGCAATAAAAGTGCAGCTCTGTTTTGTAAAAAAAATCGAAGTGGCAATATGGTTTTGTAGTTTCAGTGGTCCCTCTATTCGTTGTCAGAAAAACTCGTTTCATTGTGAATTGCCGGACGAGCTTAAAGCGAGAACGAGGCGAGAGCGATTCTCGCCTCGCTCTCGTCTAGTTATCACGCCCCAATTGTGAACGGGGCATTAAGCAGCTTCGCGTTGCTTGGCATAAACTGGCCTTAGTTCTGGCGAAACCAGATAGATCCTGGAATCAAAGGGACAGGGACACCATTCGATGGGCCGGCGCGATACTGAACAGTCAACCTGATATGGGAGGACACCCCTGGCCCCCACTCTACCAGTAGCTGCAACCAGCCATCAAGTAGCATATCCACTATGCGTAAGCCCAATCAAAATCAGATGTCTCCTCTAAACAGAGTGGGTCCAGTAAAATCGACGGCAAGTCCTTCTGTTACGGGAGCACAAGCTAACGTTCGCAGCAATCAGAGAAGTCCTACGGTTACGGGAGGAACCTCTGCAGCTGCTGCAAAGAAGGACTTCACGTCCAAAAGACCCAGACCCACTTCCATGGAAGAAAATCCCATCATCTCAAAGAAGCCGAAGAATGCTGATACGGCGCTCAGACCCTTCAATGAGGTAGTAAAAGACCACATGCCTTATGGAGGAACAAAGACATTAGCCTTATGGAGGAACAAAGACCTTCATTTAACATTGTATAGTATGGACTATGCTTGAGAATTTTTAAAATTGACAGCAATGAAAGAACTTTTAAAATCGGTTCTTCTCCCCTGTCCTTAAGTAACCTATACCGATCCAGACGATGTCTCCATTTAAATAAAAAGTACAATTTAAGACATAATTGAATGGTGCTGGTATCGTACTAAAGGGTGTCACATAATTAATAATAATAAGTTTTTCGGCGTAAAAGCCTTAATCAAATAAAATAAAAAATAAATAGGCGGCGCAACAGGCGGTAGACACCCAAGGCTAGCTTCTCGCAACCACTCGTTTTGTGTGAGTTTCTATTTTTGGAACGAATGGAAGGGACCTACAATTTTATGCCGAGTCCGAACGGCTGAATTGAGAAGCTTTTTCAGGACAGTCATACTCTCGGATGTTTGTCAGACGTTCGCGAGAGGTGGCGCAGTAGAAAAAACCGATGTAATTTGTGTTTTTCCGGGGATCGAACCTGGGATCCCTCGCACAGTAGTCCAGCACACTAACCACTGCGCTACTGCACCCACAAAGCCTTAATCAACCTGGGTATAATATGACAAGGTGTAAGACTAGAAAACAACCAAAGCTTAAAATTTCACTGAAGAAAGAAATAACGCAGATTTTTATACTTACTACTCAGCACTTTTAACTGCGTTCCTAAACTTTTTTTGATCACTATGATTTTGATCGATAAATTAAAAAAAAAAAATATTTTCTGGCCTTTTTCCATTTTACTTTCTAATTGTTTTTCCATATCTGCCTCGCAGAGGTATTTTCCGAAATTTGTAGCAAATTTTGCAAATAAAATTATGCAATAATCCAACAGAGAATAAAAGACAACAGTTGTTTTTTGTTTCATTATAAAATTATAACTATAGTGAACTTACGATCCACTATATTATAATGTGCCATTCGGCCCTAACGAGGTATCCGTCGAAACGGAGAATTCTCCGCAATACATACTCCGTTGGAAATACAAATTTAAGCAACAAATAGAACCAATTACTTTGCTAAAATATTTTTTTCTTTATTGCTTTCATTTATCAATACTTCACTGTAAATCGTAAACAAAAAATGTGAAAAATATCAGTAAAACGTATCAGCCAGCAACCGCACTGATACGCAAAATGCCAGTTAGCGTTACATATTTGTCGGAACGAAATTCCGAAAAGCTGTTCGTATGAAATCGGAGAATGTTCCGTTCCGTCCGACGGATACCTCGCTAGGGCAGATTTTTATCTGTCATTCTTTCTACCATACACCGTATGGCCTACTCGCACATAGGCCACATCACATAATGCTGCGATTTAAGCCCACCACCCCAAAGCAGAGCAACAACAGAATATTATTGGTTTAGCATTGATTTCGCATTTGATCAACTAAGATCTGATATTTAACTTTTTGTTTCTCAGCTTCTAGAAGGAGTTGAAAGATAAATGATAGCTCAAAAAATACTTGGGGATTTATGAATATAATGGCAAGTTGAATGAAGCAAAGTAAAAAAAAAAAAAAAAAAAATGGGCGTGTGCACTTGTACCTACGCGTGAAAGAAGTTAAACTTTATATCCTCTCTACTGATTATATCATATCAAATGAAGCATTATTGTCCATTTGGCCAATGTCGCACAGATCCAAGAGTCTGTGTTTGTTAGGAACTTAAAGACCGTCTCTACGTATCTGGCCTGCTACATGCCGTGTACTAGCACCATCAGGGTTTTTCCTTTGGGCTTCAGAATTAAAAAAAAATACATCATATAAATAATTTACTTTAAATGCGCATTATTTTCACTACGGTTCCTCCTGCTGATGACGTTAAAATGATTGCACTGTATCGTCATCGTCATCATCATGATAATCAATGTGATGAACAAGAACAACTTCCTACTACGTATAGAAATGCTGGAGGACTAACAGATGCTACACCACACAAGTAGAGCTATACAGTTTGTTGTTCTCCTGCTCCTGATGCTGTTGATGATGATGATGATGATGTCTCCTTAGGCGGGTATAAATTGAATAAAAATATCCTCCGTGCATAGTTTCGTTTATATGCGTCTGTGGGTTTATTTTTATGTCCATGACGTGTATTGAGCATGAGGGAAATATAATTCTGCCACAGCTTGCTCATTAAAGCACTATTATACAGGGTGTTTCAGATGAATAAACGAACCCGAGTATTGATTAATCAAATAAAAAAAAAGAAATGCCGAATTAATAAACCACAGGCACTAAGTCAACAAATGCCCTCTTGACTTGAATCGCCTTAACTATTTTTGAATGGACAATTTTTTAAGTAAAGTAAAATAGGAGTTTGCTTAAGAAATTAGTTTTAAAGTGCTACCCTCATCGTCATACATTGTCTTACATATTTTAAACAAAAGACTCACCTCCCTAGTGGTTGACATTTAATTTGGAATACCCTAACATATACCTGGGTAGATACCAATGTTGCTCATCCTCACCTGGGGAGGATGGTTGAACTGATGCGTTTCCGAACGATAAAATGGAGTCGACGATGTATCCTTTTCTATCCTTTTGTGCTATTATTATTCACAATTTACATTGTTCTTAGCGATTCCCATGAATAAGCATATATACGATTTACGTTACTTCGTCGAGAAACGATAAAGTGTTATACATTTTCAAGGACCCACACAACTCAAGAAACACTGTTATTTTGAGATGTTTTGTGGGAATTTTTATCTCTTTGTTTTGTATAATTCAGGCAGACATAAACTAATATAGAAAATAGCTAGGCCTTTCTAATGGCACATCTGCAAAAAAGTAAAACGAGCGCAAAAAAAACGAGGGTGTATTTTTCTACGTAGGTGGATAACCTACCTACATACATATGTTATCCCTCCCAACCATCCCATTGGTGGTTTAACTAAATTAGGTAAGCACGGCAGATGTGGAGATGAGCGAGGTTCTGCTGGGTTTCTTTAAATGGTTTCCGTTTTATTTCTGTTCACGGAAGAGACTTAAATATTTAATTCTGATCAAAGCTATTAAGAGGACTACACCCATTTAGACTATGGTTGTTTAATGCTCAGACAAACTTTACACAGCAGCCAAGCGAAATGAAACGAATGAAGGGTTGCGCGTGTATGTACTCAATTGGAAATTGATTGCACACACGAGGATCTTGTGTAGCGTTACGTTAAAAAATATCATAAATGTTGTGAAAGTAGAACAATTTATTAAAGGATTGAAATAGAAGGGTTGAATCAAAATATCATGCAATACGTGACTAAGTTCACCATCTCCGTTGTGTTTTTAGGCGGCGCTACTGTTTAAGGCGAGGCACAGACTCAAGTAGCAAGTCCAGGAACATATTTGCAACAAACAACCTATATGGTTTGTTTCGAAAGAGTCCGCCCATGTCTCAGATCCGTGGAGCAGTATACTGTCATTATTAATGTCTTAAGCCAATAATAGATGGAAATCTCTTACAAGCTGATACATTATCAAGGAAGCCCTGACTTAAGCAACCGTACTACTCGTATGAAAAGTAAATTAAGCAATGACAACATATGTGGAGGATATGTTGACAAGGAACCTCACGAGGTTACACTACCTCACCACCTGTGTCACCCCCCATACCTACAAAATGTCACTTGAGGAACAGAACAAGAAAAATATGTACTTTACTTCCATGGCCTAAAAGAACTATTTGATGTTTCACTTAACATCAATGTTCTCAACGAGCATTGAGGAAGTAACCAGGAAAAACCTATTACTAGGACAAAGACCAATATCTCATCGACCATCACAATGGGTCCAGAAGGACCGAGGTGGTGATGACGTAGAGCTTACCTCCTCATCAACCAAATCAACCTAATATAAGGTCTTATATCGAGTCTTTTCAGTTGTTCGGGAGTGATACTTAAATTGCTCTGCTATTGTTCCAACAAATGAGCGACAGTCTAGCTCTAGGCTATAGGGCATTTATATAACGTTTTTAAACGAGTATTTCCAAGGTTTGTTTCTTCCGCTTGTCTAATCAAGAAAATGCGGATATCATATTTTCCTTTAGCCTTCAACACGACTCCTTTAATCGCCATTATTTCAGCATGAAATACTTAGTCTGTCTGAGAAAAAAAAATCTTTTAAAAGTTGAGGGTAAAGTTAGATTAGGTTGTATAGGTCTGAGTTTATCAAAGACGACACGCAACGAGGGAAGTTTGGTATTATGCAATCTTTAAATTAGTGGGCACTATGCTACATTTGTGGCCAGAATTTCTGTCCTTTCGTTACTCTAGCAAAGTGTCCGATAGATCTCAGGTACTCAACTAAATTTGACATAATCTGCAAGCATGGTGCGGCAGCCCCTCACTAGTTCAAATTTTGTGGCGTAAGCCTCTAGTGCCATTAGCGCAGCCTCACTATCAATGTAAATGGCGATATTGTAACTGTAACTACGGCCATAACCTATCTCAATAGTATAGAGCTGTCTCGTACATAGATCGGTTTGAATAGCCCTGATGCTTTATAGTGGCTTTTCTTATGTACCCTGGTCAATATATCGTGTATACATTTGTTGTGTGTTTATTTCCATTAAACCAGTTCCGTTTTTTCCGGGTTAGCACGAAGCCCATACTCTTCGGCCCATTTTGTGAGCTTAAGGTCCAACCCCACCGATTTTTCTTGTTAAAAGCCCCCTTAATGCTCATTGTCCAAGTGAACGTTCTTTTCTCTTTTACCTACTGCTTGATGTAGAGCTGTTTTTACCGATTTACCCTTTAAATACGCGTCCTGAGCAATGGAAAAAGTTCCTCTGAAAAATGTCCTTCTTATATGAATGCTTTTGCCCTCCATGGCAAAAGTATACGTAGCTTATACAAATTTGCCTGATCTTGCATGAGCTCATAACCTGAGTCTTTTGCATTTACATTATAGACCATCGCAGTTTCATCCTGCAATCGATTCACATATAAAATGCTTCCAAGATTTCCTTTTGGATGTCCTGATCTGATATATCATCACGTTTAATATTACCACCTACCACTAGGATTAAGACTAAACCACAATAAATAAATCTAAAATAGTCCTCTTCCCTAGATGCACAACATTTTCCATCTTCCCTGGCTCAATGTCTTTATTTGTAGGCAATGCAAAATGTCACAGTCTTATGCTTATCTCAGAGAGCAAATTAAACTATAGATGGACAGCTTAAAAAAAAAAATAAACGAAAGCCACTGCAGCTCTCGTTTTCATTACTACTACGTTTTAGTAGGTACCTATATCATGGTCAACTGGCTATATAAAGGGTGTCCCATAATTCACGCAAAATTTGAATTTTGCGCCATAATAGAACAGTGATGCCAAGGGAAAAAAAAACCGGCCAGGTGCGAGTATTAGGCCCATTTCACACATACCCGGCAGCGGTGTCGGCCGCTTATCGTATTTGTACGAGTACGCTTGGAGTTTGTTTACATTTTTCAATACCTTCGTATTTTATTTAAAAAAATATATCAGGCGAAATTTTATTTTGACGATTGGAAATTGCGGCGTGTGCGGTTTAATACGCCTATCGGCATCGTACAGGCACGGCAAATTCATGATGTGACGACGACGATACGATGACGATACGAGCCGTGTGCGGAAGGCCTTAGGCCCATTTCACACATACCCGGCAGCCGGATAACCGGTACCGGCTACCCGGTCGTTGGGATTACATTCTTATGGGCGCGTTCACACCTGCAAACTGAAACCGTCCATACGAATGTATTCTCAACGACCGGGTAGCCGGTACCGGTTAGCCGGCTGCCGGGTATGTGTGAAATGGTTCTTGGGATAGAACTAGGTACAAAATTGGCTTAGTGGGTTCGGACAGACGCACAGACATCGTAGCGAAAACAATAACCAGTCCTATGGGAAAAGGATAAAAATGTGACAGCTGACAATTCGGGTTAGTAAAAATGGATCGCTATACGAAAGAACAACGCATTTTCATTTGAGCAATATCTTAAAAAAATAATGAAGATTTCTCAGTTACCACCCGGAACAAAATCATCTTCAGTGATGAAGCTCATATTCATCTCAATGGCTTCATTAATCGTCAAAAATGTTCAGAAAACCCACTAGTAATTGTTGAGAAACAAATGCATCCACAAAGCGAGGCTGTTTGGTGAGGATTTTGATCTGGAGGCATTAATTATGGGACACCCTTTATTTATATATATTTTCATCTTCAGACCTAACTACATTCACCTACGATGGTATTGTTTGGTGAATCGAACTGCTTTTAGCATAAGCTACTCACTGCAACTTATACTGGAAAAGTAACCAACAGTTCGCCTGGCAGTGGCGTTCTCAAATAAAGCATAGAAAACTAAAAAAGTTGATCCGTCAATTTTCAACTGTCAATAAATAAAAAAATGTTTTCCAATTTTTATAGGTATATGTAAAAAAAACATAAATACCACACCACCCTCAATCTTTCTTCCATTCAATTGACTTTGCTAAATTTGGCCCGTTTGAGATGTATCTTGACAATTACTTAAAGTAATTATTAACGTGTATAATATGCCAACAGAAGACCCGATGTTCCTCTATTTCCTTACTTGTTTCATTCGTGATGTTTATCGGGCAGAAATAATTTGCAATTGATTCCTCAAGTGGCGCAATGAAGATGATGCTTGATATCAAACGACACCATGTTGAGATTTTTAACATCCCTCGAAGCAAGCGGTCTATTATGTTTCCTTTTGATGGATCATTTCAGAATGTACCGATTTATCATACTTTTTATACGAGTATCTTATCTATACTTGACTTTGAGAAGAGGGTTGCCATTAACCACAAAATATATGGATAAATTATTGGCAGTGTTGATTTCGTTTCAAATTTAAATACCTACATTCGAAAATGTAAAACGAATGGTTCTGAGAAGTTAGCAACATAGACTTCCATAAGGACATATTATGCCAACTACATGTAGAGATATGCTAAGCTAACCAGTCATCACCCCTATCGGGTTTAACATTTTCCCGGAATGTTTCCCTTTCATATTTCCAGGAATTTATTCGCAATACCCCTTTATAAATATTAATTTGCTTTGTGCTACTATTAATACGTTCAGTTCAGTTTATAGAAAGGCATAACCCCCGGAAACAACCTCACAATGAAATAACTCCCCCAAAAATGATGATTGTGTTATTTCATATAAAATAAGTCCCCGAAATTGGGGATTACTCTCAGTGGTTTCTAGGGATTTATTTTATATTAAATTTGGGGTTATGTCAATGTCATTGTGAAATAAATTCCCATTTCCCACATACAACTAGGAAGTAAGTTCCACATTTGGGGAGTTGTCAGTACATTAATTACAAATATTTTATTCTTGATCGACTATTTATAGTATTGATCATCCCACACATATTTTACGTGACAGGTTTGTGTGACGTTATAAACTGTACATAGATACCGCAATAAATCGCGGTGCAGCTACACCAATATGTTCGCATAATGTCGAACAAGCTATTTACAGACTCCAAAAATTGGGGATTTATTTCGGTATTTATTTTAGGGAGTTATTTCATATTTAATTGGAGACTTATTTCATATTCTTTTTGGGTTAGATTTTTTTGTTTTAATACCTCTCTCGGGAAAGGTTAACAGTGCCCCAAGTTGTTTGTAAAAAGCTGTCGGGACTGTGCTTAAATTGTTTTTTGTAACTTGCAGTCTTCTCATCTGTAAATAAATCCCCAGGAAGCGACTTCCAAAGTTTACTTGTCTAATGGAGTTTAGAAAAAGGTATGTCCTCGCTATTGTTAAGTGTACTGATAGGTTATGTGCACTGGTTGTCTGTCTTGTAGGGGGCTCATATGATGTCCCATCTCGATAATAACTTTAGTAAGTTCCTCCGAAATTCTGCTATGATAATACCGATAGAATATGCATTGTGCTGTCAAATAGCGTAAGTGAATGTTTTGAGGACGAGCTCCATGGAAGCTATATTCAAGATCTGATCTAATCCGTATTATATAGACAAGGAATTTCAAAGTGAAGAACATATTTACTCTAAATAGGTAACTTCATTTTTATTTGAATAAGTGGTCATGCACGGGGGTGCAATGTTCCCAAGTTCGATCCCCGAAAAAACACAAATTACGTCATAAGGTTTTTTCCACTGCGCCACTTCTCGCGAACGTACGAGACCTTTTCTCTTTCCTAACTCCACCAAATCTTTCCAATGAACTGTTTGCAGTTGATCAATCACCACGGTTAACGGAAAAGTAGTTTGAAAAAAAAAAATAAATAAATAAATAAATAAATAAATTAATAAATAAAGAACAGCATTAACAAAATTAACATTTAATCCAGTTTCTGTGATGATTATCACACCAAAAACATACATGTAAAAAACAGCCAAGTTCTTTTATTCAGGAAACAAAAATAAGTGTGTAACTAGTCAGCCACGAAAAGTAATGAGATCTAAATGTTCGCCAAGTTCTTAGTTTAAGAAGGTTCAATGTTAAAAAAAATTGTTATTAGCTTGGTAAATGTTTCGAGTTTGAAGTTTTTGGCTCAATTGGTTTCGAAGTTAGAGGGGGTAGAAAACAGCCTGAGTTTGTTCCTGTAAAAAGGGTAAG
Source organism: Cheilosia scutellata (assembly GCA_955612985.1). NCBI lineage: Eukaryota > Metazoa > Arthropoda > Insecta > Diptera > Syrphidae > Cheilosia > Cheilosia scutellata. Next base: position 96,579,374 of record OY015312.1, read on the forward strand.
TGCCTTTACTAGAGAACTTGTCTGGGGCACTACCGTGCCCTTTGATTATATCAGATGAAGAGCTGTAGATTCATTCATTTTCAATGGTCCGCATGTCCATTAAATGGGTCACGGGTGTAGGTTGCTCAAGTGGACCCTCCATACCTCTCGATCCTCCGCCATCGACTCCAAATCATCAAGGGCAATATCCACATACGGGTAGAGGAGAGATTATGGACTTGATCTAACCATCTCATCCTGGGTCTACCTAGAGGACGCCTGCCTGTTGGTATGGATTCCATAACAATTTAACATGACCAAACCACCAGAGTACCGCTCCGTCCGGAGAACTAGCTGCTCGAGATTGAGTTCCTCACGTATTTTGGTATTTCTAATGCGATCTCTACGGGTCACACCAGCAATACAACGGATTAATCTCATTTCGGCGGCTTGTATTCGCGATCTTATTCTTTCGGTCATTACCAAAACCTCATGACCTTAGGTAAGAGTTGGAACAAACACCGAATTAAAGACCGACAACTTAGCTTTGACATCAAGTTCAGTCCTCCTAATAACAGAATGACCAAGCTGTCTCAAAATTGATCCAGCCTGACCAATCCTACAGGAAAACTCAGCATTGCTCCTTCCATCACTGGTCAATAAAACCCCGAGATACTTAAACTTCTCTACCTGTTTCAATGGGACTCCACTAACATGCAGAGTGCATTGAACAGGCGTTCTGGAGACGACCATCACTTCAGACTTGTTCACGTTAACCTTAATCTCAGCTTCAACACAAACGGCTACAAATCGATCGAGTGCGCGTTGGAGTTCAGTCTGAGAGGACCCAAGGATGACCAAGTCATCAGCGAAGAGCAGAAACTTATGCTCAGATCTCCCAATTCGAAACGTTCTTCGCCAAGACTGCGCTGTAACATCCAGTTGATATAAGTATAATGAAAAGGAGAGGAGACAAGACGCACCCCTGGCGAAGTTCAACGCCCACAGTGAAAGGTATTGATTTAACGCCGTTTATCCGAACACAGCTTTAACAGTTTGTGTCCGATATTTAATAAAAAGTTTGCGCATTTAGTTCTTATCCTTTTGATAGAGGAAGACAAGCTCGGTACGTTTTTTCACTTCTTGTTAGAGTTGCCAGACCAAGATTTGGGGTTGACTAAAGCCTTTCCAATATCTAAAGGAGCAAGTACTTTGAACGAGTCTGATATTCGGTCTGGTAGGTTATTAGGTGTAAAGCAGTGACCTCTGATAGGATCGGTTTCAATGCCATTGATTTCATGTACATACATACATACATATATTTTCAATGGTCCGCTTATGCATTAAGTTGGTCGCGGGTCGCAATAGATGCAACCAAATTATTGAATCGGCGAAGACAACTTACTGCGAAAGAGTCACTAAAAAAGTGATTAGATGTCCTAGCGGCTCACGCGCATTCTGGTCCATGGTAAAGGCAATCAGTAATAACTTTAGTTGTTCTTCTTTTCCACCTCTAGTAAAAGAAGACGGCACGCTAGCAACAACACTTAAAGAAAAGGCAGATCTTTTCTCTAGCATGTTTTCAGAGAATTCCACCCTAGAGTCTGCACAACTAGAGCCACCAAATAACCCGAGGGTGCAACCATCGATGGCAGAAGTGAAATTACGGACTCGAATAAGTCAACGCATCCTTAAAGAACTAGATTGCAATAAGGCAACGGGACCCGACGGAATCCCGGCTATAGTACTCAAGAGCTGTGCACCAGAACTTGCACCTGTATACTTTGTAAGCTGTTTAGCATGTCGTACTCACAGAAGACGTTTCCTTCTTGCTGAAAGACCGCTCGGATTCAACCTATTCCTAAGAAAGGGAGGAAATGTCTGCCACAACTATCGTCCAATAGCGTTACTTTCAATGCTCTCAAAAGTAATGGAAAAGGCAATAAATGTCGAAACAATGAAATATCTAGAAGGCCGCCGGTTAATAAGCGACAGGCAATACGGATTTCGGAGCCGACGTTCCACTGGAGACCTGTTAAGCTACGTAACGCACTTATGGACGCAAGCAATTGAGCAACACGGCGAATCCAGAGCTGTAGCCTTGGACATATCAAAGGCATTTGACCGAGTATGGCATAGAGCCCTATTAGGCAAGTTAGCGTCTTATGGATTACCACAACAACTCTGCGGATGGATGCAAAATTTTCTTCTGGGAAGATCGATCCAAGTTGTTGTAGATGGTGTATCATCTAATTCGTTTGCTATCAATGCAGGAGTGCCTCAAGGATCTATTCTTTTTCCAACTCTATTTCTTCTCCACATAAACGATTTGCTTGGATCGACAAATAATAATATCTACAGCTTTGCTGATGACAGCACTCTTATGTCCTCCATCTCGAATCGTGGGCCAGTGAATTCGGCTACATCACACAGTCAGAGATGTCAACAAATTAGTTCTCTAAATGATGATCTGGACAAAATCTTGCAGTGGGGAAAAGACAACTTGGTTGTATTTAATGCAAACAAGACACAGCTCACAACATTTTCTAGGAAAAATGCATCAACAGTTCCTCAGATCCAAATGGATGACCATCCAATGCATCCCAAGGACTCAATGCACCTTCTAGGAGTCACTGTCAATTCAGGAATCATATGGCAGGACCACATTTCCAATATCGCAAGATCGGCGTCCGCTAAGTTGAGCTACCTATTTAGAGCAAAGAGGTACTTTAGCCCCAAGCAACTTCTCCTTCTCTACAAAGCTCAGGTTAGACCAGGCCGGGAATATTGTTCACATATATGGAGCAGTTCGACTTATTGGAGACCCTACACTCACATCGAATCTTCAACCGTTGGTGCACAGAAGACAAGTCGCTGACCTATGTTTGTTCTATAGGTACTTCCATGGTAGATGTTCCGAGGAACTCAAAGACATTATCCCTCGAAATGCAACTTTTGGACGCCCCACAAGACAGGCTGCTAATGCTCATGACCATACAGTACACTTGACAACCGCGAGGACATCAAAACAGGACAAGCAAACTTTGGAACTCGCTTCCTGGGGATATATTTCCAGAAGTATACAATTTGCAGCAATTTAAGTGCAGAACTATTATTCATCTGCAAGCATCTCGGGGCGCTGTTGAAGCGTTATAGGTTCGCCTTTCCCGAGAGAAGTATTTAAAAAAAAAAAAAAACAAACAAAAAAAAAGGTTGCTCATGTAGGTTGATTTTATGTACATAGTCTAAAATACTCGTTGGTTTAGGTCCGTATTTTAAGTGTAACCGTGGTAAAAATACGGCAAATGGTGGAGGCAGAACTCTCAGATGGATGTGGCAATTATAGTAGTAACGATGGGTGCTCGAACGACCACAGGTATATCGTTATACCATTTGAGATATTTCGATGTTTCTTGCAATAAAAAAAAAACATAGACCAGGATAATATGTAATAATAATCCCTTTTATGAGCAGAATAATAATTAATAAAATATACCTACACCTGTCTTGCACTTGGCGGGAAATGGTTCATTTTCCAGCAATAAATATTAATTGTAACGGATGAGAGATTCTTGGAGAATTTGCTTGTATAGCTAAATGCAATTTTTAAAAGCACAGAAGGAATTATATAGCAATCATTATCGCAATCAGAAATTTAGAACGAAATTAAATTTTATTTAAGCGAAAGCAGACAAATCTTACTGAGTATGAGAAATGAATCCTGTACCGTAAGCTCATAATAATTGCTTGGAAAATGTTTCTTGCAGAAGCATCATAGAGCAGATTAAGAAAATAATAAATTGCTGCATTTGGAAGACAGACAATTCCTCTATTAATTGATTCCTGCAATCTTCTCAGTGAACATGACTAGTGATAATATTCATTCCATTCCATTTCCTTTCCATTCCATTGCCTTTCAATTAAACTACATAATAAATGACTATGAGTCCAAAGGATGAATTCTTAATAACATCAGTGATAGAATTATATTGTTTGGCGAAACAGAAGGTGGATGAAATAATTGATTAATATTGAAGAATTGTCATTGCTGGAAAAACTGCACGACTGGATCGCACAAAACTTTCAAACAAAATTCGATACCCGATAAAAATAAAGTTTACTCTAGGTCTAGAGTGAAAGAGTGAAAGTGAATAAGCAAATGCTTTTATGTAAATTATTTCATCCAATACAGACATTTTCTCAAAAACATATTGTTCTTTGTCATTTTGCAAAATTTTATTAAATGTAAATAACTTATCTTCAAATTTATTTGGTGCGTTCAAATCCTTTCACAGATTCCCTGACCTCATTAGAGATTCGGCATTTATTAACTCTGAAACAAATTTGAATAAAATAACAATTCTAAAAAAACAAACGTATAAAGTCTAGCAGCAACATACACAATACTGACATATTCTCCAACTGACAAATTCTAACCTACTTTTCCAGTCATCATAAATAAAAATTCACCTCAAATTGAAGTCAAATCGACCAGTCGGAGGAGGAAATGTGCCAGTTATAGGGACTTATACAACGCTTGCACTCACTGGAGGATGCTACAAAAGATAACCTTTATACATAATTTGTAAGTCAAAATGATTTTTGGGTTTTAGATCATTCAAAGGATGTTTTTCTATTACGGATCTGGAAAAGTAGATGGGTTGCCAATATGATTTCAAATACGGTGGATGTATTTCATATTGGACATAATTCTAACTAGAATTTGTATTTCGTTTTGAATCATGGGGAGTGATAATGCGAATCAATTTAGTGTTTTTAGTACACTTTTGAATTGATTTCTTAGAATAATGTAATTGAATTCACCTTAAATACGAATCTAAATCTGTTCTTAAGAAAATGAAAGAGGAGAGAATATAAATTTTTCAAAACTCCTTTGATGGACAGGACAAGCGAACTTTGGAAGACGTAATACATGTCATCGGGGCTCTGTTGAAGCGTTATAGGCATGGGCATAGAGAGGGGGGTGTGGGGGTGCGGTTCCCCCCGCATATCAAGGAAGCTACATTTATTAACTTGAGAAACTTAAAAAAACGCCAAAAACGAGCATTTTCATTAGGTATAGGTTTTCAAACTTGTAAATGTATACAAGTCGGTATTTTCAAAGGTTACACCTTTCGAAAATGTCAATTTACATATTTGATTATATACCTTCTCCGAGTTTCGATTTTAAAAAGGACGGTCGACGTCGGCGAATTTGCCGACTGAAATCCTTAAAATTTAGCGAGTTTCGATTCGATTTTAAAAAGGATTCGATTTTATACATTTTGAATTTTAATGGGATGGATAATTAATTAAAAGGGTTTTAAAGGACCATTCAAATGAGAGCGAACGAACGAATTGATGAAATGCGAACAATTTTTAAGCATATTATAAACAGAGAATTGCACATTTTATTATTCCATGAGTAGGATAACAGCAGTGTTCCTGTTAAGATTGGTCAAAATTGCAGCTCCCATACAAAAAAACATCTTCTATGGGGTGAAATTCGATGACGTTATAACTCGATGGCCGCTGGACCGATTTTAATACAGTCGGCAAGTTCCTAAAATAAGTCGGCAGGCTCCCTGAAATTACACCAAAAGAAATTGCGCCCAAAAGTGTTTTGGAAAAAAGACCAAAATAATTGCGGCGTAATATTTTTGACAAAAACGCAAAAAAAATGCCAGGAAATTACGTTATATTTTTGGAAAAAAAAGCCAAAAAAATGAAATAAGCCCCGAAAATCTGACAGTACTCAGTACTGCAACTCAAGTAGGGTGGTTGCAGGGGGGCAGCATGCGTTCGTTTTCGTTTTTAGTTTGAGGCTTTATTTCACGTTTTTTTGGTGTTTTTTCCAAAAACACTCTTCTGGGTGTTTTCTCAATTTTCTTAAATGGAAAAAATACCAGAAAGAGTTTTGGAAAAAAATGGCAAAATTTGCGGCATTTGTGTCAAAATATTTGGGCGATTGTTCCTAGGAAAAAATCCCACAGATTTGTATGGAGGGTTTTGGGCTCTTTTTCCACTTTAATTTTTTTGCGTAATTTTAGGGAGCCAAGTCGGCATTTTAATGAAAGTCACCCCCCACGGTTCAAACACTCGCTACGCCCCTGGTTATAGGTTCGTATTGACAAAACAAAAACGTACTTAATACTCGTATAAAGTTACCCTTGAAAATGTTCAAGTATATGTTATCCGTACCATCAGGCAGGCGTCCTCTAGGTAGACCCCTCATAAGATGGTTAGATCCAGTCCATAATCTCTAGTCTACCCGTATGGGGGTAGACGAGAGTTATGGTAGGTCCACTACAACCGCGACCCACTTAATGGATAATTTGAAAATGAAAGTAAAATTAATAAATGATAAACTCCGATAAATAATGTAAGGATAAAAGAGTACCGCTATTGAGAATGTGTATATAGTGTATATAGGACATAGGTAGGTTCCTATCATAAAGACTTTTACGACCATATTATTCACACAGGACGGTAATCGGGTTTAAGTGCATTTTACGCCCCACCATTTAGTCCGCATTTTCCGAAACTGAATATTTAAACCTACATCTACGATATATGTATCTATTATTCACTCAAAAGCCATAAATATTAAACCTAGTGAATTAATGTTGCATTTATTGCGGATTATAAAGGCTTTACACCCCCGTTTTTAAACCCACGTAATGTCAGATTTGACATAAAATATTATTTATGTTTATCATTTGCGCTTGTTGCTTTTTACTCGTCGAGCGTTTTCCTTGGAATTGATTTTAAAATGTGCTTAATGTTGCAATGACTCAATGGGCTATATGCTGTCGGAGGTGGTAGTCGTCTGAAGGGTCCCCCATAGCAGACAGGCTGTTGAGGAGCAACTACCTAAGAACTGCCTATGGGGAGTAAACGGCATTATCAAATCTCGAATCCAAGCCCAAGGTGGAACAGCATATATACTAGAAATGCGGCACCTAATAGAAACCGAAAGCAATTCTGCGGCGGAACTCCCGGCTGGGTTCTTACTTCCATCCAGTTTCGAAGCACTCGCAGATCTGCCTATTTAGAGGGACTCCAATATTTCCCCTCTACAATACAAAACCATTCCAGATCAACCAAACCAGTTTATCACAAAAGGAATGCAAACCACAGCAGATGCACCCCAACCAAACCAGTTGATCACAAAGGATACAAAACCATAGCAGATGCACCCCCCAACCAGCGTTACCGATGGGCGACTTCTTAGATCTCTGGGCCCCTGGCGACGACTTTTCAAAAATCCTCTGTTTTGGGCCCTTTTTCCAACATTGGCGACTTTCGGGCGACTATTTCCATAAAAGACATCCTAAAAACTGTTGAACAACTCAAAGAAGTATTCTCTGTATCCATAATTAACATTTTCCAATATGATTCCACTGTCAAGTTAAGTATGGTTAGATTTACTTCTTGGCACTCATTATTGCATTTTTGATTATGCACAGAGTAAACTGAATAAATATGGCTGAATGGAGTTTCAAATGATGAACGCTTTTTAAACTATTTTGAGGAACCAAATGTTAAAAAAAATTTGGTTTAAGATTGGCCAAATGCAAAACTGCTTGGGGGAACCCCTATTTATAAATTTATATAAATTTGTAGTAAACATACTTACTCTGTCTCAGAGTAGTGCGTGTGCAGAGAGAGTTTTGTTTAAATATAGCTTTTTTTTAAATATAGGTATATAAATGTATTCATTATAATTCTGTTGGCACTTAATTATTCTGAATAAAAAAAAATTGAAAACAGGGTAGGGTACCTGATCGACTATTGAAAGGCTTTAAAGAAAGCATTGGAAATATGTAAATATTACTTTAGGTATGTATTCTGTTTTTGTTTCTTTATTACAAAACGATTAAACAACCAGCGGAGCTTGCGACAACAATAGAAAGAATAGAGCAATTATATTTTTCATGTTGTTACTATTTTTTACTAATTGTTTGTTATGGATGAATACATAATAGTTCTCTTCCTTTAGTTTTAAATTTTACGAATTTTTACTTAATGGCGTTCTTTAACTCGAAAAGGAAGCGGCTTCGATAGAGCAAAATATTACCCGTCCACGGAGAGTCTTACTAGTTTTTTCTGGTAGTAAGAATTGAAAAAGCTGTCAGCCACTCGCAATTGACCATTGACAGATGATTTAAACTTTGTCGTCATATTTGGCATATGCGTGCAATTACTATTCGCATTTATGGTTTGTCATCAAAAAGATGTTCGATTAATTCCGAATCACTTTCCCCGGTAGATAATTAATTTCTAACAAATTAACAAATTATTCGCCTTTATCAGACTTTTTTAACACTGCAATTATCTACTTATGAATTGACAAAGAAAAAGGTCACATCACATACTGCACTTTACGGAAAAAACAAAATCAATATAATGGGATCAATATTTCGAGCCAAATAAATAAAAACTTAGAGACTGTTGCCTCTGTAATCGCATCAACCTCTGGCCTTTCTGTTGGGCAACCAGAAGAGCATACAGATTGTGCAGCCACTGAGCTCTCGATGGTCAGCAACCCTTGTGTTATAGAGCACACGACCACAACTTCTCGGTGTCATGTGGACACCATCCAAATCGGGATGCTCTGCAATTGGCAAGAGTTTGGCTGGACTACACATTCAGCAAAGTGGATATGTTAAGCTCAGAGGTTTCGCAAACAGACGCTTTAAAAGTGCCTCGCGGAGCCAAAGTTTACTTTCTAAAAATGCAGAGCTCTCATAGGGAAGCTATCTGACCATTAAATCAAACTGTGGATCTAACGGGTCAATATTCCGAATATGGTGAACTATACACCCGAAGAAGCAACTTCCATTTGGAGGAATCAACTTCTCTTTAAGCATTAACTATTTTAAAAGATTTTTTTTTTGTATTTTCAGACATTGGGAAATTGGGAAATCAACAACAACATCAAAAATCAAAACTATATGGAAGAGATTTAGAACTCGGAGTAATTTCAAGATTTACAATGGGACCTCCACATCCTATGTTCCTGATAAATAAGGGTATATGTAAGAACCTTGAATATTTACGTCTCTGTAATTATTCAATCAGCTTATAGACGAGTTTCATCCGCCAGGATATTTACAAATTGTCAAGGTTCCTAATCGAACCTAGCAACTGGCGGCGGCCACCTTATACCGCGCAAATCGTCATAGGTTTCATTTGATCTATCGGAGGTAAAAATAAATACAAGGACTCACAGTCTCACATCAGTTGACAGGGATTGGATGCCACCTTCTGATTATAGTTCCACATGGACGCCAAGAATGTCCGATATTGAATATATTTGATAACTAACTGGGCCCGTTAGTTCGTATGAACTAAATCCCAAATTTTGTGCAAGTTAGTATACTTTGGAGTTAGTTCCATGTGCGGGACTAATTCGACTTCGTAACCTTCTTAAGCCACCATTAGAGATAGAAAATAGAGGAAGGCCGAAAAAAGTCACAGCTACTACTGACCGCCGCATTTTACTTTTAGCGAAGTCAAATCCGTTTGTTTCCTCCGGACTATAGGCGCACAAATTGGGGATGGAATCAGTGCACGTACAATCCGCAGGAGACTACAGAACTTCAATCTCCCAGGAAGAGTCGCCAGAAAAGTTCCACTCCTAAGAGCTAGGAACGTAAGGTCCCGAAAAGAATTTGCCTTAAGCCATAGAAGTTGGAACGGGCCTGAAGGAGTGGAAAAATGGCGGAATATTCTATGCAGTGACGAAACCAAAATAAATTTGTTCTCCTCGGATTGTGGGCGTAACGTAAGGCGACCAAAAGGAAAAGAATACCATCCTCGCATCCTTCATCCTTCAGTGTATAGAAGATCGTTAAACATGGTGTTGGATGGGGTTGTTTTTCCTGGTATGGTGTCGGTCCTAAATTTCGTTTCAATACCATCATGACAAAATATGGATACAGGGACATCTTGGAAAATGTCATGCTTCCATTTTCCGAGGAAAACATGCCCCTCCGATGGCATTTCTAACAGGACAACGATCCAAAACACACGGCCGGTATTGTGAAAGATTGGTTTCGGGATCAAAACATCTCTGTGGTTTCATGACCAAGTCAATCTCCAGATCTGAATCCCATTGAGAACTTGTGGGATGGACAGAAAAGAAAATTAAGGGGTCAGTTCCTCACAAATGGGAATCAACTGTGGGAAGCAGTGCAGAGAGAATGGTATTCCATTCCTCCCGAAACGTGCCAGAAATTGGTAGGATCAATGCCACGTCAACTCCAGAAAGTTTTGGAAAATAATGGAGGATACTCAGGTTACTATAGTAAGTTAAAAAAAAAACAAAAAAAAATTATTTAAATCTACAATTAATGATTACTTAAGAACACACCTATTTGTTTGTCCAAGCGGAAAACAGAACTCCAAAAGTTTTTGTTATTTTTTTTTAATTATTCGAAAAATAAACGGATAACTATTTTCCATAGTTCTTAAATAATGTAAATTTTATTAATATAATTGTAAAAACAAAAAATAAATTGAAAAAATATGAAAAAATTGAGTTTTATTAAAAATTTGATCTCACACCTATTTTTTTGACCAGCAGTGTATATACGAATTCAGTTTAACACGGGTGTATCTACTGTGTTAACCCAGATTAAAGTGAGTGAATAATACGAACGGGGATAAATACAATTATTGACTACTTATTTGGGTGCAATTATTATTAATCTTTACATTAATACATATACTGTAAGTGAGCTCTTGTGTAAAGATTTAATTATAAAGCTAGTGAGATGTTAGTGGGTTTTTTTTTAACAAAATGGATTGCTATTTTTTCTGCATAACTCAATTAATTCCAACGCATCTCACGTATATTATTAAAAATATTCAAGTGCATCATCTCTGTTTTTAATTTTTTTTTTTTTTGCTTTCACCTAAAAGTTCAACATGTAGCAGGTTCCCTGTAGTTCGTAAGTAGTTTAAAAGTTCAACAACAGGAACTTATTTTCTGAAAAAAGTTTCTCGCACGTTTGCGAAAATCATTTCTCTTAAGTTAGCGTTTTGCTAAAGCCAGTTTATCTTGCAGACTTATCTGTTTCAGTCAAGTCTAGGGAATTAAGATATATTATTGTGTTTCATCGGAGCAGTTTTTTTTTTTAGTTGTAGGTAATAATTGAAGACGGAATTTTATGAATTCCCTATATATGAATTATCTAGAGAGGGGTATTTCCAAAATATATCGAGTTAAACATAATCAAATCAAATCAATAATGCAAATTGTTCCCTTAACATTGTATAGTAAATCAAAACCAATTGAACAAATTTCTGTTTGCATAATGTCAAAGGGTGAGAAGTGCCGGTTGACGCATGTAGCAAACCAATACCAGAGCAGTTGCTGCTCTCGTCCGTTCGACTACTTTCATTTTGCATAATGCTGATGAGATGGATATTGACTTAATCTTATGAACGCTGCGAGCTGCTGAAACGGGGGCGGCAAAGATGGGTCTGACTATTAACGAGAACAAAATGAAGTATATGCTGTCATAGAGAAAAGACTCTCAATGCGGCTTGGAATGGACTTATATAACTTTGAAGTAGTCAAGGACTTTGTCTACCTATAGGCTCGAGAATTATACATCGTAAAAAGAAGAGGGCGCAGAGAACAAGTGAAGAATCACTCTTGTCAATCACTGTCTCTTCGGGCTAAGGAGGCACCTAAAGAGTAAAGCCCTATTTCATAGAACCAAGAAAATATTATACATACAAGACTTTAATTACTCCGGTTCTATTGTATGGTGTAGGACCAGACGAAACAAAACCTCTTGAAAGTGTTTTCGGGTAAATATTCTGTCCAGCTTGTATCGATGAAACGTGGAGGAGAAGATTTAACCACGAATTTTACAGGCTATGCAGCAACGTTGACTTCAATGTCAAAAAGCTAAAAATATGTATATTGACTGGACGACGAGTGTTTAAGCATACCCCTAAGGAACAACGAAGCGCAGAGGAAGACTCCACCTCATGCATGTTGGGGGCTGGGGCGCACAATAGAGAGCGATATTAACCAATTTGGTGTGCGGAGGCAGCTATCTAGTGACCGAGTTGGTTAGATTGGCCGTAGTACACCCCGAACTGTAAGCTCCATCTAAAGAAATAAGAAAGAAGAAGAAAGACAAAGGCGCTTTATTCGGACCTACGCAATAACATTTAATACCAACATTCATCTCTTTATGGTTTATGCTCAGCTCAGGTCACAGCTGTACAAGCAAAAGATTAAAAGGTCTGGAAAGATTAAAATCCAGCGACATAATCGAAGGCTTAGCCAGAGGGAACAGTGCACAAAACAAAGCGAATTATTAGTGTTTATGAGATTGAACCTTCGATGAACAAGTGCGTCATACCAATGTCCGTTATATCATATTAGTAGGTACAAGGAATCCATCGGCGGAGCTATAGTTCGTTTCTGTAAATTAGCCTTGTGGCATTGACATTATGAATGAGCATGATTAAGTCCAAAAGAGTTGTTGAGATTGAGATACCGAAATATAGTTTGTCATCGCACACAAATAGCAAAGATTTCTTCACAATATTTCCCCAAAGGATGATCAAACTGCTGAAGAGTTCAGGTCAATAAGCATTACTACCTTGAAGAAGTAATCAGGTAGTTTTCTTATAACCTTCAAACTCCTTAGTTCATCAACTTTAGTCCGGTTTTAGAGCAGGCCATAGTTGTTCATATCAATGTTCACCACCATGACACTTTTCTTTGTCTTGTAGACTGTTCTAGGGCCTCTGATTTCGTTAATCATAAACTTTTCTGTTCGACACGTTGCAATTCCAAGAGTATTTCAATTTTAGACCTAGTGCTGCAAAACTACTTGATATTACCTACCTTGTTTTTGCAATGAGCTATACATAATTCGATATAAATCTACCTCATTTAAACCTACCACTACCACAAAGGGCATTCCGCATGGGCAATTTCTCGGTTCAATTTTGTTTTGTAAGTTTATGAATGATTTACAGTGTCCAGCTACTGTGAACACCTCTATGTTGACATGAGACCTTTCGCCCAGTAGTCCGACCAAACATTTAAAAATTAAAAATAGCTACTTCAATTGAGCCATTTTCCCTTTAAAAAAAAAAACAAAACAATTCTCACAATTTATTAATTTCTAATGTTTAAAGATGAGCTTTATTATGGGCACTCTACAAATGCTCAGGGCAACTAATTTCGATTAAAATTCAGCAGGCTATGTTAAAGCCTGTATAATCAGGACAGCAGCTCCCCTGCTTTCGACCACAAGTTATTCATCTTTACCTTATCCACTCAAAAGAAAATTCTATCATTTGAACCCGGTCCTATTGGAAAATAAACTTTCACAAGAAGTAAATTGTTATTCAACCCCAGCAGCAGTGATCGGAAAACCTTTCTACAGTCGGTCGGTACGAGTACCATCTCCGAAGGATGCTCCTCAAAAACAACTTTCAACAGCAACCCCCTAAACAACACAGCACGCTGCCAACAACCCGTGCCTTGCGATACCAACAATATTCTCGGGAATAAAATAACCGACAGTAAAGAAAATCAATACGAATGTATGTCGGTGGAGAAAGGACTGAAGTCAATGTCAAGAAAACGATTGGACTGATGTCTAAGGGGTGTCAAAACAAAATTGTTCATCTAAACGTACTGTCTTCAATAACAACGAAGATGCGAACGTAGAATATAAAATAAAGTCGAAGCAAGTTGTAGGTATACGTATAAGGTATAACCCTCAATGTGTTGGGCTTTCACTTTGGGTCAGAAGGGCTCCTATGCTATATTGAAGATGACTTCTATTTCCTTTCATTCATAATGGTAGCCGCTTTCAGAAGTTCGGTGCGGAGGTGGAGGTATTTTTATGCATATAGCTGTACATAAATAATTTAGGGAAAAACAACTTTTCTTTTAGTTTCTCCTCGTTATATTCTGAGCGCCACAAATATTTATTATTTGCCCATCATGGCTGAGTTCTTCAAACATTGAAAAAGAGACAAGCCAAGCCAAAAGGAAACGCAAAGCAATATAAAAAGTTACTCTGGCGGAAAATGAAACAGAAATTTGAAATAAATTGCGAAGGCAATAGCGAATAAATACACTTAGATTTGAATTAGAATGGTTCTATGATTTTTGGGTAACGATTGTGAATTGGTTTAAATAATCAATTACCCGACTCATACAAATAAAAGTATCTCTAACTATGTAGTTAGTTTGTTTTATGCCTATCCATTCCCTACATGAAATTCAAATACGCCATACATTAGCTGAGCATGTACTGTACAATGTACATTGTACAATGTGCATTCTGAATGCCCGTCGTGCGAGTGATAATTCCTATTCTTAGAACGCAAATTAAGACCACCCCAAAGCACAACTGCAATCGAGAAAGCAATTTTGTTCGTTCTTGGCGAAATACGATCTATTTTCAATTTGTTATACAGTGCGGTTCACTTGTTTAGACGCACAAGAGTTACGTTTTATTTTCGTATTAACTACGTGGAACAAAGGGAAAAGAAAACTTGTATGGCAGAAACGTACATTCACTATAATGCGAGAAACAGATTGGCACAGCAACAGCAACAGCAACTTTGACAGCCACAGCGCACTTTTTAGGCTGCAGTTATAGCCATCAGTAAAATCCATCCGTAAAAACACGAAACAGAACAAAACTAAAACATTTAACCATAGCATATCATAGGAATTCAGTGGAATACTTCGTGAAACTGGTTGAGAAGTAGAACAGAAAAAGTTTTTCGTACGGAAAAATAAAGAAATTCTTTTTTTAGAAAATTTAAAGATCAATTGCTTAATTTTTTTTGACGAATTAGGTCAAGGTTTCAGCAGTTTAGAAAATATTCTTATGTAAATTATTTAGAAAATACTATTTTCATTTTCTTTTGATTTTGATTGCTTTTATTTTCGATTGGCAAAATTTTAAATTCTTTTTTTGTGATCCGTGTCAGTACACCGACTCACTGATAATTGTGTCGTCAAATTATTTACTTTGTGCAGGCGTCAAATTATTTACTGTCGGTGGGACGTGATTTTGAATTCAATTTTGCTATTGCAATGTGGAAACGAGTTTTCGTCGCGAGCTGTGTTAAAATTAATGTTTGACAAGCAATTAAAACAAAAGTACATACAAATTTGAATTTGATGTTGGGCAGCAGAAATCTGAAATACCCAGTCGAAAATGACATCAGATATGTTTATAGTAGGTACTTTAGCTACCACCAAGTACCTATACTGGTACGTACCTACTGGTAGGTAAGAAGTACGTTAACACTCATGAATTAAATGAATATTCTAACATGCTCTAACATTTTACAGGTTATCATGTACCTAATATCATTTTTTCGCTATCTCCATTTATTTTGATAAAAGGTAATCTGGTAATGCTGTGTTGCAATCAACTGACAACAAATTTTTTTTCCTCCCTTGACAAAGTTGCTGTCGATGTTTCCAATGTATTTCATGCGACTTCTGCTGTTGAAGTTGCTGTTGCTGTCAAAGTTGCTGTTGCTGTTGCTGTGGTAATCTGTTTCTCGCATAAAACAAGCATAATTTCAAACTTGATGATGGACAAGTATCGGTAGTTTTACACCTTTTTTCCTATAGGTACCATGCAAAAACGTATGTATTTTTTTGGTTCACTTGAATAGACGCACCTGTAAAAAAGTCGAAAAACAATAAAACACCAAATTTGTGTGCGATATATATTTTTTTTTGTTTTATTATTTTAATCAATTTTCTGTTATTTTAATAATGTGTGAGGCAGTACCACTGGATATATAATCCCAAAAATTCTATTCTTCAAGGAGCCATATGAACTTTTAAGGTAATTGAAGGATATATTCCCCCAAGAACCTTTAATCGACGCAATCAGCTGTTGCTTGTGTTTATACTGATTGTTGTCTCAATTAATTTCACGGGGCAACATTTTTAATACTATTAAAATGTGATGGACAGTATTTAATACAATATTTTCACTGGCAATCCATTCTTTAACAAGGCGTGAATTCTGTATAGGCACGTTATCCTTCTTGAATATCCATGAAATAGGACCACGAAGGTCCTTTATTGCGGGGAAAGCTGCTTACAAAAAAGTTTTGCAAGAAATAATAGTAATTTTATTGAAAACGATCTCCAATTTGAAAGCGCCGAAGAATGAAATTGCACCCCATACCATAACTACCCCTAATTTCGAATGATAACGGTTCAAAACATATTTTCTTTCCGGAGATCATCAAAGTAATAGCTGTAGTTGCAGGATCATCCAAATTAAAGTCCTTTTTGTTCGATAAGTCGACTTTGCTCCAATTTGTGGAGACCACTTAAATGTTCATATCCCATGCCATGTGAGACCTTGCAAATTCAAGGCGCGGGTTGCTTACATGTTTGATTAGGCGGTGGTTTTTTGTAGTTTGCTAACTTTGTGACCAGATACGGTGACCATATTTTTAGAAGCCAAACCCGGGACAAAGAGAAATTGAAAATTATAGCAGCAAACAGAAAAAACCAAAACTCTTGTTTCCCATAACTCCATAGTCCATGTACAAAATATTACTACTTATTGAAGGGAAGACAAATAATCTACACTACAAACTCAATTCCTTCATGACGTAAAAACAACACAATAGGCACAAAACATGTTGCACACATTTGTCGTAGACATGTCTAAGACAAATGCTCCGCACCCGGATACTTGAGAACTGTTTTTCAGTCACTTCTCTATTTTTTAAATTTCAACAAATTTGTTTATAATCGTTTTGTGATTGCAAATCACCGTGAAGTCGCGAGTTTCGCTTTTCTCGGATATTTGAATTTTTCGGGAAATTTTTCCAATTTTTCTTTTGTAAAAACCTTATTTGGTCTATTGCGCCGAACACGTCGTAGAAATGATTCATACATTTATTTTGTCGTGTGCGAACTGTCATTGAAAATGTGCTATTGTGCATTTCATGTTGAACAGTGAGCAGGCCTTAGTTATATGGATAAAACACAGCAAATTCCATAATTTTATTTGTAAATTGAGCGCCATAAGACAATAGTCTTTCCGCTTGTTTTATATGGTGTTAAAACTTTTACGATCCTTTTTTTTGTAGTTGTTTCCACAAGATACCCTTTTTTTTACAAAGTTTCTTATCTTACCAGGTTCACTTCGAGCAATTTTTTTAGCCATTTCACGATTTGAAAAGCTTTCCGAAAGGTAAGCTTTAACTTTTGCCTTTTCTGCAAAGTCAACACTTTTTTTCTGCCTATTTTAATACAATTAATATAAAATAATAATTGTTTTAATTTCAAATTAACTTTTCACTGCTCTTTGTACGAGCACTTGTTCTAAACTAACCAATTTATATTTAACCTGTGTGTCTATTCAAGTGAACCAAAAAAATGTATACGTTTTTGCATGGTATAGGAAAAAATTAGTAAAACTACCGTTATGGGTCCATCATCAAGTTTGAAATTATTTTTGTTTTATAGTGTATGAATGTACCTTTCTGTCAAATAAGTTTTTTTTTCTCTTTAAAATACTCTACGAAAAAAAAAGAAATAAAACGTTGGTTGGTTGGTTGAAAGTGGCTGTCAGCTAAAAACGCCAAAACACTTAGACCAGTATAGGTCCATTGTGATGCCACGATGAAGGATCTAAGATCTCCCTACTAGTTGAACCATTTTGAGCTTTTTATAAAGCGTAAGAGGCTTCTGATGTCTGAGCTTGTCAGGTCGCCCAAATCGTTGTAATGGAAGGCTCCTAAGTGAAGTTTGCTTCTGCGGGAGAGAGCTGGGCAGGAATAAAGAAGGTAAGGGGTAGTTTCCTTCTCTTCCTCATCCATGCAGGTTCTGCAAAAGTCGTTTGCGAAAAGGCCCAGCCTTGCAGCATGTTTACCTATCAAGCAGTGTCCAGTAATGACACCTATTGTAGTGCCGATATGCAATCTGTTGAGAGAGATCAATTTCTTAGAGCGTTTCAAATACAGCTTAGGCCAAATTTGTTTTGTCGCTAGACATGTGGTGCCACTTGTCCACCTAAGATTTGTACTCTCGATCTCGATAGCATTCAGCTTCAATTTTTGTTTGCAAGTAGCGATTGGTATCCCTAGGGTGCCTTTATCCGGCAGAATGTGTCGAGTTGTTCCTATTCTAGCGAGTTCATCGGCCTTACAATTTCCTGAAATGTCTCTATGCCCCGGCACCCAAATTAGGTGAATGTTGAACTGTTCGGCCATCTCCGTAAGAGACGATCGGCAGTCGAGGGCTAGTAGAGAAGTTATAGAGATCGAATCCAAGGATTTGATGGCTGCTTGGCTGTCCGAAAATATGCAGATATCTTTAGCGGATATGACGTATTTCTTGAGCCAAGATAAGACTTCTTTAATCACCATAATTTCCGCCTGGAACACGCTACAGTAATTTGGTAGACGGAAGGAGAGCTTAAGATTAAGACTTTCGGAGAAAATACCCCCACCAACTCCGTCTTTGGTTTTTGAGCCGTCAATGTAGAAATGAACTGATACATCTTCCGGGAAAGTATCCTCCTCCCAGGTTGCTCTGGAGGGGATAGTGACGAGAAAATTCTTGTCAAAATTTAGAGATGGGTTGGTGTAGTCAGTATTTTCGGTTGAGATCTCGAATTTTTTCAGAATAGAGGCGTGGCCAAAGTCTTTCCCTGTATATTTCCTGATCCGTTTTATGGGGGACCACAACTACTGGCAAGCTTATTTAAAGCATTTTGTAGGAGTTCTTTTAGAGTATTTAAGTGATTTCCTGAGACGGCTATAGCAACATTATCTACATAAGCGATCACCGTGCATCCTTCACCTTCCAGGATTATCCAGGTTAAATGACCACCAAATTCCAAAGAAGGGGGGATAGAACACCACCTTGCGGAGTGCCTCTGCTCACAGATCTTCTTGCAGACACCACACCCAGCTTTGAAACGTAACTCTTGTGCGTCTAAACAAGTGAACCGCACTGTATCTCACCTTCTGGGTGAACCAGAAAGATGAATGTTAGCTCAAAATACTCGGTGAAGTATTGTCTAACAATATAAAAGCATTTTTCGAATTGACCTACATAGATTTATGACTATAATGGCAAGTTGAGCATAGTAAGTTCGAAGTTTGAAGAGTAACGAACTAAGAACTGCCCAACCCCCCCTAATCCAGGGTGTCATGCGACACCGTGCCCATTGGACGGTTTGCAGCCAGGGGGTATACCGGCTGTATTCTAACGGCGCCTCCCTGAAACCAGGCCGCATCAGGGTGTAAGTAGTGGCCTTACCATGGTATGCGGGGCTCTGGCATGGTGGACAGTTTTTTCCCTAGCTACTCGTGGGACCACAATACAAAACAAAATGAAACCAACAACACAACAAAAACAAAAAACATCTTCGGGAAGTACTTCCCAGACAGGACCAACCAAACAAACTGACAGGACTGGACAGATAACAAAAACGGACAAAGTTGAGAGGAAGATGAGGAGGATGCGAATCGTCAACGAACGGCGCTCTGACTCTTCTCACTCTCTTACAGACGACACCGACGGTAGCGCGTCAAATGCTCCAGCGACGATTCCTCCCAGGAAACACGTTAGAGCGAGCACAATAGCTTATAGAAAAAGAAGGAATGCATTCCTATGTCTTGGTCGACTTGAAGAAAAGGGCAAGGACAAATGGGATGACAAAGACAAAGCTTCCTATGAATGGGCAACGAAAGTGGTGGAGGAAAGTAAGAGTCGACCTATTAAGGGACCCTCCACAAGCAGCGAAACAAAGAGGGAACTTGCATCCAAGAGGCAGCGGTCTCAGGATGACGCTCCCACTACCTCAAAGAAGAGTAAGGGCACCGCTTCGGAACCCAAGCTCCTAACTGAGGTTGTGAGAGATCATCTGATCATGGCGATCATAGACCGCGGCCATGAGGAGTGCAAGATCAGCCGCGAAAACTGGGAGAAGGTGGAGACGAAGATAAACCTTTATCTCCTCTCTCAGTGCAAGACTGACCCTTCCAAACCGATGCCGTCGTATAGGGATAGGGGCTGGCATCATGGAGGCTATAGGCTGATTGCCTGCGACGACGAGATTGCGGTAACTTTTATTAAGGCTGCAGTCGCCGGCGCGGGTGATCTATGGCAGGGCGCTAAGCTGGAGGCCGTGAGAAAGGACGAAATCCCGCTCAGGCCAAGAGCTCGCGCTTGGGTCCCTATGGTGCCAAGCGACCCACAAGACATTCTGCTTCTGATACAGAGCCAGAATCGGGACATCCCAACACAAAAGTGGAAAGTAGTAAAATCGGAGGTGATGAAAGATTCAAGGTCTATCACCATACTACTAGACAAAGAATCGCTTCCACTACTAAAAGAAAGAAACTACGAGGTCAGCTACTGTTTCAAACGTATAAGGCTGCACGTCTATCAACAGGATGGGAGACAAGCATTGGGCGATAGCCCCGCTGTCCCTCCATCCTTCACAAAACGGCGGGGATCAGATCACGGACGGTCTTCTGAATCAGAGGACACGGACACCACTGTGATTGAGGTTTCCGGTTTATCCAGTAGCCACAATGCTGCGGATAATCCAGATAAACCTACATCACAGTAAGGTGGCCTCTGCCAACCTTATTCTCCACCTACAAGCAAGTGGGGACGACATAGTCCTCATCCAAGAACCGTGGCTCGTTGACAACAGCATAGCGGGGTTGAGGACACCAGATTATAAAATTGTTCATGCTGATTGTAAAGGTAAAATAAGAGCCTGCATTTTAGCAAAAACTAACTTAAAACTTTTCCTTTCACAGAGCTTCAGTAACCCTGATTTCGCAGTGGCCAAACTGGAGATCACTGATAAAGAGGAATTCTGGCTTGCATCGGCGTATATGGCCTACGATGATATCGGGCCCGTACCATCGACAAATATACGTCATGCAGTCAGAGAATCAGAGCGGATGAAGATCCCAATTTTACTCGGATGCGACGCAAATGCACACCACTCCATCTGGGGCAGCAGCGACATCAACGAAAGAGGTGAGTCACTTTTTACTTTTCTTGTAGAGACTAACCTCGTAATTTGCAATATCGGTAATGAACCTACATTTATTACCCGAAACAGACAGGAAGTGTTAGATATTACGCTAGTTACTAACTCTCCCACTATCTCCGTGGAAAACTGGGCAGTATCCAAGAATAATTCATTTTCTGATCACTGTTACATTTTCTACAGTCTTAACATTACCCCTCCTCCTGTAGCGTTGTTTAGAAACCCCAGGAAGACTAATTGGGATAGCTATCGAGCCAACCTAACAAAGGCTCTCGGTAACATACCCACTGATACAATTTCATCGTTCGAAGACATTGACTCCTTGACGACGAAGATTACTTCTGCCATGAATGAATCCTTCACAAAGTCGTGCCCGGTAAGCAGACACACTAAATGTAAGAAACCCCCGTGGTGGACTACAGAGCTAAGCTCACTAAGAAGAGAAAGTAGAAAAGTCTTTAACAGGGCAAAAAGAACAAGATCACCCACAGATTGGGACTGTTATAAGAAAAGCCTTAAAGACTACAAAAAAGGAATAAAAATCGCGCAAAGAAACTCCTGGCAGGGTTTTTGTTCCAAAATTGAAGAAAACAATGAGGCTAGTAGAGTTAGGAAGATCCTGTCAAAGTCTCCCTCTATACCTAGCTATATAAAGAAATCCGATGGAACGGAAACGCAGTCTAATCAAGAATCACTCCAGTTGCTCCTAGACACTCACTTCCCAGGAAGTGCCCAAGGGGATTATATCCCGACTCAAGAACGGTCCCATCCCAGAACTCATTTAATTTCAAAGGAAGTTATAAGCGAACGCAAACTTTCGTGGGCGATTAATAGCTTCCTCCCTTTTAAATCGGCAGGACCAGATGGAATCATCCCGGCAGAAATGCAACATGCTTATGGCATTCTAAAACCTTGGATGATTTTACTGTTCTCCTTAAGCCTAGACCATGGTTACATACCAAAATTATGGAGAGAGGTGAAAGTGGTTTTTATACCGAAGACGGGAAAAGCCTCTCACACCACTCCAAAGGATTTCAGGCCTATTAGTCTGTCATCTTTTCTACTTAAAACACTAGAGAGGATGATAGATTTATATATTCGCCACAACATCAAAGCAGGAACTCTCTCGAAATCCCAACACGCCTACTGTAAGGGCAGATCGGTAGAGACAGCTCTACACTCCATTGTCGGCACCGTGGAAAAATCACTAGCCGTCAAGGAATTTACAATGGTAGCCTTCCTAGACATCGAAGGGGTTTTCAACAATATAGAGCCGAGAGCGATAATTAACGCACTTGAAAACCTGCAGATTGACGCTAGTCTAAGTCACTGGATCAACCAAATGCTGCTAAGCAGGGTTATCAATTCGGAACTTGGCAGCTGCAAACTGAGAAGGTCTGTGCAACGCGGCACTCCGCAGGGTGGAGTACTTTCACCGCAGCTATGGTTGCTAACAGTAAATGAAATACTGGTAACCCTGGAGAAAAATGGTGGTAAAGTTATAGCCTACGCAGACGATATCGCCATTCTATTTACTGGGAAATACCTCCCAACATTACGAGACTTGATGGAAACGGCCCTCGCAACGCTGGTCAAATGGGCTAACAAATGCGGCCTGGATATAAACCCGGGTAAAACAGAGCTAGTGCTATTCACGAAGAAGCACCGAATTCCTCAAATTGATCCACCCAAACTAAAGGGGATCCGCCTCAGCTTCTCTGACAGCGCCAAATACTTAGGTTTGGTTCTGGACAGGAAACTGAGCTGGAAACTAAACCTGCATGAACGCATTAAGAAGGCCGCTACTGCACTTTACTCCTGCAAAAGGATCCTGGGCCTCAGATGGGGCATCAGCCCGAAAATAATGCACTGGCTGTATACAGCAGTAGTCAGACCGATACTCATGTACGGAATCATCGTCTGGTGGCCAGCATTAGATAAAAGAAGCTACCTCTCTCTACTAAATAGAATCCAAAGAGTGGCATGTGTCTGTGTGACCAGTGCCCTGCGGACAACTCCAACCGCAGCACTGGAAACCATGCTCCACATTCTGCCCTTGGACATACACGGTAAAGAGATGGCGGCAAAATCGGCATTGCGTCTGAGAGAATCACAGCAATGGAGAAGCAGTGACACAGGGCATGCCAATATTCTAAAAACTAATAATGTTACAACAGAAGTTACAGACTACGTAATCACGGTCCTTGACTTCACTATTAAATACAAGACCAGTATTCCCGACCGACAGCAATGGGAAGAGAATACGGTTATAGATGAAAATACGCTAGAAGTATACACAGATGGGTCTAAGACGGAGGACGGAGTAGGAGCCGGGATTTTCTCAGTTCCACTCTCCCTAAACCAGTCTTTTAGACTACCAAATAACTGTAGTGTCTTCCAAGCAGAAGTTATGGCTATTCGCGAAGCCGCTGAACTGCTGAAGGTGAGATCGATATCGAACTCAGACATCGTCATCTACACCGACAGTCAAGCATCTATTAAAGCACTCGAATCACCAATATTAAGATCCAAATTGGTCAGGCACTGCCGCAAATCTTTAAATGAGATCTCGGATATGTGCACGTTAACGCTGTGCTGGGTCCCTGGTCATAGAGATATACCAGGTAACTGTAAAGCAGACGAACTAGCAAGGAACGGCACGAAAATGGAACTCTCTACTGGTAAAGGAGAGCCCCATGTGCCAATTGAAACGGTAAGATACAACATCTCCACACTAGCACTGCAACAGGCTAATGAGAGATGGCGCGATATTGACACCTGCAACCACGCAAAACAGACCTGGCCACGAATAAATCGGCGCAGGACAAAGGTCCTGTTAAACGTCAGTAGAAAACATATCGGAACTCTTGTCGGAGTACTAACAGGCCACTGTGTACTAGGAAGACATGCCGTAAGGCTTGGAGTTACCGCTAATGACTTCTGTCGCAGTTGCATGGATGAGGAGGAAGAGGAAACTCCGTTCCACCTACTATGTAACTGCCCGGCGCTATCCTCGATTAGAAAGCAAACTCTAGGAGAGTACTTCTTTGAGGAGCTTGCTGATATTGCCGAAACGGATATCAGTAAAATACGGAAATTTCTCCAAAATTCGAAATGGTTCCAAGAGTAGCGGAAATAACCGACTCTGCTTGTGGTATCACAATGGACCTTACTTGGTCTAAGTGAATTATTCCGTATTAACGGATAATTGCCACCTAACCTAACCTAACCTAAGTTCGAAGTAGACATTTTTCCACCTCCTTTTTTTATTTTCAACCGTTATAGGACGAATTTTGGAAAACGATGAATGAGACATGTAATAATTTTGACTTATTTATTAACAGATAAACTTTCAAGTTCATACGGTAAACGGTTCGTAAGACCCCCCCTTACTCCCCGCGACGCACAGACGGACGTTGCATTTTATGTAGTAGTATGGATTTGTATCAATTGAATTGCAATTGCAACTTATATAAATGCCATAAACATGCGTTTTAATGAAGCCATATAAGTATTTATTGCCAGTTCCTTTATTGAATTGAAATGTTTCATTTAAAAGAACAAAGCGATAATTGTATTCCACCTAGAAAGTAGCCTTTAAAGTGTGAGTGAACTGACGACGTAATTATTATGACAGTTGTACTGCACCGATAAGGAAAATCAGTGTAGAACTTGAATTTATTTTCGAAGAACTCGAAGAACAAATTTGTTTAAAAGTATAGTCATAAATATTAATTGTGCAAAGTTTGTAATAAATTTCCTCGAAATGTGGGGGCTGAAATATTACTTTTGTCGGCTTCAAGCTCATGCAATATTGAGAATTGTGGGTACACCGTATACTGAATTTGAATGACAGCATCAGCTGGTGTAAATGGGCAAGAACTGAAAACATCTGCAACATTTTTGATGTTGACCTTTCATGGAAAAGTTTTAATAAGTTTTTGTATAACATCGGAAGGTTGCTTTTTCTGAACGAGTGTAACCACTGAATAAGGATATATATAAATAAAAACATAGCCTTAGGCTGTTATATATCCAGTACGGCTTAAATGGTTCACATTTTAAATGAATAATGTATTGGCATAAAAAAAACACACACTTGTCGGTCTAACTGTTCGCTTTTCCCTATACTTTAACTTGACGAACGACAGAATATAATTAATAGGTTAGCTGGGATGATGACGATGTGATATTTGAAAAGTATGATGTGCGTGATTAGCAATGGAGGAGTGATGTAGATGCTATTTGTGGAGTTTTTATACCCTTCGCAGGAGAGTGTAACGCCAAGAAGTCACCGGAGACCCCAAAAAAGAATATCTTTTCTGAATCAGTCATATCCGTGACTGCCTGTCTGTTGAAAACACAAAAGCGTCTAAACCAATCTAATCTAATCTAAAACGAATCGTCAGGTTGGTATTGAAAATCGAATGTCTATATATAAAACAAAGTGGCAAAACTATGTTTCCCTCTGCCGGCCGCCCGTATTTTCAACCAATTCAGTTGATTTTTTTTTTTAAATGTCGGTAATTACGGTGGTCGGGCGATAGGCCAAACAAAAAAAAATCGGACGAAGGGGCGTGGCACCGCCCATACAAAAAAAAAAACATTCAAAATCGTATATCTCGAAAACTACCGAATCGATTGAGCTCTAACTTACAGATAATCTTAGATATTGGCCCGGGAGCGTTACCGTGAAGATTGGTCAAAATTGGACAAAGGGACGAGGCGCCTCCCATACAAAAAACATCTTCTATGGGGTGAAACTCGATGACGGTATTACTCCATAATCGCTGGGCCGATTCTCTTGATTCTTTTTTTGTTTTGTTCGTATTGCTGTATTTCAGGTTTACGCAGAAAGAAAATTTCATAAAATCGATTAATTATCATTTTTCGCATTTTACGAAAAAACATTATTATCTAACACCTAAGCATTTAAGCAATACAATTAATTGCACGGGCAGAGCCGGGCGGGTACAGCAATCTATACAAAAAATTGTGTCAAAAATGTATAGTATTTCATCAAATAAGAACGGCTGGACCGATTTGGCTCACAGTAGTTGTTCGTAATTGCCAGGAGAAGATTTTTACGAAAGAAAATTTTGCGAAAACCCTCGGAAAAGTCGGGAAAACGGAAAAATCTAAATTTGAGAACAACTGGTCCGATTTGGCTCAAATTTTTTTTCAGTTGTTCGTAATTACCAGAAGAAGGTTCTTCTAAAAGAAAATTTTGGGAAAACCCTCCGGAAAAGTCGGGAAATTGGTAAAATCGAAAACTGATTTTTTGTATGGAATTTTGTGTGCAATTGTTCCGGAATGGCTTTTCTAATGGCAAAATAGAAAATTCTTGGTTTCCGAGATTTCGAAAATTCATGAAAACGCGAAAATTTTTAGTTATTTAGTTATTTAGAATTTTATCGCATGATTTGATGATTTTGGATGTTGTAAAGGTGGAAAATTCTTTGTGAAACTTGGAAAATTTCGGATAATTGTGATAAAAGACGTTTTGCGTGCATTTTGCGTGGAGAAGTTAACCTGCTGGCGCTTGGCAATCGCCAAATTCCCGTTGATGTTTCGACTGGATTGATATCGTTCCCGGAATTTTTTTGCGAGTCCACATCGTCGAAGGAGGAACTCATCACCAAAATGTTCCCCGGCATTGCACAAAATTATAAAAATCTCGATTGGATTAGTGAACGGGCAATACTAACAGCGAAGAATGAGGACGTCGATAGGTTGAATTTCATTATTCAAATTCAAATCGCTGGAGAACAGCATTCGTACAAATCCGTTGACAGCGTGACCGACGAGGATGAAGCGACCAACTATCCGACGGATTTTTTGAACATAATCATGTTGCGGAATCTGAATCATCCGAAATTGTGCAACGGTACGCGGTTGTCCGTCAACAAACTGATGAACAATGTGATTCAAGCTACGATCATCAAGGGCAAATTCAAAGGAGAGGAAGTCCTTATCCCACGAATTCCGATTATTCCAAATGATCTTCCATTCCAATTCAAGCGGATTAAGTTCCCCGTTCGATTGGTTTTTGCGATGACAATCAATAAATCACAAGGCCAATCGTTGGAAGTCTGTAGAATTAATCTCGAATTTCCCTGTTTTTCGCAACGTCAGCTGTACGTTACCCTGTTCGCGTGTTGGCAAACCGTCTTCGTTGTTTGTTTTTGCGCCGGAAAACAAATCCAAAAACATTGTTTATCACATCGCTCACGCTCTCTACTGATTTCGATTCCATTAAAATAAATCACATTGAAATTTGAACTATCTGTGTTTTATTATATCACTCTGGAGTTTATCTGAAGGCGTTAAATTGGAGCGAGACGAAGTTCGCCGGGTCCGCTAGTCTTCTATCTTCTATATATATAAAAATCAATTGCTGTTCTTTAGTCTCACTAAAACTCGAGAACGGCTGGACCGATTTGGCTAATTTTGGTCTTGAATTATTTGTGGAAGTCCAGGGAAGGTTTAAAAGGTGAGAAATTGGGCAAAGGGGCGTGGCACCTCCCATAACATTCAAAATCTTATATCTCGAAAACCACTGAATCGATTAAGTTCAAATTTACATACAATCTTAGGTATCGGCCCAGGAGTATTCCTGTGAAGATTGGTCAAAATTGGACAAAAGGGCATGGCACCTCCCATACGAAAAAAACCAAAAAATCGTATATCTAGAAAACTACCGAACTGATTGAAATCAAATTTTAAGAAAATATTTGTTATTGATCCAAAGATGTTTCTGTGAA
Organism: Cheilosia scutellata; assembly: GCA_955612985.1. Classification (NCBI taxonomy): domain Eukaryota; kingdom Metazoa; phylum Arthropoda; class Insecta; order Diptera; family Syrphidae; genus Cheilosia; species Cheilosia scutellata. Next base: position 96,607,185 of record OY015312.1, read on the forward strand.
AGTTTGATAAAAATTGGACAAAGGAGCGTGGTACCTACCGTATAAAAAAATATACATTTTAAATCCTATTTCTCGACACCCATGGGAGCTAAAGTGGGTGGGACTGGAAAACGGGCCATGGCACCACCCTTACAAAAAATGTTATTTAAATCACGATATCTGAACATTGCCTGATTGAAGCATTTCAAACGTTCTTCTTCGACAGTCATGGGAAAAAAATTGTCTAGACAATCAATTCATGGGCACACGTCCGAGGAAATATCGGTAAAAAAAAAATTAACAAAAATATCAAAAATAAATCTTGAAATATAAATATAAAATAACTATTTTAGGCAGAACAACGTTTGCCGGGTTAGCTAGTACATATAATGTAAATTAAACGTTAATAAAAATCTTAAAAAAAAAATATTTATAAATTCTATTATTTGAAAATCCGGGGTTAAACAAATTAGGCTTTCAGTAGATTTTCTAACAACCTCAATTCAAAAATGGCTGTAGAAGGGAGTCGGATCTTCAAGTAGTTCGATCTTCCTTCATACTGCCGCAATAATGTTCTGTAAATATTATAATGGAAGATGGAAATTTATTTCATATTTGTAACATTATCGTTATAGAACTTTAATCTAATTTGACTTTAACTCTACATTTTAATTTAATATCAAATATATGCTAGTAGTGATGACACAGTCTGGTAAAGTTGTAGGTACCATACGCAACATATGTCGTATATATGCACTAACTGAATTTATAATGGTAACATGACATGTGTAGGTGTACCCTTCGGCCTTAAGGACCATTCTACTCAGTGTATAATAATGTGCCACCTAACACTACCCCTTTGTGCAAGCCATCACTGACAGACACACGAGAACTAATTTGCTCTTTGTTGGATAAAAATAAAATAGAACTTCTGTCTTCAAAATTGCTTTGGAAATTATTAACTCATGGCACCCAGCCTGCCTGCAAGCAAAGCAAAACCTTTCACAATCACGACAGAATCACGCGCGTCGTTTGAGTCAGCAAAACCCGAAAATGTGTGATTGCCGCCTTTCTATGGGAATAATAAACATATAACCACAAATTTGAGGAACTTTGCTCCGTTTCCTTTCATTAGCATTAATTAGCAGAAACTTATTTGCCATTTCCACTTGCCGGTTGTGTATACGCATTGAAATGGAAGTGTCTCTATTTCCAGGATGCTACACCACCAGGACCCCATATATACGAAATGCTTCTTGATCCCCAGTATTATCAGACAATTATAAGGGTACTATGAACTCATACAAGGTGTGGATTTGTTCATTTACATATTTAATTCATTAATTGTTATGATTTAAATACTCAACCAGAGATAGAACTATTATACCAAAGTTGTGTTGGTGTTCATCTAATATCTTTTTGAATAGATTGCTGCGTGAGAATGTAATATTAAGAATTTGGGCAAAAGTGAACATTCCTATTAAAGTGGCGACTTTACGCATTGGCACGTTTAGTTCATTTGGCGTTTGACCTTTTCATAAGAACTGTCTGATGGTGTATTCCCAAAATGGGAACGTTCTGCACGAAATGAATTTAAATCCTAGTTTGAGTGAATTATAATTTTAATAATTTGTTGTTGGGTTTTCCTGTGGAAGGAAAAGATTTGGATTGCACGTTCTTGACTCTAGATATGATATGTACTATAAAGGAAGCCTAGGGATCCATGAGGGAATGGATCTCTCTCTTAAATTCACACGTAATGAAACGCATAAATAAGAAGAAGCTATTGACAACACCCATAAAACACACATTCCGCTAAATCGTTTGAGAGTTAAACGTGGACATAGTTGCTTGAAATACTACTTTAAACCAGTGGAAATTATACCTACTTTTTACTTCGTCAAGTATCCGCAGGTCATAATAAAGGGTGGGTCATCTAATATTTTCTTTTTAAATAATAGGTTATTTTGACACTGACAGCTGTTTCCCGCTCGAAATCTTGACAGAAAGTCAATATCATATCTCCGCTGAATGAAATGATTCGCTTTACACTTGAACAACTTTGGGAAATATTTAAAATTATTTCCAAAGTGAGTGCTGTGTAGCCCAACCAAACAGTGCGTTTTTTGAAAAGAAGTTTTGGCCGACCCACCTCGCCTGGACAACACTCATGGTCCCCGTTGTCGTACGGTGTAGCCGAGAGTGTGAGATTGTGGAGTGGTGGCATCATTGGACCATTTTTCTTCGAAAATGGGGCTGGGAACAGCGTTTCGGTCAACGGTGGGCGTTACAGAGCCATGTTAACCGACTTTTTTTTTTACTGAAATTGAAGACATGGATTTGGATGACCTCTGGTTCATGCAGAATGGTGCGCCATGCCACACATCCCATGCCACAATCAATCTTTTGCGAACCAAATTCCCAAATCGTGTTATCAGCCGTCTTGACGATGTCAATTGGCCACCTCGAAGCTGCGATTTGACCCCTTTGGACTTTTTTTGTGGGGAACCGTGAAGGACCGATTTTATGCCAACAATCCGGAAACGATTCAAGTATACTTAAGCCCATAATCATCCAAGCAATCCGTGAGCTACAGCCTGAAACAGTGATGGGACTTCTACCACTTAAGTGGTATTTCTACCACTTTTTGCTCGACCCAAAATTCTACCACCCGCAAATCCAAATATACCACTTTTTCAGATGAGGAAAAAAATGGAACAATAACGCATATAATAACAAATACCTACGCACTATAGGACTTATTTTAAATCATACACACAATAGAAACCGAATGGTTGAATAATTTTAGATTTTTGTGCACTGGAAAATAGGTACTGGTACTGAAATTTGGAAAAAAAATCTGTGATGCTTTGTGAGGTGACGTTTATAGAGCTCAAGAAAATTTGTTCTGAATGTTTGCAAAAAATTATCCATCCTATTTTGGGTAATGATAGCATGATAGCAGCATTTATGGTACGTTTTAAATATCTACCACTTTCTACCACTTTTTGGTTTCCCAATATACCACCTTTTGCCTTCCCTCAAGTCCCAACACTGGCCCGAAACCATCAACAAAGTCTTGGAAAATTGGAGTGACAGAATGCGCTATTGCGAAGCCAGCCGACACACAGCCACTTGAACGACTTTGTGTTCCATAATTTATTAATGGGAATGTTTTCTCTTACTAATAAAGCCATAATACATGGAAAACAATTAATTTTGTTCATTTTATTGCATTTTTAAAAAGAAACTTGTATTTGGCTCACCCTGTATATGGTAGATTCTTTCCCACAATATAATGCACATTTAAATTTGTAAGCGTAACTAAGCTAGTTGGTTAAAGATTATAAGAACTCCAGTCAGCAATTATTTTGAAAGCCTGAAGCTATTACTATTACACACATACCAAAAATCGTGTAAATTTTTGACAGGTTGACATCACAAAATTTGACTCATTATAATCGTCATTGTAAATTCATTCATGAGCAATATCAATCGTGGGATCACGCGTGTGTCATTGTGTCTCAAATCAATGACATTCTCGGTTTATAATGCTTTGACGGAGCTGATTGACAAAATGCGATTATACATAGCCTGACAAATTGACATGGAATACACACAGGGCTGCCGTTTCCTTAATTTCTTGGGTGCTCAATTTTTAAATTTTTATAATATGTAGTACTCTACAAAAAAGGTAGTAGCTATTTACCTACATTAATATTATTAACGAAAATTATGCCCTACGTATAGAGGAGAAGCAAACGTGGTTTTCACACCCAAGGCTGGGAAAAGATCAATATATCTCAAACCTTTGAGTCCTTCATTGTTCCTCCTAAAAACTTTAGAACGACTGATTGAAATCCACTTACGCTTAAGAATTGAAAATAATGGTTTGTCAATGGCTCAACACGCTTACTGAAAGAGTAAATCCGTGGAAACGGCTTTACACATGTTAACGCGTTCGATAGAATATTCCCTTCTTCATAAGGAGTATACACTACAGTGGTTGCATTTCTAGACATAGAGTGTGCTTTTAACAACGTCGAACACGACCAATCTGTAATCGCTAATGCACTGATAGGTCTAAGATTAGATACCTCGCTGGCAGAGCTGATCCATCTGATGCCCAAGCCCAATAGCCGGATTATCAACTCTATTCTGGGTGTGATATCTGTCAGAAGATCTGTTAGTATACAGGAACCCCGCGAGGTAGCGTCCTATTTCCCACATTTCTGGAACGTGGTGGTCATTGAACTGCTGACATGTCTGAAAGCGAACCGCTACAATTTGTTTGTTTATGCGGTCAACATAGTCTGGTGGACTGCCTTGTCATAAACTAAGCAAAGTCGAAAGAAAAGCTTGTTTATGCATCATCGGAGCGCTTCGAAGAACTCCTTTCGCTGATGCACTTGACATCCTGTCTCACCTGACATGACACCCATCGATATTTTCAGTAGGCAACCGGCAGCCTCTGGCTGCCGTTCATCTCAAAACAACTTCAGAATGGACCTGCAAAATAACTGACCATGCCGCAATCCTGAACACTTTCAGGACTGTCCCAAGAAATATCGACTATATCTACCATACCCCAGCCACAGTTTGGTAATAACTTCCAAGTCTGCATTCCTACCAGATTATTCTGGTGGAAGGGAGTATTCTTGGAAGATGAATCGATGCACTTCTTCACGGATGGATCAGAAACTGTGGACGAAGTTGGAGGCGGTTTTTTCTCCGACAGACGAAATCTAAGTCTCTCTAATCACTGCAGCGTTTTCCAGGTAGAAATAATGGCGATAAAAGAAAAATTATCCAGGCTCAAAGAAAACGTGATATCTGCCAAAGATATCCGTATCTTCTCAGATAGTTAATCTAGTAATCAGGTGCCTCGAATCAACCATCTGGTTGGTACACATTAAGACCAGTTTAGTACAGTAGTTCATACGACTCATCGCCGATTGGTAGTACAAAACTACTATTGTAGTACAAACGACAGCATTGCACACAACTATGGGCATGACTTTCATTCCCATAAACGACTTGACTTCACACAAAAACAAGGAGTAATTGCAATGAAATAAAGTTTGGAATGAATATATAGTAGGAATAGTCAAATCGAAAACACAAAAAAAAAAATATCGTAAATCCTGTAGTTTTTAACATCCTCACTGGATACAAAAGAAGATTTGTATTGGAATCGCATTGATCCGGAAAAGAACCTTCATGAACGAGAACGATTTTAAAATGAATTTTCCGTGCATTTTCTATGCCATATAATGTAGATATATAATGCGAAGGATCGCTTTTCATGGCGAATTTGTATTTTTTATTTCCGTTTAGGTGACGGATTGCCGGCGGATTGGTTGCCGATAAAAATGAAATCAAATTCTTTCAAACTCTTATAAAATTGAAAGTCAGATTGGAAAGAAACTGAAAAGCACTGGAAATATCAGTTCGCTTTTGAGAGTAAGCAAAATCGAGGACGGTCAAAATAAAATATCTCTTCACCCCCTGGGAAAAATGTAAAAACAAATGCTAAGCTTACCATGCAGGGATGAGCGGAGTGCCTCAGTGGTTAGTGGGCTTAACTGATATGCGAAGGGTCTCAGTCTCAGGCTCGATCCACGGAAGAGTACAAATTTCATCTTAAGGTTTTGTCCACTTTGCCACCTCTCACGAATGTCGCTGCCAAAAATCGGAGAGTATCTGTCCTGGAAAAACTTCTCAATTGAGCCGTTCGGACTCGGCATAAAATTGTAGGTCCCTCCATTTGTCTCAAAATTAAAATCCAATGACTGTGAGAAGATAAGCTTAGGGGGATTGCTCTAATTACTTATTTTTAGTGATAGACAGTTTACGAAAAAATATATACAGTGACGGCAAAAACATTCCGGATTTTTTCTATAATATTTTCCTTATATTAGGTATATTTTAAAGGTATTATATTTTAAAGGTATTATATTTTAAAGGTAACTATAAAGGTTAAAGGATTTCTCCTTGATGTTAAGAAAAATATTACATATATCAAGAAAAAATCCGGAATGTTTTTGCCGTCACTGTATATACATATTTGGTTTCGAAAGTAGCTGTAGCTGAGTAGCTGGCCCTCAACGAAAAAATTTGCTTTCAGCAGTAACTAACGGTAGAGTTTAATATTTGTGAGTATATTCAAGTATATAAGTATAGATGTTGCGGTTTATTATTTAAATTGTTCAGTGTGGTTTTGTCGCTTGGCATTGGCAACCATGTCTAGTGCCAACGTTGGTGTAAACATTTTCACTGCTTCCTCTAGTTGGTATTCTGTTTGAATAGCTGATGATAATCGGATAATTTCTTCCATTTTTTTTTTCTGAAGTAGTTCCAATCAGTCAGTCTATTAACTAGTTTTGGGCTTTGTTCTTTTATTATTATGAAAACCATTTAAGTATGGAAACTGCTATCCTGCCTCTAGCTGAATACAGAAAATGAAAAAACTGCTTGCAGCTGAAATTCAATTTGGGAATTATAATGTAGTCAAAGGAAATACCACTCACTGTAACTTTTTCTTTCAAAATACAGAGATATAATTAATTTAACACATAAAAAAAGAATGTCCAGTAACATTTAACCATTAATCAATATTACCACGCTCGTAATATCCCAAAGGAACACCATAAAAGCTTTAACTGTCGGGACTCTACCAAAAGACCTCAATGCCCAAGATACAATTTTCGTTATTTACCCATCCCTTCTGTTGAGGATAATATTCAACAAAACTTTGTAGTAATTGCATTAATTGAATTTCCGTTTCCATAAAGAGAGTTTCGGCCGAATATTACACCCGCACAACGCAATCAAACATAATGAACATTCAGGGCCGAATTTCACTCGAATATAATAAACATTTTCTCCACACTCATTCCCTGTCCAATCCATATCGCATCTACATGAGTACACTATACTACTTATAGTTCTTGTCATCTGTTATGTTGTAGGAGAACGCCTTACCCTACCGATTTTATTACATTCATGATCTTTCCCAAATTGCCTATCTCCGAAGTAGTAAAAACCATCCCCTGCTTAACCTCCCCCGACCAAATGAAACTGAAATTGCAAATTTGTCCAACACATAGAACCATCGCTCTGCATGTGGTATGGGTATGGTATATGGAATCCTTTGAATAATCTCTCCTCTCCTCCCATGTGAAAAGTCTTTTGGAGGACGAAAAATCCTCTAATAAAAAAGCTATTTCGTCGAGTGAGTTGCATGTTCGTCGTCGTTAATTTGATGAGGTGTGAAGCATGGTGGTGCCTTCGTCCTCGTTACCTTATGTAATCATTTTATGAAGAAAACTTAGCAGGTTCTTAGGATGAAGTCCTTTCCGGTAAAATATAAATGGTAATTCTCGTTCTTGTTTGTTCAGTTCAAGGAACACGGTAGTGTAACCTAACCCACTTCGCCGGTGCTCGAAATTCGTGGATTACAGCTTCTAGTGGGATAAACTTGGAAATGGCCTCAAGCTAGCAAATTAAGTGCAAATGAAGTTATTTACGTTAGAAATTGCGACAGAAGATGTATTTCATGCAAAACGGGCAACAGAGTATTAACGTAACGGATACGCCCTTTCATATAAGTGCGCACACAAACATCTTATGTAGACAAAATGTTCGTTGAAGAGATGAGGTTTTAAAGAAAATAATTTTTTTTTTATTGAATGTCACTTGGAGTACTTACGAGTACTTCAATAAATTGCGGTTGGAGTAGGTAAGTCTTATTATACGTAAACAAACGTAACTGTCAAACTTTAAGAGTTGGCTCCATTCTAATTTGCTGATTAAAATATTCCGGTCGTGTCATCAAGATAAAAAATCCGTAAACATATACCAGACGCACCTCAGAATGCCAATTATGTTTGAAAAAAAAAATCGGAAAGCTAAAATTGGTCATGTGGGAAATAGAATCCAATCAAGTGAAAGAGAAATCGAATTAAAAGAATCAAGGCATGACTATTCGTTCTACCTAAAAGAAATAGGCTGGGCTGGGCATCCTTAATAAAATTGTGTATTGGGCGTTCGATCGATTTAAAATGAAATCTCTGAAGAATGAAAGTCAGCCCCATAAATGTGAAAAATGTGCGGCTTATTTGCCACCGCGATGCATGATTAAATCAGATACTTCTCTCGGGAATGGTGAACCTTCAGCTATAATGCTCCAACATCTCCCCGAGATGCCTGAAAATAGGTGTTAATTCTGCACTGAAATTGTCGTAACTTATAGTCCTGTGGAAATATGCTCACAGAAAGCGAATTCCAAAGTTTACTCGTCTTGGTTTTGAAAAAAAATATATCCTCGTGGCTGTTATTATGTACCTACTGGATAGGTGATGTGCATTAGTTGTATTTATTGTAGATAGAGTGCGCTCATATATGTCGTTAGGGTGGCAGGCAGCAACAAGTGCAGCCTCTCTTAGTCTAGAGGGAGCCCATAATATGTCGTTGCATAGGTACATAGTGTAGTGTGCTTATTTGCTAGAGCTACCGCTGGATAGGATTATAGTAAATGCACGACTGGATCGCGCGAAACTTTCTCGTTTATTGCGAATCTCGCTGAATGTCAAAATCAGTTTAGCGAGTGTTAATTTACTTCAATCTACATAGGTCTGCACTTTTCAGGACTCAGAGATTACTTGTAATTTCCCTGTTTCATGTATGAATAAAATGTGGGCGTAAAAGTGGGTGTTATTTGCTTAGATTTGTATTGCCACTGAAGTTTTGAGCTCTTAACAAAAATATACCGTGTGTGACTACAGATTTCGGGATTTCGGTAGTCATTTTTGAGAAATATCTATAAAACGATTTTATTTTCAATTTTTGAAATAACTAAGTGTAAATGACGCTTATAAGAAAAACACTGATAGAATGAATTGTTGTTTTTACAACACCGATTCTCAGTTTTCCTCTGAAATAGGGTGTGTATAAGAATTAAGAAACTTTTGGATGACACAAAAAAAGTCCCATTTAAATGTTCCTTAAATGTGAACGAACACGCTCTAAGGAAATGTATGCATTTCTGAACTCTCAAAGAAAAGCCGTAAATGTCAGTTCAGTTGTGTTTGCGTTCATTTGTGAAATTGAAATAAAGAATTGAAAAAAAAAATGTCACAAAATAATATTTCAATTAAAACGAAACTTATACATTCCGCGCCACTTCAATAGAACACCCCCTAAGGTCGGTTTTCTATCGCTCACTGGTCCCAAACCAAGCATGCTAGAGACTTACATTTTTTTCTACATTAAAGTTCATTTTTAGTTGTTCTGATTTGGAAGGAAGATTTAAACCTAAAGCTTTAAGTATTAACAACAAATTATGTATGTATGTATGTAATAGAGACATCATTAGCACAGGCCTCGGCCCTCATTGAAGCTAAGCTCTGGACCCCGGGGTATCGTAGAATAGCGCCAATGCAAATAGACAAACTAAACTCGTAAATAAGCTGATTGAATAATTACAGAGACGTAAATCTTCAAGGTTCATATACCCGTATTTATCAGGAACATAGGATGTGGAGGTCCCATTTATTGTAAATCTTGAAATTACTTCGAGTTCTAAATCTCTTCCATATAGCTTTGATTTTTGATGTTGTTGTTGATTTCCCAATTTCCCAATGTCTGAAAATACAAAAAAATCTTTTAAAATCGTTAATGCTTAAGAGAAGCTGATTCATCCAAATGGAAGCTGCTTCTTCGGGTGTATACTTCATCATATTGGGAATATTAACCCGTTAGATCCATAGTTTGATTTAATGGTCAGACAGCTTCGCTATGAGAGCTCTGCACTTTTAGAAAGTAAGCGTTGGTTATACGATTAGAGCACTTTCTCTGTCTTAGCCACTCCGCGAGGCACTTTTAAAGCGTCTGTTTGCGAAACCGCTGAGCTTAACATATCCACCTTGCTGAATCTGTAGTCCAGCCAAACTCTTACCAATTGCAGAGCATCCCGATTTCTCGGACACCTCACTACAGGTGTCAACTACGGTGGATGTGTCGGAGTCGGAAGTCGGCAAATCCTCATCTTATTTTCTGACACGGTCTTGAAGTTTGGATGGGGTCCACATGACACCGAGAAGTTGTGGTCGTGTGCTCTATAGCACAAGGATTGTTGACCATCGAGAGCCCAGTGGCTGCACGATCTGTTTGCTCTTCTGGTTGCCCAACAGCAAGGCCAGAGGTTGATTACAGAGGCGTCTGTGAGTTTCTATTTATTTGGTTCGAAATATTGATCCCACGAGTATCCGGGAAAGAAACATCACCCATGCCGGAAGGAAGGCTGGTTTAAAACCGAAGATCGCCTGGTATTCAGAGTCCGCGTTTTAGCGACTAAGCACCCTTTTAGCCACGCATCCCCCAGCAAATATGCTATTTCACCTTGGATTCGAGATTTGACAATGCGGTTTACTCCCCATAGGCAGTTCTTAGTTAGTTTCTCCTCAACAGTCAACAGTCTGCCATGGGTGACCCTTCAGACGACTACCGCCTCCGACAGCATAGCCCATTGAGTCTTTGCAACATTAAGCCTTCGCACCGGCCGGCGCTCATACGATTGCGCACACGTCAAGGTCCCTGCCCCTAGCGAAGGTTTAAGTATTAACAACAAATTATTAACTAAAAACCGGCAAAATATGGGGTCCTAATTTTGAGCCTCTTGAACAGAACACCTAAACGAAAAAGTTGTTTTAGAGAATTCTGCTTCTTTTTAACACAAACTTTACTTAAATTTAAGGTAATTGGAGTATTTTAGATTTAGCAAGAATTGTTCAATTGTGTTTTGAGCCACCTTTCTGCTTCAAAATTCACACAACCGGTTTGGAAGGGATGCATATAAAAATTGGCCAAATAATCTAGCGAAATCGAGCTCCAAGCTAATTCGATGGCTTGGACTAGTTTAGATAGAGTCGAATATTGTTGTCCCGATCCATAAACTTGACGTGTAAACCATTGCCAAACATTTTCGATGATGTTAAAATCCGGTGAGACCCTCATCATCCCAGTCCTACTCTATGGAGCAGAAGCATGGACATTAAAAAAGACGGATGAAAATCTTCTTGGTCGTTTGGAACGCAAAATTCTTCGAATGATTTTCGGTCCGGTTTGCGTTGACGAGCTTTGAAGGAGGAGACTTAACAGCGAACTACGAGCTGTACAGCGACATCGACATGGTAAGAAAAGTAAGTATCATTCGACTAAGATGGCTAGGACATGTAGAGTGAATGGACATCAACGCTCCGGCCCGAAGAGTCTTCGATTCAACCAATCAGGAGGGACAACGCAGTAGGGGAAGACCTCGCCTCAGGTGACGCGCACAAGTGGAAGGGGACCTCAACCAACTTATAGTGCTCAAATGGAGGTGGTTAGCCAAAGATCGGGCTAACTGGAGAGGCGTGTGGGTTGAGGCCCAGGTCTACCCTGGACTGTAGCGCCATCTAAGTAAGTAAGTACGCCATAAAAGGAAATTAGTCTCCAATGGTTTGTGAAAAGACTTAAACTTCTAAAGTTTGTGATTTGTGAACGATTATGTACCTATGCTTCATAACCGATTCAGCAATTGAACTCCAGAGGTGTCCGAAGAGTACTGTGGAAGGTGGAATCTAGCAGTTAACTTGAGCAAAACAGTAATCACAATCTTCAGGAAAAGGGAGGAAACTATGCGCGCCATAAGAACATGAGGAAGTTTGGCTGTGAATAAAATAGGAATGAAAATGAGGCCACATTTAAAAATGGAGCGGCATTTTTCAGGTGTGCTATTTCCGAAAACATTGAAGCAAAAATATTCACCTTTCTGTAGATGTTAATGCCTGCGGTTCGTCTATCATCACTAAAGGTTGAAAGGAAGCGACTTAAGTAACTAATTATTGCCTTTGAATTATTATTACAACATGATCTGAAATTCCTAAGGGAGCGCAGATTTTTATTTCATAATAAATAATAAAGAAGTAGATTGAGAATATTTCTATTAGATTGCTTGGAATCTACGTAGGCTCGTCTGTTATATAAGAATATCTAAGCCAATTTGTATTGTGAGCATTGATGTCGCCGAGAATAATAACTTCGGTGTAAAATGTCCAAGGTCCTATTACAGCCATTCGTTTGTAATTTGTATTTTTTATTTTTTTTTTTTTTTTGATATTGCACGACCGAATGATGCAGCAACCCCATATAAACCACACGAAATGATGCACCGGTATTTAGTGAACTCATTATTATGTTTAGTGTATAAAGGAGCTGTCTGGCAAAATATTACATAATTCAAAAAGAAATCAAATGGATCTGCCTTATTATTATTTCCATGACTTTAGAGTTGGGGAAAAATCACCTTTTACAGTGACAAGTAAGAACTTGGCTGACCAATGTCAACTTGTTTTGTAGAGCTTCTACATTCGGTTTTTGGCAATGAGAAATTGTGTGTCAATTCGAAAAAATATTCATCCACTATCATCAACTATCTCCTCTTTCTAAGAAATCCCGAATCGATAGTTCCTCTGACATCAATTTCCTTACCTTTACAATTTTCCACCCCATAACCAGATTTCGATTCCAGCAGGCATCCGTGCAACTTCACATTTTAACATTTTCATTTGCATATTTCACTGTAAATTATACAATGTAAATATTAGCAGAACACAATGATTCGAATTCAAGTTTGGCAATCATTGTTTGTTTTTTGCTAATATTTTCATTGGACACCCGACTATGTCCGGCTAATCATTGTAGTCCTTAATTTTGTGAATTTTTTGATCGATTTCATCGGAATTCGTTATTAAGTTACTGTAATTGTATGTGTTAATTCCACAGTAAAAATCATCGTTATTTTCAGTGTCCAACAAACACAACAAACAGACTTTAGACCGCCGAGGAATTTTACCTCGGCTGTAGCAGCAGGGGCAGTCAAAACCACAATCTGAAAAGTCACATGACAGCGCATCACCTTGTCTAAATCCTTTTTTGACCTCAAAGGACTCTGTGAGATTGTATCCGATCTTTCCAGAGCAGCGAGCGTTCTCCATCATTATTCTACACAATCAGACGAGTTTCACAGGGCCGCCAAAACTAGAAATGGCTCGTTATAGCTCATCTCTATAAAAGCTGTCGTGATATGCGGCCTTAAAATCGATAAATAGATTATGAGTACCGATTTGGACTTCTTGGGTTTTCTCCAAGATCTGCCGTAGTATGAATATTTTGTCATTTGTGGACTTACCGGGCCTAAAACCGCTCTGATAGGGTCCCATCAGTTCGTTGACAAATGGTTTCAGGCGTTGACACAGTACAGCAGACAGGATCTTGTAAGCGATGTTAAGGAGACTTACGCCTCTATAGTTGGCGCAGTTTAGAGGGTCTCATTTCATGTGGATCGCATACGCTTGCTAGGACGATTGAAATTAATCCATTAAAGAGAACAAACCTACGCTGGATCAATCTCATTTGGCACATGCAGGCACATAAATGAACGAAATGATAGGAATCGGACTAATGCTAATGCTATGTTTCTTCTAAGTGGAAATAACGAAAAACTGTATATCATTAAATTGACTAACAGCGCTTGTCAATTACTGACAACGAATTCCCATGACAAGTGGAAATAGCTGAGTTGTTAAATGAAATGTCACTTTGTCTTTAATTGACAGTGAAAATTAATTCGTATCATGTTCAATTGTTTCACTCAATTAAATAGACACATTTTGATATAATGTACAAGGCGAGCCAGTCTTTCGTAAGGTCCGTCCAATTTTCTTTTTTTAAGAATGATGGTTTCAGCCTGTGCAAAAAATTAGTTCAAAATCAGCTCTATTCATTTCATACGCATTTTGCATCTAAAAATGTTTGGTTTTCTTCGTCTTCTGCCTGTGGTTTCAACTCAGATTCGACCAACACACAAGGCGTATTTTTTTTTAAATTGTGATTTGAAATATTATTTGTATTTGTTTTATGTACCTACCTACATATGTATGAATAGATGATGTATTGGATTTTTTTTTTTCATGTGACGCCACAATTCTAAATTAACAATGAGATGACAATTCCAAATTGAAAGCGCTATAGTGGAAATAGCTTTTAGTGAACTGACAAATACATTTGTCAAAATTTCATTGTCAATGAACTGACAAATGACTTTTTGCCAATAATTGGTATAAGTGAACATGAACTGACAGTGGTGTCGTTCGATTTCGATGATACAAGGAGAGCTGTCAAACTTTGTCAATTAATTGTCAATTCATGTGAAAACTCACCTTAAGCCGCAAAGACAATCGGATACTCACTATACACTGTGCGATAGGCGTACATGCGGAACGGATGACCGTCGGATGGGGATGTAGAAGAAATATAATATGTTCTTCAGAGACAGCAATTCTCTACACACCGTAGCTAAATGCTTGCTAAATTTATAAATTGTGATTTTTTTTTTTTTGGTTTTGCTGCTTGGTTTTTCAGCCTGATATTTTTGACAGTTCACGCATGATTTGTGACACGTATCAAAGTAAAAAATGCTCATGTCAGTTAACATTGCCATTTCACAATGGACAGACTAACGCCCGAAAAACGTTTGCAAATTATAGAATTTTATTACCAAAAATCGTGCTCAGTAAAAATTGTGTTTAGAGCATGGTCGTCGTAATCGTTCTACTGAGCAGGCTATTCAAGATCAAAAATGCCGTATATTGTCAACTAAGCAACCAGAAGCATTGCAAGAATTATTGTCAATGCATCCACAAAAATGTATCGTTTGGTATGGTGGCAATGGTTAAAAATCAACCTTTACATACTTTAACACATTGAAAATCTTAAATCTCGAAAACCACCAAACTTAAGCTCAAAGTTTCGGACATCATTCTGGAAAAATCTTCGACAGTTATGGGAGCCAAAGGCTAACAAGAATTATTATTATTATTATTTCCTCTATTTCTCATTAATTGGTAATAATACAATTTAAGGACCATAAGTCCAATTAAAATTATATACAAGTACTTACAACATGACAAGTATCGATAATCGCAGCTTTTTTTGTATTTTATCGATTATTTTAGAGCTAAGTTTTAGCTGATCGAAACTAGTTTTTAGATTTTTATGAATAATTCCTACACTCGATATAATCATTGGTATTATTTGTACAGACTTAAGGTTCCATTGCGTCTTCAATTCCACAGCGAGTTCTGAATATTTACTTATCTTCTCGTGGTAGGTAGGTATTTTTTAAATTTCTGGCTAATGGTATTGCAACGTCCACTAGATATGCCCTTTTCTCCTTTTTGTCAATTATGGTGATGTCTGGTCTATTGTGCTCCCTCCTGTGTACAGTAAAAATGGTTCGGTCGTAGTATATTCGTGTTTCGGTTGTTTCAACCACCACTTCAGGATCGAAAAGATAGTACCATTGCTCTTCGTTAATGATGTTGTTTTTTCGAAGGACTTCAATATAAATAATTTTTGCAACAATGTTATCCTCTTTAGGTAATCACTTTGGGTAACAGTTGGGCACGCGGATATGATGTGATCGATCGTCTCTCCTTTTCCTCCACATCTATGGCATTTATCTTCGGCTGCGGCGTCAAGGCTCTTCATTACATACCTCTCGTAATTTCTCGTTGGGATCACCTCGTCTTGAATGGCTAGCATAAAGCCTTCTGTTTCAGCGTAAATACTTCCATTTGTCAGCCATCTGTTTGACATAATATTAGCGTCAACGTTATGTTTTGCAGCGAATAGTAGTATTTTTCGTGTATTTTATTTTTGAACCATTCTGCTAGTTTCTCGTTGTTGTTTTAAGAAGTTCGTTGGGTGTAGTCTTTTCCGGAGCCTCAAGGGTGTGTATTATTCATCAACTTCTGATATCGCTCGGATCAGGTCAGATGTACGTGAGGTTTTCAGGATATACTCTCTAAGTGGTTCTATCTATCTGGTTATCATGAAGGAGGTGGATATCCATTAATCCTCTACCGCCAAGTTTTCTTGGTAGAACCATTCTTTCTTTACATGACTTTGGGTGATGAATTTGGTGTCTGGTTAGGGTGGTTCTTATTTTTCGCTATATCATTTGTAGTTCGGTAGTTGTCCATTTTATTACTCCAAAGCTATATGTCAGTACAGGTATAGCGAATGCGTTAATTGTTTTGAACAGATTTTTTCCATTGAGCTTGGATTTTTCCAGCTTATGTACCCGGCCAATGATCTCAAATCGAAGCTTTTCGTTCACCTTGTTTTGATCAATTCGATTACCTTGTTCCATCGAACTAATCCGGAACAATTACTCCGTATTGGTTGTTTTGACTTTTCTCTTGGTGTTTGTGATGGTCTTGCACTTATCTATTCAAAACGGGGATCATGACGTTAACTAGAACGACTAAAATCTAGAATGATCAAAATCTCGAAAATGAATTTGATAAATCTCGAATGCAAAAATCTCGAATGGATCAACATCAGCGATGACACTTTACTCCAATTGGAGTAGATCTACTTCACTTTTTCACAAATTTCAGAAATCTACTCCCTACTCCACTTATTTCTAATTTTCCATTTTCTACTCCAATTTCAAATTTGTAATCCATTTCTTTATTTTGTTTCATAAAAAATATTTCACAATTTTCTAAAATGGTTTTTAGGCCATTAATGACAAGTAACTGGTATGAAGCCACTTTATGTAGCCACTTTATGGTATGTATATGGAACTGGTAGCCCCAGGTAAAACTATGTATGGCGACTTTGTAGGTAGAAAGCATAATGATCAGATAAATAAGAACTCGGAGCTTCGACAAAATTTGCAACATTGGTAGATCCAATATAGAATAGACATATCTTTTGGGCTCTTAATGTTAAACCAAGAGTACCTTACGTCTTACGAGGACTTGCAGTTTTCACCCTACAATAAATTTCCGAACTACGACTGCTAAAAGCAGGTATGTATAAGATATAATATTGCTCGGTCTTAACATAAGGCATATCAGCGCCACAATAGGTGTCATTACGGGGCACTGTCTTATGGGCAAGCATACAACAATTCTTGACGTATTCTCAAACGATTTTTCTAGATTTTTCATCACATATGGTATCAGAAGACGGGACCTAACCTGACCATGTATGAAATTAGTTTTAGTTATAGTTTAGAATAGTTTGGGGACTTGGTCATGTCCTATCATTATACTCGCAAAATGCAAACATTTCGGCGATCTACCTTGAAAAAGGTATGCACATTGATTTTTTTCCCATCTACTCCACTTTTTTAGGCAATTCTACTCCAGAAATTTTTTCAGAAGTGGCATCGCTGGTCAACAACTAGAAAGTACAAAAATCTCGAAAGACTCTATCTCGAAAAAAATCTCGAAAATAAAAAGTAAATTCGATTTTTTTTTGCATCCACCCCATATCCAAACAGTAAACCCAAGCAGAGGGGTCGCAGGGGGGCAGCATGCCCCCCATACGTATCGAGATTTTTGTTATTCGAGATTATGCTTTCTAGATTTTTTTTCGAGATTTTTACATTCGAGATTTTTTTTTTTTCGAGATATCGGGGTAGACCCATTCCAATCGTCATCCTGATTTCGTCACTGAAGAATTTGGTTATTTTCATCAGATGGTTGAAATAAGATTTAGTTGAGGCGTATAGCTTTGCTTAAGATCATCCATGTGGTTTATTTTATGCATTGCCTCGCATTCCTTTTTTATGGTAAAACCATAGCCTGTTTCATTCAGTATTTTACTGAGGGTGTTCAAAACCAAGCAGAACCAAAGGGCACTAGGCAGTCTCCTTGAAAAATTTCGCATTTTATAGGGATTGTTTTGGTCTTGTTTTGGTCTTGTTTTCCTCCGCTATGTATTTCTATACACGTTTTCCAGTATTTCATAATAGTTTCAAGAAATGTAATAAAATTTTCGTGTACTTGGTGTATGCGCAGTACCTCTATCAACAACGAATATGGAATGCTGTCGAAAGCTTTTTGATAATCAATGTATCCGACATGGAGCGGTTTCTTGAATATTGAGTTGTCTGTTCGAGTATGACTTGGTCTATCATTTGCCGGAATAAGATCATTATTGCTTTTAAGCCTTCTGTAAAATATTTTTTTATTTTTTGGGAAAGCTGATACTTTCTACACTTAGTCTTGATAGTTTTTGTGAAAGTGTGTCAAGAACTCTTCTGGTTATTCCATTATTGTTTTCATACCTTGTGTGAGTCTGGTGGTGACGACATATCTGACTTACATTCAATTTCAGTCTTCTTGAAGTCATACAACTTTGATATTTGGCTTCTCAGTGTTTCTATTTTTCTGTCAATTCTAGACATCCAATGCTTCTGATTTTTAGCTATGTGCCTTGTGCTCGGCTGGAATACTTATGGTGCTTTTCCCAACATTAATGCTACTGTTAGTGCCGCGCAATATATTATTGTCTGAAGATCTTTAAGGTTCGCAGAATATTGTGCTAATTTAGGAATCACACGATCGTTAAGGTACTGTATAATGCGACTTGCCTTGCTGGACGTTCCTATTTTTGCTATAGGTGGGCGGCATAATTATTATTAGTATTTCTTTTATTATTATAAAAGTTAATTACAAATAATAATAAAATAAAGTATAGCACTACCTGCTAGGGCTATCGTCTAGAAGAATTATATTATCTAGGCGTGTCACATCTATTTTTAAATAAATTTTACAACAATTTCCTGCAAGAAATGGTCGGTGAGTGTCCCAACAAAGTAAGAAATGTTATATATTTACCGTCACCCAACTTTGCATTGTGATTTATTGACTTTCATAAGACCAAAGAAAATTACGACTTCTTTGTTCAAACACAACCTCAGAGAGCTCAATTTAATAGTGGAGTGAAGTCTATCAGTTAAGTTTGCATGACATAAAATGCTGCTTCCTTTAATGAAAAGCATTTTATTACTTTAATATTTAATACACAATAACAATATGGACTTTCCATCCATATTAATGGAACTGTTTCTTTTTTTTTAATATATTTCCACGCGTTCAGCAAATATTAGCCATACCATACAACTGATGATGGTGCAAAAATTACTCATACGCCCTCGAATGTGCATAAAATGTTTTATTAAAGAAAAATTTCAATTTTGATACGGTTTTATGGATTATTCTCCTTTATTTATACATGGTGCCAGTAAGTCAAAATGTTTTGACTCACTTTCACGAAATTCCATTTCGATATATTATTCAGCAGCTGTAGACTTGCCGTTAGGCATTCAAAGTATTTTGTTTGGGGGCGTATACGTAACATTTTTTTTTTTTTTTTTTGCTTTGTTAGGTTTTATACGAAATGTTATTTGTGATGATGAGTTTTCGAATTTTAAATAAAAAAAAGTTGATTGTGCACATTTTAACACTAACTATTTTGGATTTTACAAAATATTGAAGAATTTTATTGAAAATATTTGATTTTGCCTATTTTCCGCGAACTTTCCCATACAATCCCTATTCCGGGAATGTATATTTACCAATCCAAACATTTCATAATTTCACTGAATGTAGTCTGTAAAGTAGGTGCTTATAAAAATGGAATGTTCTACCAACATTCGTAATGGAGTATTATCTAGCTAGTCTTCAAAGGTTAAGGTTGAACTACACGGAATATATATACAATGAGTGTTTATTCCAAGTGGAAATGGTATCCTGCCTGACTACACCTCACACACACGAATGCTATTCAAAATATAAGTACTTTTTAAAATTCAAAAGAAGGAAGTGATTTTGTGGCGCATAAATTAAACAGCTATGCTTTTCATAGAACTTGTTTAGGTTTTCCTCCCAAAAGTTTATCGTAGGACTTGCGGGTGTAGTTCCTGCTTCAAGCGGGGTTCACGTATATCTACAAATTTACTCAGTAAACTAAAAGTGGATTTTCTGATTTGTTAATCAAGTCCCCGCCCGTTCCAACAATTTTCGGTAACAAGAGTTATGAACAAATACAGAAGTTGAGCACATTCAATAATATTTTCGTGTAGGTACACCATATGGATATTGGCAGATTTAACCCCTGGAAGAATAAAATTAAATTCAAATTTATTTTCACTCATATCTTGAAAAAATTAAACTGACATTATGTCTTTTGAAATGTTGTTTCCTCTCCTTCCAGGTCAATCGTCAGTTGCCATTAACCGTTTGAACAGTGAAAAGCTGGCTTTTTCCGTCAAAGATTATTTTTCGAACGGATGTTCTGTGATGGAGGCCCGGAGCGCCTTCCGAAATCGTTTCATTGGGCCCTGCATCGGACCGCAAATTAATTGTTACGTGAGTTAATAAGTTTAGACAACGAGTGAAACAAGACGAAGAACTGGAATTCCTCGGCCCTTTAGATCACCAGATAAAATTGAGTCACTGAGAGCTCCAGTACCCACGTCCACTTATTTTACCTCACCGTGATATAAACCGACTACCGGTCTTGTCCATCTGGTGACGAACTCGATTAGCATTTACAGGCGACGCCATCCGATCGCGACTTGATAAACATATTTATAAACGCGTGTGTAGGACACGAAAAAGAATTAGCACTATAAGGCATTCACTAGCTGAAATAGTCTCAGCAGAAGTCTAACATGAGCCCCTAAAAAGGAGGAATAATTTCGCTAGATTGAATCAACGGTGTTGTCAATATTGAAGATGACAGGACAGGACAGATACCTTACTTGACCTCCTCCGATTCAGTGAGGATTCCTTAGTAATGTTAGTCAACGTCTTATGACAATCCGCACACAGCTAAATTCGCCAACATAATATGCGCTATATGCGCTCTGTGGGGCTAGAGGAAAAATTATAATGCTATGAAAAATTGTTTCTACGAATTTTTTGACAAAGCATATGAGCAGGGATCATGACGAAATCTCGAAGGACAAAAATCTCGAAGGATAAAAATCTCGAAAAGTTTTTTTTTTTAATCTCGAATGAAAAAATGTCGAATGTACAAAAATCTCGAAAGACTATATCTATATATATAAAAATTCCGCCCATACAAAAAAAAACATTCAAAATATTATGTCTCGAAAACCAACGAATCAATTCAGTTCGAATTTGCAGACAATCAAAGGCCTAGGAGTGGCCATTGCCCAAAATTGGACAAAGGGGCATGGCGCGACCAAATTGGATCTTCTACGGGTTTGTTCGTAATTGCTACCCGAAGGTTTAGGAAAAAAAAACGTAAAAGTAATCGATTTGTTTTGTTTCTCAAATTGATTCCAAATTGCAATTGTATCTTTTTCTCAGAATGGCCGCCTTCATTTTTTATTACAAAAAAAAAATTGAACAAAAAATATCAAACTAGATCTTGAAATATTTTACTATAATACTATTTTAGGCAGAACAACGTTTGCCGGGTCAGCTAGTCTTCTATATATATAAAAATTGAGCCTTAAAATGTTTGTCGCCGATTCACCGATTTTAACCAAACTTTCACACATCTTTGGTATTGGTCCATATATGATTCCTGTGAAGTTTGGTCAGAATTGGACATCCCATTGGATCCCATAATATAAACTATGCATATACCCAATCCCATAATATAAACTATGCATATACCCAACCTTGCACCTACTCCAAATCCTACAGCGACCACAAGCAGGGGGTTGCACCTATACGTACGTATCTCACTTTTTAACACCATTTTTAGATTTGGTGTTATTAGTTCTGTTGCGCGCAAATTGTCACCATTGTCTCAAAAATTAATATTAATTCGAGATTTTTTTACATTCGAGATTTTTGTTTTCGAATTTTTTTTTTTCGAGATATCGTGGTAGGCCCATATGAGCAATATACCAAGTACGGTGTTAAAATCATACTCGATGATTTCAATGCCAGATTAGGCAAGCAGAATATTTTTTGGTAGTATGATTGGAAAGCCTACATGACACCACATATAGAAACGGACTTAGCCCAATTGACATTACTGCGGGACGTAACTATAGCTAGCACACGGTTTCCTAACATTCATAAAGAAATATGGCTTTAGCCTGATCAAAAGCTAACAGACAAATTGATCATATTGCGATCGACGTATATAAGGCATTGCAATACAGTGTTCTAGATGCCCGAACTTTCCGAACTGCCAACATAGACTCGGACCATTACCTTGTTCTGCTGTAGTGTAGCCCAGGTAAGGATGCGTTGCGTATATCTCACACTCCATAACAATGAATAAATACTGTAAAGAGATTTATAAACGGATTGTTAAACGGCTGTAATCGCAACAAACCGCCAGAAGCCCTATACCGCCTTCATCAAGTGCCAAAGACCAGTGGTATCGATGCCGATAGGCCATCAGAGACGCGCTTCGCAAAAGAAAGCCTTGGTTTAATGGAGGGTGTCGGCAGCAAAGCAATTCGCCTATACTTGCCTATTCCGCTGTCAGGCAGTACGAACTATTCAATTTGGACTGTAAAAGCCACCAAGACTTCCGTCCACACGACCAAACTACAGTAAGGATACCGTTATTTCAACTCAAGTCCAACAAGGCTGCTGAACTAGATTGCCTGCTGGCCGAAGTAAATATTTAAGCCATCGGGAGACGACTTGATGGTAAGCATTCAACAATTCATCTCCATGATTTGGTCAGAAAAAAGTATGACTAGTTACTGGTAGATAAATGAAACCTCAGTATTGTTTTTTATAAAATGGACTCTCCTTATTTTTTAGTACCAGATATTTCGCCGTAGATCAAGATGTAGATCCTTTCCTTGATATGTGTATATGCGTATTCTGATCTTAACATTCAAACGAGGGAAAAACTCACTAGTTCAAACGAGAACTCAAGTGCAAAACCTAAATAAGGAAATTTTTACAACAGGTTGATTTTAGATATTTAAGGATATTATTATTTTCCTGTAAATGGGCTAAAAAATATTTGTGCCTGCTCCCTATAGTACCTACAAATGCACAGTTCATTGAACTACACAACATTTGAATGCACTGCATTTCGACTAAATTCAGCTCACTTTCAGATGAAGTTAAAAAAGTCGTAAGTACTGGGAAATATGATCCCCAGGATGTCAAAGATTATCTCCAGTGCTATTTCTGTATCTCGTCATGGTCTAGAAAATGTTGTCCAATTAATGTCCCCTAATAACAGATATTTTCCTTTTTTGTCTTTTAATATTTATGTATCTGCTTCTAATGAATAGGGGTTTAAGGTTCACCATTTAAATTGCCTCCTCATGCGTATTTTCACAGGTTTGCTGCCTTTTATATTGCTTAGCTCAAGGTATTTATGTATATAACTCATTCTTGTTATCTGATGCACCCTTGCACACAGTAAAAGTTTCCTTTGTGATTTGGCCATTTGGACGTCATTATGGTTGGCCCTTGTCACCATAGCCAGAGCCTACTTTCGCCAGAGATGAAAGCACTGTGATTAAATTTATTTATTTCAATACAAAAATACTGACAAAGATTTCACGATAATCCTTTACCAAAGTCACAATTATTTTAAAGCACATTCTCCTTTTGTTCAACTGCCAGAGGTCTTACAATAAAAACTGACATTCTGATTTAACGACTCGGCGTCGGCAATCAATTAATTTTCAAGCGATAAATGCCTATAGATAGATATCCTCTACCCTCTAGTGATATAAGCAGCTTTAAGTAATCCCTGATTTTGCGAAGAACGCCGCATTTCCGTTATATACATATTTTTACTTTTAAGCATACCGCGCGCCGAAAAGTCGATGGTATTGAAATTCCATTAAAACGGATTATCTTACCTTTTGTATCTATTTTTCGTTTCATTAAAGGACCTGTCTTACTTAATCTTCAGATTCTAGCCATGCCACAACCACCAATTGCCAACTATAGAAAACTCTTCGACCAATAATCCCACAGAAGCAGATCAGTCTAAAAATACCAGCGACCAAACGATGAAAACAATAGAACGATACTCCTCCGTGTTATGTCCTACCTCCCACAAACACACACGCGCGCTCGTTCTATATAAATTCTGCTTCATAAATTTTTGTATCGAAAACTTACCTCCTACAACTCGGGGGGACATGCCACTTTTAAATCCGTTGTGCTTTCCTCCCAGGCGACATTGTATCCTTGTTAATTTATTTTGTGTTTTCCTTCCGATTTTCGTCGTTGTCTTCTTTGCTTAATTTTTTGTTCGCTTTTATTTTCGCGAACAGAAACTAACTAACGATGTAATCCCAATACAAATGAATGCGATTGCTGTGATTATATCCTTCTAAGCAGATTTTCGAACTTCGTTATCCTTATTTTTGTTTTTGTGTCACTTATGGGTGTACGTACAATTGTACAATCTCAACTAAAAGTTTACGACAAGCCTAAGATACGTTCACGTATATTTTTATACACATATGCGTACCTATACGTATGTGTGTTATCCTTTTCGGAGACACTGTATATTTAGATTGAATAAATGCGAAGTTGGTTAAGTCCGCTCATTAATTAAGGTTAAAAGGTCCTTCGGGCGACCATACACGAACGCGAGATTACTCAAATCAACTTTATTAGTTGAATGAATATCACATGTAGGTACTATGTGTGTTGAAAAGTCTCTGACATGGGACACTTTCACATTTGAGGTAGTATATCCTTTGGATTTCTTCGACTATCGCTTTATCCCGGATAAGAAACACAAAATATTTTGCAGGTAAATTCTCCACAAACAAAAATGAATGTTTCGCGCGCACGTAAACAAGTCCGAACACTTTGAAAATTTCTCGCAGACTGGATGGTGCAAAAAAATCCGCTCGGTCCTGCTCCTGTGCTTTTCCTCGATGGTAGGCAGGCTCTTTGAGTGTGGATCGTATGTGGAACCTATTCTCTGATTTGTGTATTCATTTCATCTCCTATACAGCGGAAATATGCACATTGACAATACAAAAAAAAAACTTCTGAGATGCTTAGGACTCGAAAGATACATAGTTATCCCACCCAACTTCGTGCATCCTCCCTATAGCCGTACTTTTGAGAATTTTGTTTTTGTTTTGGCTCCATTCGACCGCGTGTTTCCATCGAAAGCTTTTTATCGTCATTTTAGCATGCGTGCACCAAAACTTTGTCATGAGCGAGTAATAAAGAAAGTAAGAGATGAAGAAAACTTTTCTATTTTGGTATGCTAAGCTAAGACGTATAAAACTGAGGAACATCTTTAAGGAGAACTGATAGGTTAAAGGAAGTTAAGTACATCCTTCTCTCAGACTCTTGTGTTATCTTGTTTCGTTCGAGCTTTGTGACAATTACTTCTCTATGAAGGGTTAATGAGACATTGAATAGGGATATCCGAGACGGTGGTAAGCCAAATAAGGTTCCAGAGGGATGTTCTGTGGATAAACACCGGTTGGTCTTGGTCGGTGTGGTACTTACTCAGTGGGTCATCGAAATCACTGTTTGTCCAAGGATTTGTTTACCTTGTGATAATGGATACAATGACTGATTTATTAGCTCAGAAGCGGCGAAGGGAAAGTAATGTTTCGCAACGTAATCTAATAATAGGATATGTCCTTATGTTTGATATTTCCAATAGTTTGTGTGGTTATTTTTGAGTAGTATATTATGTTTCATAAAACCAATTAAATTGCCACTTGTGTGGACATTTTGGAATTTCATAAAAGGATGAAAGTCAATAGGTATTTCAGAAAAAAAAAATTTTTTACTTTTAGAGAAAAGGACTTGAAGTACCTAAGATGCACTCCTTTTAAAGGTGGTTACGAATTCAATGGATGATGAAAGAAATCAATGCTGCAACTACAGTCAAGTCGAACTTTTAAGTGTAATAAACATAAATACAAATAAAAATATGTAATAGAAATTGCTGTACCAAAAATAGTTGCTTGAATCCAGAAGACAAATAGATGGCTATGTTATCTAGTTGAGGCTTAACCTTGCAAATAAAGTATTTAATCTGCAGACTAAGAATTAACCTACAAATTCTCTTAGAGCCTACATATTAAGGTCAGAAGGCCATTATCTAAATCCTGAACTATCCTAAGAGTAAATCTTATGTGCTGCTTCATTTTTTCATAGTCAACTAATGGTATTCGAATTTGAGTAGGTATTCAGTGTCAGACGTAAATTAATTAAAGATGTCTAACAGGAACTCCTCATCGCTTGATTTAAGCAAATTAAAATTAATTAGCTTCAATATTAGAAATACAAAATTCCCAGCCGGTTAACTTAAACGTGTTTTTTTTGTAACTAAATGTCTATCCGATTCACAAGAGCCTCTACACTGATTCATCTATAGAGGCATGAGTCACCTCAGCATCGCATTTAAGATCCTATCTGGTGTACTGTGTGAACGCATGAAACCATTCGTTAACGAACTGATCCCTACTAGTGTGGTTTTAGGCCAGGTAAGTCCACAATCGACCACATATACACAGACACACTGCGCAGATCTGGAAGATAGCCCAGGAAGCTCAAATCGATACCCACCACCTCTTCATCGATTTTAAGGCCGGCTTTGATAGCATTTATAGGGACTAGCTATACAGATCAATTTCTAGTTTCGGCACCTGTGCCAAACTTGTCAGGTTGTGCTTCGGAAACAATCTCACCGAGGCCTTTGATGTCAAAAAAGATCTAAGATTTAGACTGGGTGATGCGCTGTCATGTGACTTTTTCAACATCATCAACTACTTGCATATACGCTGACGACATGGACATCGATGGCAGAACAAAGCGAGCTGTCACTGGTGAGTTTGCAAGTATTAGTACAGAAACGGCAAAAATGTGTTAAGTGGTGAATGAGGGCAGAACAAAATACATGCTGTCAACAAGAAGGGACACACAACATTGATGAATCGGACAGAATGTCACGATAGACAGCTGTAAATTTGAGGTAGTAAGGGACTTTGTATACCTTGTCTCCGCTATAAACTCTGATAATGACACCACAGCAGAAATCAAACGAAGAGTTACCCTTGTTTCTAAGAAGGCAACTGGCTAGCAATACCAATGAGACTCTATAGAAGACCCTCATGATCCCAGTGCTGCTCTATGGCGCAGAAGCATGGACGTTAACAAAGGGTGATGAAGATCTTTTTGGTCGTTTCGAACGCAAGATTCATCGAGTAATTTTCGGTCCCGTTTGCGTTGACGGGCTTTGGAGGAGGAGATTTAACAACGAACTCAACGAGGTATACAGGGACATCGACCTGGTCAGAAAAATACGTATCAGGCGGCTAAGATGGCTAAGACATGTAGAGCGAATGGACACCAATGCTCCGACCCGAAGAGTCTCCAAACGGAAGGGACTACGCAGTAGAGGAAGACCTCACATTAGGTGGCGCACAAGTGGAAGGGGACCTCAACAAACTTGGAGTGCACATCTGGAGGCGGTTAGCCAAAGATCAGACTGAAGAGGCGTGTTCGTTGAGGCGCACTTTGGACTGTAGCACTATCTAAGTAAGTAAATGTTTGAAAACTTAAGGATGCTAATAAAATAGAAGAATTAAAAAACGTCGACCTAAAAAGTTAGAAATGATAATAAACTAAAATGTTACTTCAACAGTTCTCGTCAACATTTCTATTCGGAATGCATTCAAAATTTGTACAAACAGAATAAACGCCTGTCTGTCGGGAAAGTTTTTTTAAGCAGATATTATCGGTCCAGTTTGAAGATAATCGATATTACTCAATAACTTCTCTGGAAAATGGTACTTATAATCCATGCGCTTAGTTGTAGGATCTTTATTAGAACTTTTCGAACTTTCCTCCATAGAAGTCCTAAAACTAAAGGGCGCTCCACTGCTCCTGATTACATCTATAAGCTTATAAGCATATAAGTACCTGGCCGGTATCAACTCTGGACAAAAGGAGTAGCGGCAGGAGAAGTAACTCCTTAAATAAATTTGAAGTCATTCATTCATTCATTCATTCATTCATTTTCAAATGGTCCGCTTGTCCATTAAGTGGGTCGCGGGTGTAGGTTGCTCAGGTGGACCCTCCATAGCTCTCGATCCTCCGCTATCGACTTCAAATCATTAAGGGCAATACCCATACGGGTAGAGGAGAGATTATGGACTTGATCTAACCATCTCATCCTGTGTCTACCTTTAGGATGCCTGACCGATGGTACGGATTCCATAGCACGTCGTGGAATCCTGGTCGGGGACATGCGTTTAACATGACCAAACCACCGAAAAGCATGTACCGCTCCGTCCGGAGAAGTAGCTGCTCCACATTAAGTTTCTCACGTATTCTGATATTTCCAATGCGATCTATTCGGGTCACACCAGCTATACAACGGAGAAATCTCATTTCGGCAGCTTATTCTTTCGCGATCTTATTCTTTCGGTCATTACCCAAACCTCATGACCGTAGGTAAGAGTAGGAACAAACACCGAATTAAAGACTGACAACTTAGCTTTGACACCAAGTTCAGTCCTCCTAATAACAGAATGACCAAGCTGTCTTAAAATTGAACCAGCCTGGCCAATCCTACAGGAAAACTCAGTATTGCTCCTTCCATCACTAGTGAATAAGACCCCGAGGTAAACTTCTCCACCTGTTTTAATGGAACTCCACTAACATGCAGAGTCTATTGAACAGGCGTTCTGGAGATGACCATTACTTCAGATTTGTTCGTGTTTATTTTTTCTCCATATAAGACCTAAAACTAAAGGCCGGTCCACTGCTCCTGATTACATCTATGCTTAAGGCACATAAGTAACTGGCCGGTATCAAGCCTGGACAAAAGAAGTAGGGTCAAGAGAAGTAACTCCTTCAAAAAATTCCATGTTCAGTTCATCAACAAAAAAATTAGCAATTGATCTTTAAATTTTCTAGAAAAAGAATTTAGTTCTTCTTCCATACGATAAAGTTTTTCTGTTTAACATTTTTTCAAGAAATTCCAAAAACATGTTCCACTGAATTCCTATAAAATTCTGTTAAATATTTCAGATTTGTTCTGTTTCGTCTTTTTCCGGATAAATTTTCCTGCTATCTATAACTGGATGCCTAACAAGGGATGTCTTAGCTTAGACCACCCTGTAGTAGGGTAAATGAGGAACCTACGGAATAACTCTCTTCTTAAGGACCATTCACATGGGAGCGCACGAACGAATTGATGAAATGCGAACAAATCACTTTTTATACATTTATAAACAGAAAATTGCACATTTTATTATTCCAAGAGGAGGATAATTAATTATCCCTTCAAAATGTATTAAGAAAACAAGTTTAAAAATAGTTTAAATAACGAAATTTCGATTTCCAAACTTTTTGCCGCGAACGAAAACGCCCTGGCGCGAATTGTCAATCTATTCGCAATCCACATCATTTAATTCGCGTTCCACAAAGTAGCGAATAAAAAATTCGTTCGAACTTAACCTTATTCCAAGAGGAGAATATCTTGAAATAATAAAATGTGCAATTTTCTGTTTATAAATGC
Source organism: Cheilosia scutellata (assembly GCA_955612985.1). NCBI lineage: Eukaryota > Metazoa > Arthropoda > Insecta > Diptera > Syrphidae > Cheilosia > Cheilosia scutellata. Next base: position 96,636,549 of record OY015312.1, read on the forward strand.
ATAAAAAGTGATTTGTTAGCATTTCATCAATTCGTTCGTTCGCTCCCATGTGAATGGTCCTTAAGACTTGTGACAATGTAACACAGATTAAGTATAGACAACAACGTAAGATTTACGCCATCGGAAGCATCATAGAGTGGAACCAGATTGACGATCTATACTTCATAAGATATTCAAGATATTTGGTTGAGTAATCGTAGATTAAATGCTATATATTGGAAATCAAGGTCAAAATCAATAGAAAGACTGACATGACTGAGTCTCCCTGGAGCTATATAACCCATATCACAAAATAGGACTGACCTGACACCCTCCATTAATTTTATACCTTAACAAAGGGGCTCCACTCAGTTTATAATAGTTCAGAACTAAAGAGTCTGTTGTCTGCTCTGAACTTACGAAAAGCCAATTAAATAGCCAGAAGATGTTCGGAAACTTCCTTTGTACAAGTTCGTCTTCGACACTTCTGTTATACTCCTACATAGGCTGGGGCGGTGAGATTCTATAAAATGAAAACGTTCATTCTTCTTGCACTAAGGTTTTGCTTCATGTAACACCAAAAATGAAAGTAATGCATTACCGAGTAAGTGGTATTTTCATGACCTCTATAATGTATTATCTTGGAAGTAGGTAATGCAGCCTTTCATGTGGACGTTTTTGATTTTTTTTTTTTTATTATTTCAACAGTTATTTCTCAAAGTATATGAATAGAAGGTAATATATTCCGCATCCCGCAATGGCGGCCAATTGGTTACTATTCGTATGGAAAGATGTTCATGGCTACTTTGTGAGAAAAGACTGGTCTAATTCGATAAAAAAATTTAAGAAAGAAAATCGATATTGCTATGTGAATAGGTATAACAAAATAAATTATTTACAAATTAATTTAGATACCTTCACTGCTGTCAATAACAAACGATTCTCGGACTGTGAAAATTACTCCAAAAATACGCAATGGCCAGGAAGGAAACATTTTTCCGCTGATAAACCTTATTATTTTTTTCTCGGGAAAGGCGAACATATAACGATTCAACAGCGCCCCGAGATGCTTGCAGATGTATGTTAGTTCTGAACTTAAATTGCTGCAAATTGTATACTTCTGGAAATATATCCCCAGGATGCGAGTTCCAAAGTTTGCTTGTCCTTTAACAGAAGGAGTTTTGGAAAGTTGATATCCTCGCAGTTGTCAAGAGTACTATATGGTCATGAGCATTAGCAGCCTGTTTTGTGGGGCGCCCTAAAGTTGCATTTCGAGGGATAATGTCTTTGAGTTCTTCGGAACATCTACCATGGAAGTACCTATAGAACAGGCATAGGTCAGCAAAAATCCAACCAGTAAGATAGTTTTATTCATCTCAACTTGTGTCTTGTTACAAATTATACATTTATTCTAAACACAAGTGTGATCTCTTTTTAACGTCAACTTATATTCACTAACACACGTCATTTAACTTTTCGTTTATATACCTACTTTATTTCTTTGTTACATTTTGGATTAAATAAATCAGTTGAAGTTCTGAAGTCATAGAATTCACTATAGTTTCGACTTTGTTTATAGAATTGGCCGGTGTTTGCCTTTTTTGTCGTTAATTTTTTCTACATGTCTAAAAGGCAAAGACGTAAATATGTATTTAAGAAATATTAAAAATAATATTATACAAGATACCAAACATCATTCTGCAGGTGACGGTTAAGCCTCAAAATGCTAAATTAAACAATTTTCAGCTTATTAGCATAATGATACGTAGTCTACCATATGTTAGAACATTGAGTGGTATCTCTCTTAACGAGGTGGTATGAAAAGTCGACAACTTTAAGAAACTTCTTCCTTGAAACATCCTGCACTGAAAATTCTTCAGCGCATATGGTATCATCAAACCTTATGTGTTCCAATTTGGTATACTCCATTAACCCTTCACCGAATCTATGTAAGCTCTTCGTATCCACATTTAACTTTTGGCTTTAGCATGTCTCGAGTTGGTTTATTTGCATATTCCTTAAAAATGCAATACGTGAGGGCGTAAGCTAATTTTTCTCGGTCATAAAGTTTTACTTAGCCCAAAACTTCTCGCGGATTAAATTTAAGATAATAATCACTTGGATTATACAGAAAATCTCTCGCTGTAGAAAGAAAATAATAACCTTAAAACACATTTTCATTGAATTGAGCGTATGCGATGCCTAATGCCCTGCTTCCTGTTTACCTTAAGGTATAACGTTAAGGGTGAAATTTTGTTTTACTGGGCTTTAGCTGTATACTCCCCATGATGGGTAAAAGCTTGCGTACATAATAACGTTATTAGCTGTTTACTTTCTGGTATTTTTCTTTATAGCAAACAAAGCGCTACACTTAACTAACGAACTTATTGCAGTTTGTATTTTCATGCCATTCCTGATCCTTTGGTGTTCATATTTTTTTTGTGTCAATTTTGTTGTCTTTTATTGGATTTCCAACACCCATCCACCCCATGGGGTGGTAGAACTGAGATTTCATTATGCCGATTAAATAAGGTTATAGAGGCCGAGGAATGTTTGTCTAAGCGAAGACTAATCAAGAGGAAAAAAATTGTTTATAAATACATACAAACAGATTTATTTGCGGCTCACTAAAGGTATGTATCTCCATCTAGAATTATTTGCGGCATAACTGAATACAAAAATTAGTAGAAAAACAAAATTTATTACATAAATATTTACAAAATTTTATTCAGTGAGAGGGTTGACGGCTCAGTCTGTTGTCTTGAACAAAATCAGGTTCCAATTTCAAATCGATAGGAAAGTTCGCATTTTGACTCTTATAAATCTTTCTCAATTTTTTTGGACTTGGTTTCGGTCAATTCTGAGAGTCAAAATTCATCAAACCATGAAAAATTGAAAATTTTTTTTTGAAAAACATTTTTGACAGAAAGCCAAAACTAATCCAAATTTTTTTCGACGAATGTTGAACGGTAGGGGAGACCGGGGCTAGTTGACTCAAAATTTACATTTTTTTCTTTTTCTCTTGAACTAAGACTGATATCAAGTCAGTTAAAATATTCAAAAAAGCATCATTTGGTCTTTCTAAACAAAGTTATTCAATTAAATAAAAACAACATGAGGGACATTTTTTCTTAATTTTACTAGAGCACCTCGATTGTGTCAACTAACCCCGGTACCGGGGTAAGTTGACTTACGTTATGGGGTAAGTTGACCCACGCCTTGCGAAACAGAATTCTTACAAAAAATAAAACACAAAACCACTTCTTGTGGTGGAAACAAAAAGGCACTTAATAGCCATTAACTAAAATAAGGCAAAATAATTAAATTAAAGAGGTACATACTTCTAGTGCTTAGGAAAAATCTATGATTTTAAATTAAACAAAATAAATAAATTAAAAGTCACTTCCTGTGGTAAAACAAAAAACAAAAATATCACTTATATTCCTAGTCAATAATTAAGCAAAACAATAATTATAGAGGCACTTTCAGTGCATAGGAAAATATCAAAAATGCACTTAAACGACTTAAAATTAAACAACTAGAGTCAACTAGCTAGAGTAAACTAGCCCCGAAAAAAATGAGTCAACTAACCCCGCCCGACCATCTGGCAAATAACACGATTTTTCAGAAGCAAAAACAGAAAATAACAACAAATAAAAGACATGCATGGACAACTAATCCATATATACACTATATTCAAAAAAAAAAATCTGCGCCAGACGCTCAAAAACGGCCGAAAAGAGTAAAATACGAGAAAACTAAAAAGTTACTTACGGTAGCAAAAAATCGTTTTTCCTAAATATTTCTTGAATGACATGCACTAGCGATGAGATACAAAAGGAGACTAAGCAGGTATCGGTATTGAATGTAAAAACAGGAATGGACATGCAATTCATATCTTCTCTTTAAAATAAATGACAGTGAGTCAACTTGCCCCTGAGGTCAACTAGCCCCGGTCTCCCCTACAACATTGTTTCTGAAATCAATAAGCTGTTTTCATTTTCCTTGGCTTTTAAGTGAAGTTTGAAGCTCGTCAACGGTTATAATTTTGTCCGGATCTATAGGTACAGTACTAATTTGACTTTAGTTTTATATTGTCAATTTAGATCAGTTTTATGATTTGATTATATCCCGGGGTGGACCTTGAACACCTAAATTTAGAGGCTTCACCTTTTCAAACAAATCTGAGAGGAATTGAAATTGAAACCACAAAATCCCATCATGAACTAAAAATCCGAAAGATGTAGGTATTGTTGACTTCCAAGAACAAAGTCACGCCTGCTTTCATATGTGGATGAGTCGTTTTGAAACTACTTTCACATCTAAATTTACCAATTGGATGACTTGATTCATAACAATAAACAAGATTTGAAAACATGAGATGGAAATTAGAGGACTGCGGAGGAAGAATCTATTTCGGATCATCGTAAAGTAAACTTCCATAGTAGGGCATGTAGCTTTTATATAGGAATCCGAAACCAAAAAAATATTACCTAAATATCTAAATAATTATAATTATTACCTAAAGATTACCTTTTTAAGTCTTTTTATCAGTGTCTTGATACCCAGCAGGCTCCTTGCTGATAATGCCAACACCAAAGGTAAGGATTTAGAGAGTAGGTACGGTAGAGATGACTGACAAAACACTGACAACAGCTTCAGAGAAGCTTCAAAAGGACCTCATGGAGAATATTTTTTTTTTTTGCAAATTTATCGCGGATACAGATCAGGCTTCGAGGTTCTATAAATTACTCAAAATAGAGGGAGCGTACAGCGTACTAGTTAATTATCTCAAAAAGAAGACGGCACCAGCGTTAAAAGCAGCCAGGAAGTTCTCTAATAGACCATGGTGGAATTTCAATTCCCTCGGATTGCTATCCTAGAGGAACCTAAATCTGATAATTTTCAACGTATTCAGACTCGCGGTTAAGGGCTTAAGCAGTGCATTAAGTATATCGTATATGTATTGCGCTTGGCCTCCACTTTTTTTTCACAGCACATCACATGCCATTAAGGATTGCATAAAATTTTGTTTGCAAAGTAGTAAGTCGATCTACCGGGAAAATTAATTCTTTTGTTTTGTTTGTTTATCTACTTTTTCAGGACGGCTTTTACACCAGACTCCTGGTATAGCCGTCCGTGAAAACTCATTCACACCCCTTCCGGGTTCTGGTTTTGGGCGGAACCAATTCTGAATGCAGGCAGAGTCGACTGTATTACTTAGGTGGCGCTACACTCCAGGGTGGATGTGGGCCTCAACCAACACGCATCTCCAGTTAGCCCGATTTTTGGCTAACCACCTCCAGTCTCGCACGCGCACACCAAGGAGTTGGTTGAGGTCCCCTTCCACTTGAGAGCGCCACCTAAGGCGAGATCTTTTCTACTGCGTTGTCTGTCCCTCCGGGTTGGAATCGATGACTCTTCGGGCCGGAACGTTAATGTCCATAAGCGCTACCTGCCCTAGTCATCTTAGTCGATTGATATAACTTACGTATTTTTCTGACCAAGTCGATGTTGATGTTCAGCTCATAGAGTTCGTTGTTAAAGGTCTCCCTTTAAAGCTCGTCAACGCAAACGGGACCAAAAATTACTCCAAGAATGTTACATTCGTAAGGATCAAGAAGATGTTCATCCGCCTTTGTTAGATTAGGTTTTCTTGACAAACCCCGTAGAGTTTAAAGCGGAACCGAGGTAGACAAAGTCCCTAACCACCTCAAAGTTATAGCTGTCTATCGTGACGTTCTGTTCGAAGCGTCAATGTTATGTGTCCCTTCTTGTTGACAGCATGTATTTCGTTTTGCCCTCATTTGCCACTAAACCCATTTTTTGCGCTTCTGTGTTAATTCAATATTATGTGGGAACTGTCATCTTCTGAAAAGTTATGTGTTTATGGCTGCACTCGTGTACGTGTTATGGAAGGCTACTAAGAAACAGATATTTTTTGTAATTTATTGAAAGAGGTTGATTGACAAAGTTTGACAGCTCTCGCGTTTATGTCATTTAATGAAAACGCCGTCAGTTCATGTCCACTTATGTCAATTATGTATGTATGTATTCCTGAGGGATCTTATCAAAGTAACGCTGGTCCTTTGACGATGTCATTATACCTGGTCGCACCCAGGTGTAACCGAATTGTCGTGGATCTGATTCCTATTGTCTTGGCGAAATACTCTTGAAGCCGAGGCGTTCGCGAACCGATGTGACGATGTCACACATTTTCGGTTAAGTTTCTAAACTTAAAATAAACATGTCTAACTAAATTACCTTTTCAGTAGCTTCGTACAGATATTTCATAAAAATGCACTCTTCTTGAATCTGTAATTTTATAATGGTTACATCTTGTTCACATTACACTGTTCTGCCGACTTGGCTCTTCTCTAATTCGTCCTAATTTTGTGACTATCTTCAGTATACTAAAGGGGCTGGCAAATATTAATAACTATTTAGTATTTATTAAATTGATTTGAAGTGATGATTTTCTTTTTGTTTCCATTTCCACTTATGTCAATTATTGGAAAAAAATCGTTTGTCATTTATTGACCAACTTATGAACTCGATGCCAACTAATTTTCACTAAGCGTATTTTTTGGGAAGTGAGTATAACAAAAACAAAAGTGAGTATAACAGTTTTGCATGTAAAACCAAAAGTGAGTATAACAAAACCAAAAGTGAGTATAACCGTTTTGCATGCAAAACCAAAAGTGAATATAACAAAACCAAAAGTGAGTATACCAGTTTTGCATGTAAAAGTAAAAGTGAGCTAGCTATAGATTCTCAAAAAAATACGCCTATTGACAAACGCTGTTAGTCAATTCATTGACAGGCAATTTTTCGCTATTTCCACTTTTCCACTTGCCAATTTTTTAATTGACATAAAAATACGTCAATTATTGTCAATTTCAAATCGACAAGTGGAAACCCAGCATTACAAAAGCAGCCTTGCACTGTCGAAAGAAATCTACAAAAACATTTTGTGATCAAGAACTACTCCGAGATATTTAAACTCGTTGGCGTCGGCGATGATGGCGATACATTTTATCATTGACTACATCTCTATGTAAATAAAACGACTTCCATCTTGAGAGGATTGACAGCAGCCCATTCTTAATGTACCATTCATCAATCATGTCCAAAGCTGCACTTTTGCACAAATGGTCAGAATAAAAGAACCAACAAAAAGTAAGCTATACTATATTTACATATTAGATTTAGTGGTAATATGTACTGTTTTCTTCAATCGATTTATATTCGTTTCAAGCCATAGGTTTGACACAATGAAGAGGATTCGTCTGAGTTGTCTGCGCAGTTTTTAATGTTATCACATTGTGCACTCCCATGGACGCATGCGCCATAAGCACACCGAAATGCAAACGTTGGACAAACTATTTTACTACATTCATCAATGGTCTCATCTGAACCATCTGCACAGTTGACGGTGCCATCGCAAACCTCATCAAATCTCACACATTGTCCAGACTTGCACTTCCATTCATCTTTATTGCAGAAATTTCCTAGAAAAGAAAGAGGCGTAGGTGCTTTATTAAACTAATATGTACAACTAAATGTTAAGGACAATTATTTAGTCTATATTATAAGTAACGCGCAGTAGCGCAGTGGTTAGTGTGCTGGACTACTGTGCGAGGAATCCCAGGTTCGATCCCCGGAAAAACACAAATTGCATCTTAAGGTTTTTTCTACTGCGCCACCTCTCGCGAACGTCTGACAAACATCCGAGAGTATGACTGTCCTGAAAAAGCTTCTCAATTCAGCCGTTCGGACTCGGCATAAAATTGTAGGTCCCTTCCATTCGTCCCAAAAATAGAAACTCACACAAAACGAATGGTTGCGAGAAGCTAGGCCTTGGGTGTCTACCGCCTGTTGCGCCGCCTATTTATTTATTTATTTATAAATAACGCAACTCTGAATCATCGGGTTTTTTATTCCAGCAACAAACAAGTACTCAAGGCCCTTGAAAGATACACGCTTTGCTATAATCTAAGCTTAGCTAAACTCAATTCACAACACTGACGCTACGTTAGTCAAGGTTTTTATCTATCGGTAACTAACTACCTACTCTGAATTCTTGTAAACGGTTAACAAATATACATTTTATTTAGTCGCATTTTCCTGCTCTTATGCGATGCAACAGAAACCGATAAAAAAAAGTCACAGTTATGAAGAGATTTGGGAAAACACGACTTGTTTGTTTTGCTTTTTACCGGACGAAAAAAACATCACCATCAGTGCAATAAACAATGTTGACGTTTGAATTCTAGTTGTCATATTGAAATCTCAAAGTTCAATATTACGAGTGAAGTTATAAATTATATATTTTTTTGTAGGTATCTGACTTGTGGTTTTATTTACAACTCTCCGTGTAGCTACGGATGTAGACTTAGACTGATCTAATAATTAAACATTAAACTCGTTTTGTACTGTCCATTTATAATCATATTTAATAAGTTCATTAGCTTAAAGCTTACGCGGCCTAAGATCAAGATACAAAAGCGTTTGATTGAAATTGAAAGGCTTACGAATTTTAAAAGTTTTCCAACGGACAAGAAATAACAAAAAATATTAAAAAAAAATATTTTTTTTTTAAATAGTGCGCGAAACATTTCTATTTAGAACCCTTGGTATTTCTTATGCTTATCATGCCGTAAGATTGTTTTTGGGAGCAATCGAAGGCACAATTTATGCCGTATCTCGCTATTTAAATCTATCATTAAGTTGGCTTAACTATAAAAAGCTTAAGAACAATAAAACCGCAGGTTCGATGGTTTACCAGCGGATCTCTTCAACTACGGTGGCGATGGCGATGCTTTGGTGGGGCGCATTCATCAAATCATTAAGCAAGTGTGGGCGGAAGAAAGCTATACAAAAAAGGCGATTCTATGTCTTGCAAGAACTATCGAGGCACATCCTATCCAACGTAATATGTGAACGTCTTAAACTGTTCTGCAACACAATAATCGGCACGTACCAGTGTGGCTTCCGGTCAGGCAGATCACCTTTAGACCAAATTTTCACACTTAAGCCACAATCACATTCAAGAAAATTTTAAAAAAGTACACAAAGTTAACAAAATAATATTTTTTCTCCTTTCATCACATAAACTACTTTCTATCATTCCGTTTCATTTTTATCAAAACAAATTTTTTTAAAGCTCAAGGGGCTCTGAGCTTTCACATTTTGCAAGCTCGAAAAACCAACACACACTAAAAATAGTTTTCATAATCTCACCAGCAGATAGCTCTGCAAGTCAACTATTTTGAGGAAACATACCTTGCGTTTGACGTTTTGTCATTTTTAGCTACAAAAGCTTTATTTCGAATGTCAAAAAAACGTTCACATATTTTTCAACAAAATCAATCCAGCAGCATATGCGAAATTCTGTTTGAATTTTGAATGCAAATTCAAATAGTATTCGTGATATTGCGCTAATGGGAGTTGATGGGCGATGAGAAGTGTTATTAGCTTTTGTTGTGCAATTCAATTGGAACCAGTGGGAGGCTTATTTGGGACTCCTACAAGCGGAATACACCGAAGGGCAAGTTAATAAAGTGATATCAACGTTCTTTATTAATTTTTCTTGTATTAGTGATGCTCCCGATGCTTTGGGACATAAAGATACTGTTGCCGCAGAATGCTTCTTGTATACTTGATCGAAAAACTTCTCAACTAGGCTCCGTTGGAAAAGTAAATCAGTTATAGCACTCTAGAAATGTAATAATTTAGAAAGGATAAAGACGTAGGAAACAAACGAAAATAGTCGCGTTTAATAAATTTTAATTTTAAAAATTGCCCTTAACAAAATTGTATGCGAGTCTACATTTTATCCATGAAATGGGGTTGTCCGTTGTTCTCACGGCGACGTGTCATGATCTCACATACATTCTCAGTGACCAGCAGTGTCTGCTCAAACTGCGCTGAGCGCAAACCTTCAGCAGTAACCGCAGTCCAGTCATCGGGCCACTGGTCACTCAAAACCCACCTAACGATATCGATTGCCTTAGAAAGCGCCTCGTATGTGACCTTTATCAACTTCTTATGCTTGTCCGACACATTTCCAACAAAAAGTGTCTCATTCAAATCGCCATGGAAGCCATGGTGATACACCGTGACATCTACATTGCAAATATCGCCGTCCTGCAGCGGTCTGGTGTCCGGTATGCCATGACATATGACTTTGTTTACTGAGGTACAGCACGATGCCGGAAAATTATAGTAGTTCAACGGCGACGGGTAGCAGTCATGCTGAATTGCAGCTTCATGCACTAGACGATCCAATTCGTCTGTAGTTACCCCTATATCGCAAGCCTTTGCAAGCCATTTGTCTCAGTTTTCTCAGCAGCTCCTGAATTAACAGAACCCTCTAAATGGAGTTGAGTGGTAAGATTGAATCTACTTCTGATTAAGTATATACTTACGTGCGAGAGCATGGATGGTCTTGTGCTCTTTCCAGTAGCCCTTAAAGCAGCCTTGCGAACAAAACTACGAGCCCTGGATGCCGATTTTCAGACATGAGGGGCACTGAAGTGTGTCGTCTTTGTTGCAATCGGGTGTTTCGCACTTATGACTGGCCACCGACATTTTCTATGCGATCAATTTGTGTCTGGCAAATTAATTGAAACAATTATAAATAGAATTTTCTTTGCTAGAAAATTATTGCTTACCTATTTCAACCGGCGGCAATGCAACTGGTGAAAAAGTGTATTCACTTATTGAAATATTTTCTCAAATTAGAGTTTATAAATTTGTTTTGTCACTTCGCTTTTTCATTGCACTCGTTGAATTGTGTTGGTAAGTGGGCAAATAAAGAAAAACATTAAAAAAAAAAGTTGGAATTAAGCCACAATCACAAAATATTTCATTGTGGAACAAAACATTTTAGAAAATAATTTTTCACTTATTGCAACAAAATCATTTGACACTTATAGGTTTGTTCGACGTGGCCAGACCTAGTGCGCCCTAGTGCGCACTGAGAAGTGTCAGTGAATTTTCGTGGCTGCCAAAAAACCCTAGGAAACCCCAGAAATTTTGATTCACGTCGAACACGAAAAATGCAACCCTGAAACCTGTCACTAAAACAATTTAGTAATATGCAGATTTAACACCACAAATAACATTAATTTTGTTTAATTAATGATTGTAATGTTGAAAAACACATTTCTTTTAACATTTACTAGTGCTGCACAAGTCAATAATTCACCAAAACATGATTTCACACAAATGACAGCTACGATTGACAGCAAAATCCAGCACTGAACTCTTGCCCTGACTGAATAGCTAGGGTCAGTTCAGTGCTCAACTAGGGCGCCCCAGTGCTCACCTCGAACACAGGTTTTCAGTGTCAGTGCGAACTCAGTGCTATATCGAACGCCATAGGGCTAATCCAGTGCGCACCAGTGCGCCCTAGGGTCCACGTCGAACAAACCTTATGAAAAATAAAAAAATGAAGCCTGTCATATTCCTTCACATCTTCCAAGTGTCAAGAAAGAGCTTTTAGGGAAAACTCTCTCGCATGTCGCATACATATGCGTGTGTTTTTTTAATTTTTTCCACTTTTCTAACTTTTTTAAAATTTTCCTGAATGTGATTGTGACTTTAGACATAATATCATGGAAAAGATCAACGAATTTCAGATCTCGACCACCTATTCATCGACTTCAAAGTCGTCTTTCCCAGCCAGCGTGCCGTGGCAGAGGCTTTCACGACGATTGAAGAATAGGCGAAATTTATTGGCCTTGAAGTAAACAAATACAAGACTTAGTACATTACATATGCTATCAATAAACAAATCAGCATCTGTCCGCCGCCTAGGACAAAACGTCACTATTTATAGCAACAATTGCCGAGGTAGTTAAGGAGTTCATATCTACCTACCTTGGAGTAAATGTGAACGAAGAATAACCCTAAGGAAAACGCTGCTACTTCGGACTGGCAAAACAATTGGGTTCAAAACTCTTAACTTAAAATACGAAAATTATTCTTTACAAAACCCTTACCATGCCAGTTCTGCTGTTTGCAAACCTCCATATTATAGACCAAGCTATCGCGAATACCAGAGCGCTTGCTACCTATAGATAATAAAATCGGTGTAGGTACCCGGGATCGCAGAGGATGAAAAGCTCTGGCATTATCGTGTCACAATGGAGCTGCAAGTGTGTCTTTGTGTTGATTCTGTCAAGAGAGCAACCTAACCTAAACCAGTTTCAATTTTTGCAATAACGCAAATTTCATGTAGGTAGCTAAAGAGCTTATTTTTCATAATGTCAACATTCGGACAGCTCATAGTATTATCTGACACCTGACCCCATTCTTTTTCAGTTATAAATGGCAAACAATCAGACGGTCATCATTTGCGTCCTCTTAATTTTTCCCAAAAGTACAGGTCATTTGGTTTCAACAGGATACATAGTGCCAAGCCAACGACGAAACTGCCGCAAAAATAATAGAGTTTTTTTTAGCATTCTGTGCAATGGGCCTGTGGTCTGGCCGCCAAAACCAAGATTGTCTGATTTTACACGGCTGGACTATTTGTGATACAAAGTGGAATTGTTCGTGAGATGCGGCCTCAAATGCTCGAAAAATTGGTTGATCATTGTAGCTCCATGAAATACATTCCCCGCCACTTGAATAGCACACCCGGTTCGGTTTTCTATTGCGCAATGGTCCCAAACCAAGCTTGCTAGAGACTTAATTTTTTTTTTTTTAATGTGGGGTCTTAATTTTGCGCCACTTGAGTAGAACACTTAAATGAAAAAAACATTTTAGAGAATTCTGCTTCATTTTAACACAAACTTTACCTAAATTTAAGGTTTTAGATTTAAAAAGAATTGTTCGATTGTGTTTTGAGCCACCTTTCTGCTCCAAAATTCACACATCCGGTTGAATGCATATACAAATTGGCCAAATAATTTAGCGAAATCGAGCTCCATGCTAATTCGATGGTTTGTGTTAGCCAAAATATAGTTGAATATTGTTATCGCGATCCATAGATTTGACGTGCCAACCATCCCCAAACATTTTCGATGATATTGAAATCCGGTGAGTAGGCCGGTCAGCTTAATAGCTCCATATTTTGGTTCTTTATACACGTTTTAACAACCCGGCCTGTTAATCGTGTTAATAAATCCAAGCCAGATGTCTAAAAAGGTTATGAAAGTATGGAAAGGACTGTTTCAATAAGACAACGCATTCATTGTGGTTGACAAAAATTATAATTTTCAGGTGCCCCCATAATACGAAACGGCCCCCACATTGATCACACCTTCAACTATGCTATGCAGCCGGTCCAAATGATTAGTCTCTTTGCGGAGGTTATGGAAATAGTAGCTATGACCACCCGGGGCTTCCAAATTAGATTCTTTTCGTCTGAGAAGACCACACAATGCTTCTACTAAGTCCAGGTCACATGTGCGCGACAAAAACGTAGGCGTTGCGCATTTCGAACCGGGTTAAGGGGTGACTTCTTCTTAATTTAATCTATGTGGCCTTTTATGTTTTTATTCATAGTTAGACTCATTACTTTTGGGTCCTCCCGATTTTCTTAGCTACTTTGACAATAAATAGTTGAGCGTCCTTTAAGATTTGATTTGTCCTTTTTCCGCTTGGGTTAAGGCATTTTCTCCACCTATTTTATTTTTTTTTTTTTTGTAAACTAAATAGTCGAAATTAATAAAAAAAACAAGTAAAAGTGTTATCATCGGCCTGGCCGATGCTTTGATACCCTCCACTGCATAAAAGTCATGCAAAATGTTTGCCAGTCTAATATTGGTTTTATATGGGAGGTAACAGAACTACATGAGCGACATGGACCATTTTTAATACCAACCTGACGACCGTAAAAAGAATACCTGTCACAATGTTTCATTAGCCTAAGTCTATTCGTTTGGACGCTATCGTGATTTCAACAGACAGACAGACAGACGGACATGGCTAAATCGATTCAGAATGTGATCTTGATTCAGAATATACCCTGTATATTTTATATTTTAGAAGTTATAGCGTTTTAAGTGGTAACACCTCTAAATTAGAGGTCACCTACTTTGATGGGCTATAACGGGAAATACGATGACAATAGACCCCCCCCCCCCCCCCCCATACAATTTTTTGTTCGGCATAACTTCAGGAATCTTCCCTTAAAGGATTGTCCTTCTTAACTGGGACACCCTGTATACTTTATACGGTCTCCGGTGAACCCTTCTTGGTGTTACAAATGTAATGACAAAGTGACCCTTCCTGTAGAGGGTATAAAAATATGAGTCCACTGTCCACGTGCCAAAGATAACGGTCAAACTAAATGCGCATGTTTTATTCAAGTGGCGCAAAATGAATACCCCGATTTTTTTTAGTTAACAATTTTTTGTTAACACTTTAATCTTTAGTTTTAAATCTTCCTTCTCGTAAAATCACAACAATTAAATGAACTTTAATTAAAAAAAATTAATTAATTAAAAATTAAGTCTCTAGGACCAGTGGGCAATAGAAAACCGACCTTAGGGGGTGTGCTATTCAAGTGGCGCAGAGTGTCTATGTCGTCTTAAGAAAATTTCAAAGCCCACTGAATAAAATTTAATATAACACTGCTTGAAGCTAGTAATGTTTTAAAAAAACAACCTTTACAACAATTGACTTTTAACAATGATAAACATAATTGAAAATATGTAGATAGGTCTAGGTACCTATATAGTTTGGACATTTTCTGCTCAATATTTTTATTGAATTATTTTTTGTTTACAAATAAAACCACACACCTTGCTTGATAATTAAAGAGATAATTTTATTTTGCCAAATATATTGACATTTCGCGGGATTTCTCGAACGACTACATCATCTGTCACATATGCTGCAATAATGTGGATGCCATTCCAGCAGCGAGTGGGTACATCCACTCCCGAATTATCTGGTTACGTATAATAGTCGCCAATAATACTCGTAATTAAATACCGCTTCCTCGCAGCGCAGTATATACGCACGACTCATCGGTTTCATCTGAATTGTCTGCACAATCTTGAATAGTATCGCATTTTGATGCCAAAGACACACATGCACCATAAGCACAGCGAAACGCAAACGATGGACAAAAATATTGATTACAGAGATCGTAGGTCTCATCTGAACCATCTGAGCAGTCTACAGAACCATCACAAAGTAAATCCAATTCGACACAATCACCAGACTTGCACTTCCATTCCTCTTTGGTACAGCAAGTTCCTATAAAATAATTATAGTCAAAGTTAGTGTTCAATTTATTGTAGTTTTAATGTCGTAGGTACGGCAAAGGCTAAGATGCTGCCACTAGATACTGCCACAAAACTTAAGTGTTTATAACACTGTTGGCTAGAATAGTTTACGTTTTATTTTTGTTGTGTTGCGACTAACGTTAGTGATTACATTTAGGAGAAAATAAAACACAGGATTTCAATGGGCCTTACCCATAATCATTTTTAACCTCCAACTTAAATATTTTAACGGTCACAATAGATGATTTTATATGGAAATTTTCTCTATTGTCACTTCGTAAAAGTTAGCCTGGACACTAATGATTATAAGTACCGCGCAATGGAAGAATTAAAGAAATCTAGGGCACGAGTACGATAACTACGGCGCCAATAATTGATAACGGTATTTTATAGAGGGGTTAAATACAAGCATTTTTTACTATGGGAGGGGGGGGTCTATCTGGCTACGTTTAGGCGGGAGGGGCAATTTAAAAAAAAATAATACTTAAAATGAAAAAAAAAACAATGGCAACACTTACAATAAAGGACTTTATGAATTTTGTAAGCCAGGAATCTATTCTTTGATATTATTTTTATATCAAGTTATAGCTGTTAATAGTTTTTGAAAAAAATACTTTCAAACTTGAAATTTAAGGAAAAAAATTAAAAAAAAAAAAAGTTTTATGCAGATTTTTTCAATATTGAGTAAATAGATACTTAATTTGTTTGTAGTTTTTACTGCCTAAATCAATTCTTAATCGAACACTGAAAAGCAGATTGATTTATGTCTTCTAATTTTTGAGAAAATTGAAAATTACTTTTATATATGTCTCTCCGCTTAGAGTACAAATTGCTACCCTTGCATGCTGCCCCCCTGCAAACTCCCTGCTTGGGGTCACTGTTCGATTTTGGGATGGGTGCAAGGTTGAGTATATGCAAACTTTCTTTTAATTATATAGTTTACCCAATATCAATAACATTCTTCAGATACAGTCTCTGGCCAGAAATTTCACATTGGTAGACAAAATTTTGCTGATTTGCATTTTAGACAATTTAGAACGGATTCCTGGCTTTGAAAAATACTATAGTTCGATGTGGTAAGTGTTGCCATTGTTTTTTAATATTTTATTTTAATTTTATTTATATATGTATTTTTTTTTAATTACCCCTCCCGCCTAAACGGAGTAAGATAGACCCCCCCCCCCCCCTCCCATAGTAAAAAGTGCTTGCATTTAACTCGTCTACAAAATACCGTTATCAATTTTTGGCGCCGTAGTTATCGTATTCTCCCCAAATCTAGCTATGATTCGAAACTATACGTTGGTTGAACTTTTATTTGCAACACTCACCAACTTTTATTGACACATATCCCCAAAAATACAGTGAGAGTCAAAAGTGAGCCAACACCAACGCTGTTTTAATTGGGAGATTAGAAACAATTTTTCTTAAATATCTATAAAGTATTTTTATCTTTTTTTAGATTGTTGCTTTTTTTAGACATATTTCAAGACATTAAAGAAAACTTAAAATAGCATCGGTGTGCACTCACTTTTGACTCTGTATATACTTATTAATTTTCAATAAAAACTTGTAAACTTCATGAGCTTGGGCTTGTCCATCATGCAAATAACGCAACATTGATTTCCTTGACTACGAGTATCTCCTTTTTTTGTTATCAAGTTGCAACAATAACAAAACGAGAGCAGTGCCCTTGACCAATGCATTGTTTAATAACAATGTAGTGACACAATTCACAACATTAGATTAGCTGTTTTTTGCTTAGTCATGAACTAGAGTTCTCAGTGTTGTAAATTAAAGTTTTCACAAACACATAAATATTCACTTTGCATATTATGCGATGTCAAATAAATATCTACACGCATTATGAAATGAATGTCACGTCAGAGGAAATTCCACTAATATTTATGAATGACAATACTTTGGAAACACCGGGCTTGATTGTTAAGACTCTTACCAGACGATATAAGCGCCAGCATCAGTGCGATGCATAAAATTGATATATGAACTCTCCTTTGTATCATATTCACGTAGATATTTTTTGAATACTAATTAAGTGCGAGTGTTATTAGATTACTTTGATAAGCACGAGTGGTTTCTTTTCTGATTTTACTTTCGATGTTATTTGCGAAAACAGCATCTGTGCTGCAACGAGAGGAGAATGAGACTGAAACTGAACTGAGATTTAACTCGTTCTGTACTTCTGCTACTATCTATTTACGATTACGAAACTATCGACAAAATAAGTTGCAGGGTCATAGTCATACTGATTGTTGATGGTGTGTCATGCATAGTACACATCGAAGTCAGCTCTCAGTGTTCTCAATTGCAACACCTAGCTCAGCTATAGATAGCGTAACGACTACAATTATTGGCACCCCTAAGGAAATTTCAACTTTGATAAACTATAACATTTTCGTTTATAGAGTTATTTGAATCTGTTGTATACAGAAGTATAAATTATTAAATTCCTCGTTGATTAAGTTTTATAAATAACGGTTTAGTTATTGAAAATATATTTAAAATGCCAATTTAGTAAAAGATTACAAAAAACCACAATTATTGGCACCCTGACATAATTATTGGCACCCCCAAAAACTACAATTATTGGCAGAAAAACATAATGTTTTATATATTATTTTATTGCTTTCAAAATGGTTTATTTAAAATTATAAAATAAAAGATAAATATAAATTAAAATATAGATAAATGTTTTTCAAAGGCAAATAAACAAAAAATATTATTTTCTTCATTAGAAATTTAATTAATTTAAATAAGTATTATAAAATTAGTATTTTGTAAAGGAAACAAACAAAATGTTGCTTTTAATATTTTTTAAATCATTGTAGAATTTAATAAATTCAAGAAAGTAAAATAGTATGTATTTTTAAAAAAAGGCAACCTTAATTTACCGTTAAGCAATATGTATGGATATCATATAAGATGTTAGATCTTTTTGCTCTGAACAAACCTGAAATTGGTGCAGAAAAACGCATTTACCGCAAAAATTAATGAATAACGGTTGCATGACACAACTATTGGCACTCACAAAAGTGCAACTATTGGCAGTGCCAATAATTGTAGCTACATAGGAAGTATGTAGCTAGTGAAAAAAAAAACTTACAAAATTATACGTCCTTAACCAAAACATTGAAAATTTTGAAGTTTTGATTTTTTTGGCGCACGTGATTTTACTTTCACTTATAACACAGAACTGGAAAGGAATGTCTCCAAACTAAAGACACAGAAATATGAGAAAAATGTGCAAATTCAAAATAAAAAATAAATTGACTTATTCCAACAAAGGGTTATTGAGAAAATCACAGTTGAATGATGGGGTGCCAATAGTTGGGTCAAAAATTGGGGGTGCCAATAATTCTAGTCGTTACGCTACCTACTATAACGTTTCTATTCGTAGCTCAGCGTTCTGTTTCTGTTCCACATGTTAGTCCAGTGAGTGTTGTAGTTATAATACGTACTAATTGCTGACTGTAAATAAACAGGGTATCTCTCACTTAAGAAACTTAATGCTGGGAAACGTAAACAATTTCCAAAACAGATTTGATTTAAAAGAAATGTAATGTTTTTATTTTAGGTACTACATAGTACATTCCCTGGTTCGCTCAAGTGGGTAAAAAAATATAAAAAACATGATTTTTTCAAAAATCGAGCTTATCTAATTCTTTTCATTATACATGCTATATTCAGCAACCCTCAAAGCTATTTTCGAGGCATGTTTAGTAATTCCGGGCCTGTCCAGCCTGTCGCCCTAGCCTTATCTGAAAGGTTAGGTGCTGGGATAAACACATTTCACTAAAATGAACAACTATACTCAGAAATCGAATATGAGATATTTTAGTTATGTATACTATACTTACCTATGGAAACTGTTTATAAGATGTTCGTTGTACCTTCCACCATCGGAGATTTGGAGATATTGGAATACGCGATAATGCGATTGGGTGGATGAGTATATCCGATCGGCGAATGCAAGATAGCTAATATCGTGAATAGGGTGGGGTCTTTTGACTGCTTAAGGGACTACTGTCAATTTTCATTTCTAGTAAAAAAAAAAACACAAAACCTCTCCTCACGCCCCTCGAACCATATACCTTATCTAGATAATAGGTTAAAAGTTACCATATAGCATATCATATAGTTGACATTCGCTCTTTATATTTATTAGCATCTAGCTAAATAAAGCAAATGGTTTATTATTTTCTAATTTCTACTTGGTTATCCCGATTCCTACTGCCAGTGCCGATGCCGACTCACGTATAACTGACTAATCCCTTTGGTAAATTTACCCAGTCATCATCGCGTTGACCGTTGATCTAAGTATTCGAGAGGAAAAAACCTATGTCGTCATTTGGCGTCAGACAAATCAGATTTAACTACCCAACGAAAGCGGAGAACAAAAAATAAAAAAGCAAAAAACAAATACAATACATTTTCCTATCTCATAGCTATAATAGCAGCAGGGCGGGTTTCCATTATCCGCACTGACACTGAGCAAACATTTCTTTGTATTTTTTTCTGGCTTAAAATGGGTTAAAAAACATAAATATGATACAGTGGTGGTCCAGTATAACGAATGCCGATATAACGAATGATCGATATAACGTACACTTTTTTCAATTTCATTGGTGTCTCTATAACGTATGAAAATAAAGGTTGACATTCGGTATAACGAATGTTTGTGTTATACGTTATCTTTAGTAATAAAATATGTACATACATAATTATGTAGGCAGCTGTTGTAAAACTGTTAGAACGTATTTGTTATTTGTTTGCATTTGGTATCCAGGTCCACTTATGAATCTTTGTTGGGAGTAAGAACTAGTGGCGTATATTCATTTAGTTAAGCGTCTTTCAAAAGTAGATCTCGGTCGGGTTCTTTTCTTGTGCTAGTAGTTCGGTAAAATTGGTAAACATGTCTTTAACTCGCAAACGCCTTTCGCTTCAAGATAAAGTAAAAATCATTGACGAGTGCAATAAGGGAGTGCCGCTTAAGGACATTTCAAAGAAGTTTGCAATTCCAAAATCGAGCATTTGTACCATTAAGAAAAATGGAAGCAAGGTTCTAAAAAATCTGAGAGATTCACATAGTGAACTTTTTTGAACTTTTCGCCGACGATCATTAAAGAAAGGTGAATACCCAAAAATAGAACAAGCATTATACAGGTTTATTACCCAACGAGAGAGCCACATTTCCATAGATGGAAACATTCTGAAAGCCAAAGCTATGGAAATCCCAAAAAAATATTACCTCGGAGAACTTTCAGCGAGCAATGGTTGGCTGACTAAATTTAAAAAGCGCTATAAATTGCTGCGTTCAAAGTTAACAAACGTTTATTGGTGATTTCTTTTTAAAAAATGAATGGTAGTATCCAGACTTTTTTACTTTTTACTTTTTACTTTGAATAGTTTTTTTTTTAACTTTATGAATAAATGAAATAAAACTAATGAATAGAAACAATATTTGTACATTGCATTAAACGTTTCGTACAAGTAAAATGTGATCGATATTACGAATTTTTCAATTTAGCGAATACACCTGGACATTATATCATTCGTTATACTGGACCACCACTGTATTTTGTTCTTGAGTAAATAAAAAAAAAAAATTTTTTTGTTTTTTTTTTTTTTTTTTTTTCTGAATTTTAATATTTTCAATCAAACCACGTTTATGTGACTCATTCCAATTACATAGTTGAATAAGTACCTACATATATAAACCAGAGAGTTTGTGGGATAAAGTGTTCATAATGGAAACCATAGTTTGCTCTGCCTGACTGATTGGTGATCAAGGCCCAGACTAAACTTTAAGAGCTAGGTACATATATAGGATTTGAAGCAAAACTGTACCTAGGTAGGTATCAGAGTTGTAAAAGAATGCAATCATTTTGGATTGCATTCATTGAAGTCACAAGAAAAACTTCTTAATATTTACTTAAATCATATGACTTCTATGACATACTTCAACTTAAAAATATTAAATCACCATTCATTTTGAAGTCAGTGATTGAGAATTCATTTGAGTGAAGTCAAAGATTGCATTCAGTTGAATGCAATCTTCTGTGATTGCTGTGAAGTCATTGAAGTCTTTTTGAAGTCATTGAAGTCATTTTGAAGTCACGAAATGATTGAAGTCATTTTGAAGTCATTGCAGTCATTATGAAATCTTTTGGATTCAATTGAATTGATTTGAAATAAAAACCATGTAATAAAGCTTTAAATAATTTTTTTTTTTTCAAAAATGTAGGTATCACATAAAACAAAATAATTAAAAAACGCCATTTACGGTACGTAAGAAAAATAATAGCTAAAAACTTTTACGATGTAAAAATAGAGGAATTCTGAGTGCGTTATATAGTGCGGTTCACTTGTTTATTTTTTTTATTTATTTTAATCAATTTTCTGTTATTTTAATAATGTGTGAGGCACTACCGTTGGATATAATCTCAAAAATTCTATTCTTCAAAGAGCCAAATTCATTATGCTAAGGTAATTCCCTCAAGAAGCTTTAATCGCCGCAAACAGCTCTTGATTGTGTTGATACTGATTGTTGCCTCAATAAATTTTAATATTTTGACTGGAATCCATTCTTTAACAAGGCGTGAATTGTGTATAGGCACGTTATCCTTCTGGAAAATCCATGGAATAGATCCACAAAGGTCCTTTATTGCGGAAAAAGCTGCTTCCAAAAAAGTTTAGTCATTTTATTGGAAACTATTTCCAATTTAAAAGCGCCGAAGAATGAAATCGCACCCCATAACATAACTCCCCCTAATTTCGAATGATAACGGATCAAAATATAGTTAAAGGTGGAAATGAAAATGATGCATTAAACGTGGAAAACATGTATTAGAGGTTTATTCAAGGTGTTTAAAATATCTTCAGAGGTGGGGAAAATGAGTTTGATTGTTTTACATGGATGGATTTTTATTATTTTTTTTTAATACTTCTCTTGGGAAAGGCGAAGCTATAAAGCTTCATCAGCGCCCCGAGATGCTTGCAGGATCCCAATTCTCAAATTTCGCATAACGCAACTCGTATACGAGCAAATCCACCTGAAATTTTCGCATACGAAAAAAATTGGTATTCTCAAAGTTTTTTCCACCTCTGCGAAAATTGTATTCACCTCTCGTATGAGGTAGAATTTTACGTCGAAATGTACCTACTTTTTGTGCAAAGAATGGAATGAAAAAAAAAAATTCAATTCAAATTGGATAAGAAATATTGTGGATGTGGGTTTTGATTTGCGATTAACAAAAACAAAAAAAAAAACATTTTACGATTGTGTGTGATTGGTTCTAATTTCAGTTAATAATTAATTGTTCAGTTAACAATCCCAATCCCAAGACTACTTTCAACTTTCCGACACAAAATTTATGAAATTATTTCGGTGAAACAAGCGCTTGGCACAGGAATTCATCGATTTCTTGGCTACTCATAATGATTGTCCAATTTAGATCAAACACTTTGACTGCTGAAGAACCTTCTTCTTTTGTTTCCCTTCCATTTTAATTATTTTTGCTTCTTCACAATAAATTATTTGACACAGAAATTAAAAAAATCAAATTGTCAAACACATAATTCCGTATGCGAGAAGCAAATCCGCCTAGAAAAAGCAGACGAGTAACATTCGAAGAGAAATTCTCGTATGCGGATTTTGAGAATTGCAAATTTCAGTCTTTCGCATGAAATTGGATATTTTGACAGTAAACGTATGCGAGAATTTTTGAGAATTGACCCCCAGATCCAGATGTATGTTATGCACTTAAATTGCTGAAAATTGTAGTCTTTTGGAAATATATCCCCAGGAAGCGAGTTCCAACATTTGCTTGTCCTCTGTAACAGAAGGAGTTTTGGAAAGTTGATGTCCTCGCGGTGTATGGTCATGATCATTAGCAGCCTGTCTTGTGGGGCGCCCAAAACTAGCATTTCGAGGGATAATGTTTTTGAGTTCCTCGGAACATCTACCATGGAAGTACCTATAGAACAAGCATAGGTCGGCGACTTGTCTTCTGTGCACCAACGGTTGTAGATTCGATGTGAGTGTAGGGTCTCCAATAAGTCGAACTACTCGTCTCTGTATATGCTGTCAAGTAGGTTAAGTGAATATTTGGGACGAGCAAATTAAACGAAAACAAAAACAATAAAGACACTATAGTCTTTGATTTGTGCGCTTGTTTTGTGGTGTTAAAATTTTTACGATACATTCTTTGTAGTTGTTTCCATAAGATACCCTATTTTTACTTTAACTTTTGCCTTTTCTGCAAAAAGTATAATAAACTTATTTAAAGCTTTAATAGTAGTCGAACACTTTTTGAAAAAAGCCTTTGGAACTGTGTAAATTCTCTTATTTTATACTTCTACAAATGCAATGCTGTACACGTACATTCGACTTTTTCTCTTCGATAAATATCTACTCATTCAAGTAAAGATTAACCCAACAAAAATGAGAGTTCGTAATGAGGTTTCCGTGAATGCATTCGCTTTAGTTTTCGCTAAGAAAAAAAAACTGTTGAAGGGTTGTAGGAAACTATGTTTTTTTGGTGTAAAAACTCATGTGAGTACATTTCTTCGAATATTTTATATCAAATTATTAATGTTTTATGATATTTTCCTAAAAAAAATTATGGAAAAACTTACAAATAAGTTTACTTTCTACCTGTTCGCACATAGGACACCAAATTTGTAACAGTTGCCATCTCGAACATTACTGTTCGGATTTAGGCAACTACATCAAAATTGTATTCTCTCTCTTTTCTTTATGCAAAGAAAAACGTTGGGTCCAGTATTCGAACATCATTTTATTCAGTGTTCAGATAAGGCAAACTGCACATTTTTGGGTTCCTTTGTCCGAACGGTTTTTAATTTCCCTGTATCTTACTTACCTTTTCCTTAATTTGAATTGCTTATAGGTAACTTGTTTTAGACAGAATGTAGCGAAGGTATCAAAAATACAGTGAAGCCTCATTAGCGGATGCTTTACAGGAGATCCATAGCGGTGGTATGAGCTTTCGTAAAGCGAGTATGGAATTCGGAGCTATCCTTCACGACAGAATTCAAGGCAAGGTTGGAGATGAGCTCAAAAGAATGGTTCTTACCCCTGTGCTCACAGAAAGTGAATTAAAGCTTGTGGAGCGGCTCATTAACATCGCTAATACCCCAAAAGACTAACAAACTCGTGGATGTTGTGCAAAAAAGAAGAAACACGTAAAACTCCTTTTAAGGACGATAGACCCGGCAAATAGTGGTATTATAGTTTTTTGAATCGCCATGCCATAGGGAGTTGACCTCACGCACTTCTGAGCCTTCAAGTAAGGTCCGAGCTGTTACAGAAGAGAGTAAGTATTCGAAAATGATTCCGCGACTTAGAAAACTACTTAACAGATATGAACGCCAAAGATGGTTTAGATGACCCCAATCGGATTGTTAATGGTGATGAAACTAACTGCATGTTAGTGGAATCCCATTGAAACAGGTGTAGAAGTTTAAGTATCTCGGAGTCTTATTCACGAGTGATGAAAGGAACAATGCTGAGTTTTCCTGTAGGATTGGTCAAGCTGGATCAATTTTGAGACAGCTTGGTCATTCTGTTATTAGGAGGACTGAACTTGGTGTTAAAGCGAAGTTGTCAGTCTTAAATTCGGTGTGTGTTCCAACTCTTACATATGGTCATGAGGTTTGGGTAATGACCGAAAGAATAAGATCGCGAATACAAGCTGCGGAAATGAGATTCCTCCGTTGTATTGCTGGTGTGACCCGTAGAGATCGCATTAGAAATACCAGAATACGTGAGGAACTCAATGTCGGTGCTTTGATCATGTTAAACGCATGTCCCGAACCAGGATCCCATATGACGTGCTATGGAATCCTTACCATCAGGCAGGCGTCCTTTAGGTAGACCAATGATGAAATGGTTAGATCAAGTCCATAATCTCTCCTATAGCCGTATGAGGATTGCCCTTGATGATTTAGAGTCGATAGCGGAGAATCGAGACCTATGGAGGGTCCACTTGAGCAACCTGCGCCCGCGACCAACTTAATGGACAAGCGGACCAATGAAAATGAATGATTGAACGAATGAATGAAACTTCACTTAGTATCCCCCAAAAATTGGAAAGGTTGTCGGAGGGAAGACCGCGACTCAGGTGGTGCACACAAAGGGACCATAATTAACCTATCTGGGGAAACTCGAGACAGCTAGCCAAAGTTCGACGCTTGTTGGTTGAGGCCCAGGTCCAGCGCGAACGTAAGTAATAAAAAAACACAAGTTAAAAAAAAAATAATTAAAATATAAAATGCGTGTTTGAAAACACTTTTTTTTTTGTTTTTATAAAGTGAACTAAAAATGTATATTAAATACGAAACTGCTTTAAGTGAACACCGCTCGGTCTGTAAAAGTTTGACATTTGTGATTTGCGCAACTTCCGCGGTTGTTTTCCCAGCCTTAAATCGTCGCGGAAAATTATGAGGGCGTAAACTCTCTGCTGAAAAGGTAAACTATCTTAAGTCAATTTTCATAGTTTTTCAGGAGAGCAAAAAAACATCAAAAAACGTAATTTGAAAAAAGCCTCCAACTTTTAACTCTAATGAAAGGGCTTTTTAGAAGGGAAATTTTATCCTCTTTTTTCCTAGCCACGTTTTAAAACAATATTTTTTAAAAATCAGCGAGATATTAGATAAAATGCAATTTAAGATGATTTACCTTTCGCGTGTTTGCCCATTAAGAAATCTTAAGTTGAGATAAGGTACTTTAGCTAATTTTGTAGAGTATCGATTTCAGTTCTTAAATCGACTTAAGATGAAGTGCGCATTACAGTGCTTTGTTTAATGAAATATAAACACAACATAAGATGTTTTGTGCATCTTTTATTTAAACTTTAGGTCATAAAATAAAATGTTTTCGTTTAAAAACTTACGAAAGAAAATAAATAAATGGTATCTAATTCATTACAATACACTTTTCTAATGAATACGTATGTAGATTATGACCCTTAAATGTTTATTATTTGACACTCTAGTACCACAAACACTCTTTTCGGGACTATGTATAAAAATTACTTTTATTTTGTATTATTTATGATAATTTACTAACAAAAATTACCGTTATAAATACTTGCTAAATTCGATGCTCTGTTATTACAATTACTTTTTATAGACACTTCTATAGACCACTATAAACCACTCTGACTGCTATCTGCAATGCACTGAAATAACATCTTAAGTTGACTGTCATTTTTGGTAACGGTACATCTGGTAGCACCTGGCAAAATATCTTATGTCGACATAAATCTGAGAAATATCTTTTTTTTAAATTAAATATCATCTTAAGTAGACTTAAGATAGTTTACTTTTTCACACATTTGATTATATTTCACATGCATTTTATCTTATGTCGAGTTAGTTACACAATTTATAGTAACTTACACGGAGCAAACAATCTTATGTCGACATAAGATGTTTTAGCTTTTCAGGAAATGCCAATTATATTTTGACCAAAACATCTTAAATGAAATAAGAGGTTTTTTTACAAGTAGTATATCATCTTATGTGGATTTAAGATAATTTATTAAATGTTAATACGCATTTTTATCGACTTAAGATGATTTTGATTTTCTATAACTTGGGATACAATTCAGATACAACAACGAGGGTTTGGTACAACTACGCGTATTGAATAGGGGAATCTTTTGCACTAAACTGTTCAAAATTGACACTTGTCCCGGAGGGCTATTAGGCTTTCAAGTCTGGTAGAGTTATACGTTATCAGCCCGTATTTTGCGTGACCAACAAACCAGAGAGAATAGACCACCAGTTTCGGGCAAAAGTGAGAGATCCATAGAGCCAGTTTCAAAAAGTTATTAGGTGGTTAAGTACGTGTGCCATGTTAAAGTAAATGGAGGCGAATTTGGTCACGCATACACTGGCACTTAATAACATTTACACTTATTTCTGTGGTACAACACGTATTCACAGATAGAAAAAGAGGCGGAGCTACTTATTTCAAAACTGACTCTATGGATCTCCCATTTTTGCCTGAAGCTGGTGGTCTATTCTCTCTGGTTTGTGGATTTGGCACTTGCTACCCCAAAAGTACAATCATATCACTATTTCAAGAAATTTAACAATATCCCTTACGTTTAAATCTCAACCAATCACGTGTAGGGCCCTTAAATTAAGTGTAGCTCAGATATACTCGGACCTAGACAAAAGTGATTGGAATGACTCAGACTGCGAGCCCTTGGCCTCGTTAATTCATAGTAAATAACATTTAAATTAATGACATTATAACTTTTTTGTTTTCTTTTAAATTGACCTAAAAAAATATCGTTTCTTGCAAAGAAATTCGTACGTGTCCCACCCGTGACAAACGTTGTCCCACCCGTGACATTTGCATTTTTATTTTTTGTTGTCTTAAGACAATAATTTTTATTTTTATTCGCTTTTTGTTATAGTACCTAAGAACGTTTTATGTAAGAAACAAAAGGTTTTAAATAAATATGTGGAATAAATTCGCAGAATTTCTGTAAAAACATTCACTGATCGAAAATCATGTCTTTTATTTGTCCCACCCGTGACAGAGAAAAAGATCTTGTCTATTTTCAAAATAAATTAAGGTGACGTATTTTTCTTTACGTTAAAAATTAACTAACAAATAGAACTATTGGTTTAATGAAAGTCTAGGTAGATTTGATACAGCAATGTATAAAATTTGAAAAGGAAATAACAAATTTATTATACAATTGTCCAACCCGTGACGATGGAATACCCCTTAACCAAAAGTTTTGTTTAACCGGGTTTACTTTAAGCTTTCGCTTCCGCTACTGTACATAATATCATTTGCACAAGGAAAGCCATATATGTATCAGTGATCGCAAAATATACTAAAGAAAAAAAAATTTTATGATAATGAAAGCAAAATTTTTATTTGAGTACATATACCTAATAGAAAAATGGTACTTTGTTGTCACAGCTATAGTATGATTATGTGCATAACTGCATACCCCTATAATAAAAAAACACATAAAAAACCAAACAATAACAATACAGAAATTGGTCAGAGGGGCTGCCCCCACGTTGTTATTCCTCGCTTTTCATCATTACATTTCATAAAAAACCATTCAATGATTCAATTATTTAGATTTTAACAGTACAACATCTAATCACTACCTAATACTTAATATCAATGACAGCTATAATTGCAAGAAAAAAAGTCCATCATTACTGCCTTATCAAGTGCAGTAAGTACCTACCAACAGAAAAAAAAATCACGCACGAGTGACCTTTGTTCTTCCGTTTTCTTCGGTAGCATGTCGTGCTAAATGGGTGTTATCATTTTGGCCCAACATCATTCTGATGAAAAGCGGATTGTAAATTGCCGGATATCTGACTCACTCTGCTGAATGGGCATTGGAATACACTACCTCAGTGTAGTGTTGATTTTTTGCAATATAGGTACAAGGCTTGAAAAGGGGGTTTCTTTACTCCATATGTTCATGTTTTTTAATTCGATTTGGTCAGAAAAATGCGATTTAGTAGTGTGAAATGAGTAGGAATAAAGCGAATAGACATTAACCAGAGCCAGAGCGACAACGCAGTAGAGGTAAAGCTCGCCTTAAATGGCGCGCATCCATTGTAGGGAACCTCAATGAAGGCAGTTCGAGCTAACTGGAGACGGAGAGGCGTATTGGTTGAGGTCGAATTGTAGCGCCACCTATAGGTAATTATAATTAAGTATGTCTGCAACGTCAATCCAAAATGTATATTCATGAAGCTCGACTAATAGTTAAAATTAGAATGATAGTTTTTGAGATAGACCATAGTGGGTTCGGACAGGCGTCAGACATCGTAGATTCGTAGCAAAACTTATAACGTTCCTTTTTTTCCCTATGGATATGCAACTTAAAAAAGGATTTACACTGCCATAATAATCTCCACTAAAGTATTTCTCACTTCCTTATAACCTTCAGTTTAAGTTTGTTGTTGTTCACAATTCGGGGAAATAAAAGGCGAAGTTGTTTAATATTTAAGAATTTTCATGTTCGACTGGATCGAAAAAAAATTTCTAGTTCATTACAAGTTTGGCTAAAGCCTGAACTACATCGAAACAAAAGTGAAAAAAAGTACAAAACAGTAAACAAAATCATTTGTCCTACTTCATCATATAGTAAACTCTGTATATTTTCTCTCAATTTAAAACAATTTAAAATTTAGTGTGTGGCTTAAGCCTGAACTACATCGAAACAAAAGTGGAAAAAAGTACAAAAAAGTAAACGAAATCATTTGTCCTACTTCATCATATAGTAAACTCTGTATATTTTCTCTCAATTTAAAATTTTGTGTGTGGCTGAAAGCTTGAACATGTTGCAGCTTTCAATTTTCACAAAGTTCTTATAACCAATACAATCAAAAAAATCGTTACGGACTTCCCGCCAGATCACGTTCAAATCACATAATTCCTATGAGTTTCACAACTAAAAGCTCTTAGATTTATTAGTTCAGATTTTACTCATAGATGTTTTGTCAATAGTCATGTGTTTTCGATGAAATAAACAATAAAAAGCTCAGAGCTTTAGTAGTTCAGATTTTACTCATAGATGTCACGTAAATATGCGTGTGTTTTCGATGAGTTTCGATGTTTTCACTTTTTTGTACTTTTTTCCACTTTTGTTTGGATGTAGTTCATACTTTAAAGCTTGAACATGTTCCAGCTTTCAATTTTCACAAAGTTCTTATAACCAATACAATCAACAAAATCGTTACGGACTTCCCGCCAGATCACGTTCAAATCACATAATTCCTATGAGTTTCACAACCAAAAGCTCTTAGATTTATTAGTTCAGATTTTACTCATAGATGTTTTATCAATAGTCATGTGTTTTCGATGAAATAAACAATAAAAAGCTCAGAGCTTTAGTATTTCAGATTTTACTCATAGATGTCACGTAAATATGCGTGTGTTTTCTATGAGTTTCGATATTTTCACTTTTTTGTACTTTTTCCACTTTTGTTTGGATGTAGTTCATACTTAAAACAAAAAGCAATCTCATATATAAAACAGTTTGCCCTGACTGATTGGTGATCAACGCCCAGCCCAAACGGTAAAAGCTAGGAAGCTGATATTTTTAAACAAATTTCCTTTTATGGCCAAAGTGAGCACTTAGAAGCGATTTGGGGTAATTCGAACTTCAAAAGGGGGGTCAATATTTGTATCGGAAAATTCTTATTTTTCATACGATCGATGCTCCGATCGGGTTCCAGGATTTTTTTTTTAATTTTTCGCATATCAGAACATACATATAAGCACAAACCCCCCAAAAATGAAAATGTTCGCTGTGTTTCGATATTGGCAAGCCAACGTCCGGGCAGGACAACGTCTTTGGGTCCGCTGGTATTCGATAAAAATGATAAACCTTACCCAAAAAAGCGTTTAAACGAGTGAAGTGAATAACCAAATGCTATTTAATTATGTAAATTATTCCATTCAAGAACATTTTCTCAAAAAATAAATTCTTCATTGTCGTTTTGCAAAAAGTTTATTAAATGTAAAAAATAACTTTCTTTAAATCGAAATGCTAGCACGGATTCCATAACCTTATTAGAGGTTTTACGTTTTTATAAAATATGTTAGTATAATAATTGACAAAAAAAAACTTAAATTTAACGCACACATAGATAACTTATTCAAAAAAAAATTAATAAAAAAATTAGTGTTTTATATAAAGTTCACAAACGACTTATGTATAATCCGGTTAACATTTATAATACAATTATAAAACCTCAATTCGCATATGCTATGAAAATACTTTTGTATCTTTGCATATACAAAATTAAATGTTATATTCTGTTACCCTTAAAATGTTTATGCAATATATAAGACAAAATAATGCCTTAAGAAATAATAATAATTTTAAGATAAAAAGGTGTATAACCGTATTTGGACAAGACTGTATTAAAGATATTTTCAGATTTAAGGAATTTTAAATAAAATATTAATTATGTCAAAGAAAAGTATTAACCATAAGATAACCTAAATTATTAATTATGTTACGTGTATAAATTAAAATAAATGTAGCTTAATAGCTAAGGAAAAAGTTAAAGAAATAAACAAATAAACTTTGAAGGAGAATTTAATAAAAACCAACATAAAGTTGAGCAGCAACATACACCATGCTGGCATATTCTCCAACTGACAAATTCTAATTCTTTTCCAGTAATCATAAATAAAAAAAATAAAGTTCACCTCAAATTTAAGACCAATCGGAGAAAATTTGCCAATTAAGGACTGAGGGTTATTTGCTGATACGACTTAAGTTTCATAAGAATTAATTTTCACATAAACTCTTATGTGACAGTTCATGCCCTAGAAAAAGTAGCCCATAAGCATTTCTGTAGAACTTAAATCGTTATGAGTCGTATCAGCAAAAGACCCTAACACTGGAGCTGTTGAAAACGCTCGTAGAGATACACCTTATGTAATTTGTGAGTCGAAATTGTTTTTGGGGTTTTAGATCATTCAAGGGATGTTTAAGTTTTTTTTTTTGTAGTACGTATGTGAAAGGTAGATTGCAAATCTTATACAATTCTTTCTGTCGACAATATTTACCTCACAGCTGTTTTTCAAAGTTAAGGGATCTTGGCATGAGGGAAAGATTTTTGAGGCACATATGTGCCTGCTGAACTAGGAATTGCTGATCTTTTGTTTGTCCACAAGCCAGTTTTTCCCACTTTGGATCGAGGTACTTTTGAAGAACACGCTTCGGGCTTTTGTTCTCCTTTTTGGCGTCGGAAGTATCCATAAGAAGCTCAGAATCACCAAGCGTATCCTTTAGGATGCTTGGTGGTGAAAATACAATAGAATTTGTTGATGTAAGAAATTTGCTTGGTGTTTCTGTTTCATAGGGCAGGTTCTTCTCGACTTTTACATCATTTTCCCAACTTGCACTGAGTGATTTGCGTGCTTTTTTTGTTGGTTGTACGTATTTTTCTAAAGAATTTTTTGTTTGAATTTTATTAGCATTCTGCGAGCTTTTAGTGTCATTTAGTTGTTCATCAGAGATTATTTCTGCGAGATCTTCTACAAGACTGGATGGGCTCGGCGGAACATATCTGTCGCCTTTGCGTTTCTTTCCTAACGCTGCTAGTGCATCTTTAAAAGGAGTTGGTGTCCTCGGGCCAAGTAAACCTAAAAAAATAATGCATGTTAAAAGATCGCAAATATTATAAAAAGGATAAAATTTATACTTTTATGTGGTGTTTCGATGGATGAGTTCTCGTGTTCTTTTTTAATTTCAATGCCATATCTGTTGATTGTTTTTCGAACTGGTGTGCTGGCCCTTAGATTCATATCATCGAATGTTGTCAAACAAGGAGAGTTAAGGAATTGGCTGGGTGAAAAGGGTAGAGGCTTTATTGGAGTCATTACCGGAGAGTCAGGCAATTTTATTGGATATGGTACTGATTGTGTTGCAACTTCTGTATTAGGCGCCTGACGAGATTTCTTTAAAATATTTGGTGGTCTAGTTGGTAAAGCTTTTTGGCCAATCTTTGTCTTTGCATTGCTGTGAATTCGATCGATTAGTGAGGACTGAAGTGACTTCTCTTGGTAAAAATTGCTCGTAGAGCATTTTGAGTTTGATAAAGCACATCCATTCTTAATGAGGGTTTTCAAATTAGAACGGGAATTTTTAAGGTCTGATATTATTCGACTCTGGTGCTGCTTTTGCCTCCCGGTTTCACTATATTCATACTTTCTTCGCATTGTTGAATTCCAATGATTTTTTATAGCATTATCCGTCCGACCCGACAAAAGTTTTGCAATTTTAGCCCATTGGTTTCCATATTGGATATGTGCTTGATATATGATTTTGTCTTCCTCCTCGGTCCAAGCTGTTTTTTTAATATTTGGATTAAGATGATTGTGCCACCTTTCGCGACATTGTTTACCAATTCGCCCATTCAAATAGCGAGCAATGAGGGTCCATTTCTTTGGTCCATATCGCCGTACCAATTCTATAACTTTGTCGTCTTCTTCCCTTGTCCATGGACCCTTTATTAAGTCAGGATTTAGGACCTTTGCCCATCTTTGCTGAATTTGAGTATCAGTGCGATCCTTAAACATTGGTGCGATAATATCCCACTTCTCGCCATATTGGGATACAAGTTTTTTAAGTGTATTATCTTCGGATCTCGACCAACGTTTACCTGTTCCAGTGGTTTTAGAACTAATGCTACTATCATCATCTCCACCACCGCCCGAATAGTCCGAGTAATCGCATTCAGCATTCGAATCGCTTTCCTGCATTTTCAGTTTTAATTTATTTTGTAGTAAGACAACGTTCACCTTTCACCACCACCACACTTCCAATTTAAACAATTGTGAAAAAATATAATCTGTCCTTGTTTTTTATACTTATGTACTTTACCACCGCAGTATAAACAGTCTGCAAAGTATTGAGTGTGCAAATTTTCACCAAAATGTTCAAAAATATCTATATTAGACGTAGCAAAAAATAAGTTTCCACAGCTTAAACAAGTAATTTCTTCCCTCGAGTGACGATCATTCCGCAAACGAAAATGGGTTGCATCACTTTCAGTTGTACCTACATCACGAAAACCATTTGTTTCGCGATTTGTGGCCATTTATTTGTAGCAAAACAACTTAAATATTTATACATATATATATATTGCGCGAATATAATATTAAAATAGTAATTTTTAATTAAATGAAGCACCTGCTTAATGTTTGACGGAAAAAAATCGTTTTCGTTTGAAAATGAAAATGTCGTTGGTGACAGATATGTGACATTACCTTCGGATGCGTTCAGATCATTACACCGACTCTCCTTGAGCAATATTTCATAGCTTGCCATCAGCTGTCATTTCTCATAGAACGAGAAAATTATAGTATGCTATAAAATGTAAATGTAGGGTCGGACATTTTTATTGCTTAGGTAGGTAAGTAGGTAATATTTCCATCAAAATCGCAAGAAAACAAAACTGTCAGACTAAAAATAAAAAACCGATAGCCGATAGAAAACTATCCATTGCATGATATGAGCTGGGTACTCATTCCGTAAAATTTAAGACGATAATCGTCCAAGCGATTGTAGTGCACGAGATCGTCTTTTATTTGCTTCACGAAACTCTCCCACCATCATATATCGTCTATCTTTTATTTTGCACAAAGTTTGAGAACATCGTAATTGTCATAAATGACATTTGACAAATTACAGTGGCCTACTTTGTGCTTACGGAATATTTAAATTACAGTCACCCACAAAATCTTGCTCATTTATTTTGTTTCTAATAAATTGATG
The DNA here is from genome assembly GCA_955612985.1 of Cheilosia scutellata. Classification (NCBI taxonomy): domain Eukaryota; kingdom Metazoa; phylum Arthropoda; class Insecta; order Diptera; family Syrphidae; genus Cheilosia; species Cheilosia scutellata. Next base: position 96,671,107 of record OY015312.1, read on the forward strand.
ATTTATAATGTGGGATGAGTTATTATGTAATTTAAATCGCAAAAAAATCTGAATTCAATTGCTCGCTTTAAAATTCCTATAAAAAGCTTAAGATTGTCTGCAAAATAAACAAATCAATGCAAGACGATACCTAATTAGCTATCGTGCAAACGCTATCGTCTGGACGATAGTGCTCTGTCGATTATTGAGATACAAGAAGCAAATGGTGGATCGTCGAAAAGATGTCGTCAAGACGATAGCGATTTTCAATGTTATGTGATAAAAGACTATAGTCGAAACGATATCGTCATGCGATTATTGACTTACGGAATTAGTGCCCTGAGCAAAACATAGAATGCCATCTTTCATAGAATACCATTTGGGGTCTCCAATGCGGTGTATGTGTTTTGGGCATAACTTTTCCAAATCTCCTGTGGCGACAGGATAGGCGAAGCGAACTTTGGAAAAAGTAATAGTTATCTGCAAGCACTGCGTTGATTCATTATAGGTTCTTATTAAATAGTAGGTCTGTTTTTTTCCTCATTGATCTCAGTGAAGTAAAGTAAAGTAGGATTTTCAACACGCAATTACAACAACTGCACCCAATTTGACACCACTGAGATTCACACAAGCTATTCATTTCCAGCAAGACCAACTTTGGAGCATTCTTCAATTCTGAACACCAGGGGAACACATTTGATGTTGTCATTTGGATGTGTTCACAGAGTGCCTCCATTTATGATACATAATATATGTCGGCTGTGGACGTGGTGGGTGTAAAATGCATAAAGTGCATATATTTTAAACAAATTTCAAAATAGCAACTGAATATTAAGGAAAGTAATAAAATACTAAATATTTTCTGTTTTTATTTAAGTTGTACTTTGGTAACAAAATATATAGGTAGGTATATATATACACCTAGACTTATAATAATTGAAAATAACATTTTTTGTAATAGTACATCCTCCCATTTTGTATTCCCTGTTGATTTTTTAACTGAAGTAGATAAATGTAATGAAGGCATTATTTACATACCTACTCTTTTTTTTTTAAATGAAAATCATTCGATTTCAGCCAACTGACATTCAAACTTTTGCTTCGATTTATTTGTTAATTTCGCCGCACAATCTCATATGTTTTTTCGACTGAAAATTTGTGGTCTAAATCTTTATTTAAAAAATTTTTACAGTCAAATTTATATAAAAAATATAAAATTGGAAGCAACATTTGTTCGTCTTATGGTAAAAAATTTGAAATGTAAATAATCGCATGTCGCAATCAAAATGAACAAACCAAGGACAATTTAAAATGTTAATTTATAATTTATTTAATTTTTATTGCGTTTTTCTGTTCAATTTGATTGTTTCTTTCTCCAAGAATATATAAAGGCCATCTTTTCTCAAAATTAAAGTCAAAACCAACGGGCAATCTGACAGTTATAATATTACAACTGATTTCGAAATAAAATCATACAATGAAATCATTTTTGGTAATGAACTTCTTTCCCCCAAAATTTAGATTGTGAGAACTTCATTAGAGTGAAAGTTTTAAATTCGAGGAATAATCGATTCGATCGAATCTCAGAATTTGCGTGAATACTCTTTTGGACTCACCTAACAAACACACCCGCGTGTGTTTTTGCTTTTTTTTTCTTTGGCAATAATTCGCGATTTTATTTTGACCATACAAGAGAAAAAAAGTAAGCAGAAAAAGTAAATATTCTCTAGAAATTGATAATCATTATTTTTTTTTGTGCTAAAATGTTAATTATTCAGTTTTCTAGAAGGAGTTTGATTTTGAAATTGAATTTTTCATTGATGGCCATTTTGACAGCAATGCCAGCTGTTTACTTTTCAGGGGTAAAACCGACTGTTCAGAAAAGTGGTTGGGGACCAGTTGGGGACTGTTTTTTTGCACATTTCCTTACTTTACTTTACTTCACTGAGATAGGTGAGGAAAAAAACAGACCTAATGTTGCCAATAATTGACTGAAAAGTCAGGAAACACAAATTTGGGCAGAAAATGTAAAGGAATTTTGCAGGCAGTCTGGGTAGTTTTCTGCATAATTTTAATAGCAATAAAACAAATATGTATTTGCTTCGTTTTCTTTATTTTTAATTTCACCTACTTTTTTTTTAATAAAACCACGAGTAAGTACAAAAAAGTCCACTTAAAAATAGCGCCAATGTGTTTTCGGCACAAAACATTTTCTGTGGCACTACAATGTAACTTAATTCTTCTGCTGTGATAATGCAGTGCAAAAGTCCTGTCCAATTTCACAATTAAGTTTAGTATCGGCTGAATGGATATTGACCTCATTGTGGTCATAACTTGTCTATGGAGATTTTTGGTCTCACTTTTACAGATCATTAGCCTTGACTGTAGGAAACGGATCTTTCTCTCTGAAGTCATGCAAAATTGCGTGGTGGCATAATAGGCGTATTTTTATTTTTTGAGAATCTATAGCTAGCTCACTTTTACTTTTACGTGCCAAATTGTTATACTCACTTTTGGTTTTGCATGTAAAAGTAAAAGTGAGCTAGCTATAGATTCTCAAAAAAATAAGCCTAAAGCAAGGAATACACGATACAACGATCGTACCGACTTGAGATGTACCGATGTCGGTACAACGTGTATGAAGCGCACACACCATACGATTTGTATGCTATTTTGTTTTGTTCTCATTGTTAATTTATTCGTTCATGACCTAACAACTTATCCCTTATAGACACCATTGTCATATTTTTACTACGAATATCTGAAAAGAAATGAAATCCGTACAAAAATTGCACGGAAGCAAACAAACGGTACGATTTTCATACAATCTATCGCATACGACCATTGGTTTTCGGTCGACATCGTTCGACCATGCGATGTCGGTACATCCGCAAATTTCATGCACACACAGACACACGATACAATCATCGCATACGACCGCATGTTGGTACAACGGTTGGTACGATAATTATTGTATCGTGTATTCCCTGCTTAACATTCATCTTCATATTACTACTTTATACCTATTATATAATTTTGTCGGTAATACAGTTTTTATACTTTTCTAGCAAGAATTATAGAAAAAGAGATTGCGCGGTCCGGGTTTCAATTTTCGTTCGTTCTGCGCATCTACGTCACGCGTGATGAACAATTTGACAGCTCAGTCTATTTTAGCTGAAGAAACCTCGAGTGCGATTCTAGTTTCTTTGTTTTTATCATTAAAATGTGTTGTTTTCAATATTAAATATTTGAATAATGTGTTTTGTTTGATATGATATATGATGAATATACATACAAATATTTTATCGATGTCTTCTTTATTATGAAAAATAAAACATTGGGTTTCAATTTGTAATTTCTTTTTCTTTTGATTGCATTTCCAGCAATTTCTCGGCTCAGTTTTCCTATTCTAAACTATTATCGACCTAAAAATAACTTGTTTTATCATCGCGTTGATATTAATTGCCATATCAAAGTGTTGTTTAATAAAATCAGTTGCTTTCATAGATCATAGATCATAGATCTTCCCCGTTGATTTCCTTATGTATTGTCTCCAGTGCCGTAATGTTTATCATCATGCCTTTAGTTGGTATGGTTTATGGCAGATATATCCAGCCAAGTTTTCCCAGCCGTTATCAAATTTATATCTTCATGGGGTGAACGCACCTCTCTTCGAAATCGGGCGTATCATCTACTGCGGTGCCTGTATTATTGGACAGTACCTACTTCTTGATTGTATCCAAGGATATATGAACGTACTCGCTATTTGAATTCTTAACAATCTAGATGATCATGAAGTCCTCCCTTGGACCGAATGACACCGAAATATTGTCAGTACGTCTTTCCTGCAGCAGTATCGGCAATGTATTATTGGACAATAACACTTGCGAACAAGGTGCAGTGCAGTTACTTTTTATATTTATATTACTACCTACATATACGTTGTAATAAAATAGTTTATACAGTTTTTGGAATGGCAATAAACTTTCCTTACCAACGACTCTCATCTCGGGAACCATATCAGTCACGATACATTTATGGTGTATGTACCTCATCACACGTGACGTCATACGTCTGTCAAAATAAAGATCCAATATGGCGGACATGCGCACCGCGTAATCTTTATTATATCATTCTTGCTTTTCTAGAACTCATTTCATCAAAATGTTCATTTCCTCTGCTGAACTCAGCCTGTCAGGAATGTCAAACCGATAAATTGACACTTGGCATTGAATTTGTTGTGTTATGTATATTATTTTAATTTGTGAAAGTTTATTTCTATCTAATTTATATCTTTAAAGTTTATTTTTTATATTTGTGAGTACGTTGTGTAGTGTAATTAACCACCAAAATGTCGTGGATAACTGGTCTGGCTGGTAAGGCGGAGACTATTCTTAATAAACTCGACCAAAATGCTGCCACGGCACTGCAAGCACAAGTAGAAGTTCCCACAACCACTACCACAATTCCGTCTGATAGCCAAATTAAAACTATTGAAATCATAAAAAATACATACCCAACAAATTCCTTATCACTTACCAAATCGATATCTCCAAAGCGAACATCACCCAGTCCCTCTAAACAAGTTGTCGTTGAAGCGACTGATTACAATCCAACATCAAGTATCTCGTCACGTCGCAGTTCGATAAGTTCACATCCAGATTCGGTTGCAATTGATATACCTTCAATATCAGAAAATCGGGAAACACCTAAACCAGATATTTCTGCCGTGCAGGAGTTGACTGCATTTAAAATAGCATTAGCCGACATCTCCAGTGAGCGTGATGAGCTGAAAGCCAAACTGCTAGCACTCACCGATAGTAGCCAGCTAGCTTCAATGCAAGGACGTCTCACCCAAATGGAAACTATCATACATCGACTCACCAATGAGCGCGACCAAATTCAGAACGAACTGCATGATACTGTGGCCGTAAACAAAGGATATATGCATTCCATTTCGCAACTCGAATCGAACATCTCCAAGATACAGCAAGAGTTTGTTGATGTTTCACACAAACTGCAAATGCAAATACAGGAAACAGAGCAGCAGCGACTTGATCTAGTAGATTATCGTAAAAAGGCTCAGCTGGCATTGCAGATGAAGGACCAAATGATTGTCGAATTGAAAACTTCTGGCAGCGTTCATCACGAGGCTACCGATCATTCCAACGAACGCATTTTGCAATTAGAGTTTAACACACTAAAGCAAGAAAATCAGCAATTTCAAGAAGAAATTCAAAACGTCCGGCTGCAGCTGGAAACGTCCAAAGCAAGTTTGCATTCCATTTGCCGACAACATGAAGAGACTGTTGCGATTTTACGATCGAACGATGATGCCCTTCGCAAAGAGATCCGCTTTGAGAAAGAACGAACTTTACAATTAGAGTCCGAGTTGAGGGTTGTTAATCAAGAGTTGCTAGCTACACGCCAAAATATTGCTACACAAATCGAAACATTCTCGGCAAAGATTCAAGAAAAAGACCAGCAGATCGAAAAAATGAAAGCTAACTACATGGCCGCTCAGGCCGACCCGACGGCTTATGAAACTCGATTAAAGTCGCTCACCCAGGCGTTGGTAGAAAAGCAAAACTCAGTGGAAGCTGTAACGGCTGAAAGGAATGCGCTCAGGCTGCAGTTAGAAAAAGCCGAGGTAATTTGTTATAACGTCCCACGATCTCAATTAGCCGTTAATGGTGTTTATTCCCTTCACAGAATCAAGTAAGACTCACAGCGTTCAACAATAGAACGGAGCGCAATCCCATGACGCTTGTTAACCACACCGATGATGGTATGCAGTTGTCATTGAAAGTCAAAGAGCATTTTTTGCTTAAATGTTGGTTTCTCATTTCAGCAAAAGCGCAGTTTCCACTTTTGATGCGAGAAAATCCGTTCGACAACCGTGTAGCCAGAAGAGTTAAACGTGCGTACTCAACACTGGACTCTGCTGGCATACGTTTGGGTGTATTTTTGCGTCGATATCCTCTAATACGAATTGTTGTACTGATGTATGTGACACTGTTGCATCTGTGGGTGATGTTTGTTCTTTTGTCTTCCACGCCCACCTAACGGTGTTGTCTGACTTTCGCCTACGTAGAAAGTATTAATCATCTGTGAATATATGTTGCAAATAAAATTTTATTGTTATAGGACATCGAAGCGGTTTTGCGTCACACTAAAAAGATCCCATCTCATGAGGTATCGTATAACCAGCACTGGTAGAATTTCCATCGAAGTTGATGACTGAATCTAGAATTCAGTGGATAGCAAACTTAAACAAAGGGATAATCACTGATTACTCAAGGATACCAATGCAAAAACACTTCCCACAAAGCAGAACCATGTTACCCACTTAGATTAATTTGGAACGTTAATGCTCGGTTAGCAGTTAAGTGAGCAATTGAATAACTCCGCGCGCCGGTTTTTCGCTGTGAGTAATACGTAAAGTTCCTCGTTCCTTTCGAATCAATATTTCCCTCTGCTGTTGCTGTTGCTGTTGCTCGTGTTTCAAAGGGAGCACTTCCTGTTCGCTGAATTATGTGAATTTCATATACCATAGTGCGACATATTACTAACTCAAACCCTGGTGTATTTTAGATAACCGCTGATTTTGTGTGTGGGATTCCATTAAAAGCTTGGGGGTTATATAGGAACATCACGGAAGACAAGTTCTTCCTCTGCTCTGTGGTTCGTCTGCGTTGGAGTGGAATACTTTTCGGGCAGAAGCTTTAGTCTTCATTTGCTCTACATGTCCCAGCCTTCTATGGATAAAACGATGACGGAACGAGACGTATAGGTACTAACTCTAACAACAGGATGGGACATTACTTACTTATCGGAAGCATTACTCTTTAGGTTGTGACTGGGAGGAGTTCGTTAAGCGGCTATCTTCGTCACAATCGGCCAAGAAAATAGCCATGGTTATGTTTTACGACACAAGGGGTGGGTTGGCCATCCTATGCCACAAACATCAGGCATGTCTTTGATTCATGACGAACCGTTACCTTGGAGAGACATCGGGAAGGAAGAGTCGCATGTTAGGTTTAGCTTAGGATAGTTTTAAGTTAGCATAGGCGTATAGTAGGGTTTAGATTTAACGGGTAGATTTAGATTAGGTTAAATTAGTCTTGAAACTGGCCCTAAATCTTTTTTCCTTTTCAGCTGTCCATTTTTTTTTCGTTTTAGTCCTTCCGTGGTCAAAGTAGATTAGCTTTCTTCCTTTTTTTAATATTTTTGATTTTTAAATGGCATGGATAAAGTTGTTGAGAAGGGGGTAAATGGTGAGGGGGCAAGAACACCCCCATCGGACGAGCTCTAGCCGAGCAACCACTAGCATGCCGCGCCCTCCTTTGCCGAAGCTGCCCTTGTGGCTCGACCCTGGCTCACAACTTGCCATTGCCCTCATTCACAACTAAACCCATTTTTGTCGCAATATTTGCAAATGTGCCACTGATAGCTCGCTGAGTTCCACTGATATCATTGCACAGACTTTTGGAAAATTGAGCCACCACCAAACTTCAGATTGTTAAATTACTCAAGATGATTTAACTGTCAACTCACAAAATGAGTAAAATAGTTTTTATTATATTCAGTTTCTTAAGCCTAATAAATGTATAAAAAAATTGTGTTAAACAATCCTATTTGTTGACCTTGATGCTTAAATACATTTTTCCTTGAATTGTTTGCTTCACCGGATTTATTTTCTTCAGTATTGCAGTCATTGTCTCGACCAATCGTTCACTTGATACGCAATTCTTTTTGTTTCTGAATTTTGTTAAAAGTTCAGTTGCAGTCATTGGTTTGCGCATTAAGTATCGGCGAACGGCTTCTTCGGTGATTCCATAGTCACTAGAAAATACCACAGTTTAGTAAGAGCAACAGTAACACGAAAGAAAAACTTACTCCTTGCTGCTGGAATTCACAACTCCAGCAAAAGTTGCTGGCAAAGCTGGAGCACTCTCGACTTTGGAGCGCTTTGCTGGTGTACTCAATGGACTGTTGCTATTCTCAGATCCTGTTAAATCAGAAGGCATATTGTTTGCTTTACGCTTGCTATTGTCAGTCGAGGGTGCCGTAGGTGTTCCAGCACGTGATGGATTTTTCGAAGACTCCTTGGGGTTGGGTTTCTTCTTTGCGTCCTCGTTCTCTGAATCACTGCTGTCTGAGCTAAAGTCACTTGAGGATTCTGAAAGAGGAAAATAAATTTAAACTGGTGTAAAGAGGAAACAAAAAATAAAACAACACAGAGATCTGCAGACATTATCAGGGACGAGAAGATTAGGTTAGGTTTGCAATCATAAGATGGAACCTATATTGCATTTTAAAAGGCTGCATGCCTGGGAAAAGTGAGGGACGGTCTTTATAGCAAAGCTAAAACCACATTTAACGTCCTGGTCCTTACAAGAACAATATAAAATTCCAATCTTCTCGCTACCCACACTAGAGGATCCCCAATTAGTTTCTCAAATAGCGTTAGCCAGCTTTTACCTTTCTTTTCGTCCTTTGCCTGCTTTTTAGTTTTCTTCTTTTCCTTGGGGCTTTCCTCTTTGTCCTTTTGTTTCTTCTTTTCGTCATCTTTGTCAGATTCATCGGATTTCTTTTCCTCCTCATCTTCTTCATCTGATGTTAACAATTTACGAAGAGCATCCTCCTCAGCCACAGACTTCATGTCCTTGTCCAATTTCGATTCTGGATCTGGTTCACTAAAAAACAACAAAATTTGTCAATCAGTTTTAGGCATAAAAGAAAATATTTCTGATTAAACTTACTCCTCACTGGATTCTGTATCATAGTCCATTTCCCTACCTTCTTCGTCACCATCATCCGATTCCTCGAATGCCTCATCGTCGAGATCTTTTTTCTTCTTCTTGTCGGGCACTCCTTTCTTATTTTTCTTCTTTTTCTTGGCATCATCGTCACTATCTTCCTCTTTCTTCTCTTTCTCGTCCTCTTCGGATTCGGATTCATCTTCAGAATCAATCCATTCGTCCATGTCACTTATTTTCAACTCCTTTGCCTTCTTGGATCCCCCTTTAACTTTAACTTCATCTGGGTCCTGTTCTGGATCTTCTTCGTCACCCTTCAAACGCTTACGCAACATAAGGGAGAAGTAATTCATCACTTTCTTTCTTCGTCCGAATTCTTGTTCCGCTTCCTCGGCAGATAGAGCTTTGTACCTGTTAACAGTAGAGATTCATTGGACATCATCGACCTTCAATTTGTTTTGTGAACACATACCTTTGGATTGGTTGAAAGTTGTACCATTCGTTGAGTGGATACGCTTCTATTGCGCCATCTGGAGCATGGGTAAAAACATAGAATGCAGCATTCTCGCTAACACCACCCTCACGAATGCCTTTGAATTTCTTGCCACTTTTACCGCCTACCTTAAGTATCCATGGTTGAGCATCTGGTCGATATTTTTTTGCTATTATTCCAAACTTCTTTCGACGCACTTCTTCGCGAAGATCGCGATTGTATTCGGAGCCCGCACCAAACTTGGGCATATCCTCATCCATTCCTCTGAACTCTTTCATGTTGTTTTCCCTCTCCAGCTTCACCATACGCCATTGGGCAAAATCGACGTTGAGGGTGGCGTTAAAACGCATAACGTGGTGCTTTTTTCGCAGATTTTTCGGTACACGTATATTGAATTCCTGGACATTTGATGGTTGTGCTGCATTAGCGCTCAATGGCTGCTAAGGAATTTTATTTCCAAGATGATTAAAGGATTTAGTTAAGGTCTGTCAACTTACCACAGATTTAGACATAGAAGACATGTTATCTGTCGAATTGTCTAACTATTTAGTTTTTTTTAAATATGATTGGACTGTAAAATAAATAAAATTCACAAAGAAAAGCACCAAAAGTACTTTCTAAAATGCTGTAAAAATCTCTGACAGCTGTCAGGGAAGTGTTGCATTTTTGACATTTCGTATTCGCATTGAATGGCTGCATTCAGCCGATCATCATTTTAGGCATTGTTCCTTTTGAATTCAGAGCAGAGCATGAACTGTCGAAAAAAAATTTCCTGTTCCTTTTTAATTGATGCCCAAGCCACAATGGCGCTTTGCGGCGTGCGTGCGTTGACAGATAGAGTAGAACCAATGCTTTCATATGGTGCAAGCCAGAATGTGGCTTCAGGCTTCGGGTCGCGTTGTGATCGTAAATATCGTAAAGTTCAACGCGGCGCCCAAGTAGAGCAACTTTCTACTTTCAGTGGCGTTGGACGGCTTTGACGTTTTCTTTCGGTTTGGTTTGTTCGATTTGATAATATTTAAAGTGTTCGAGCATATGCCGTTTATTGTTGGAGTTGCATGGATTCACTTAGGTATATACGTGTACCTACTCGTTTTTAGTAGTCTATGAGGTTTTTTCAATACAAATTAATGATTTTACTGTGTGGAAATGACGAATATTATTTTTGTTGTAATGCTACTAGTGATTTCTTTAGATTGTTGATAAATAAAATATGTGCTCAAATGTAATGTACACGCTTTCGATATTTCAATTTTGTCTGAAACTACTCTATTCTTCATACAATTTATTAACGAGATAAACATTTTTGCTTAGAATATTTATAGTTTCTTTTTCTAGTTGAGGGTAAATCTAATTTCCTGCGATGTGCAAATGATAGGTATTATTTTATTACTTGGTTTACTCGCCCAGGTTTGCTCGTGCCAATGAATTGCATTGCTTAGATATATTTTTTATTGTCCATCGGGACAATGCACATGAATATGCGAACCTTTGTCCAACTTTGACCCAACTTCACGGGAATTCTCTGGCCAATAGATATCGAAGATTCCCTGTAAATTTGAACTCAATCGGCTGGTAGGGTTTGAAGTCCGTACATAGGAACATAAAAAATGTCTGGACAAGACAGCGAAGATCTTCGCGGAAATATAGCAAAAAAATTACCCTATTAGGTCATAAAATCCTTTCAATATGCATTGCCCGATGGCTGACCGGATGTGGTAAAAACCCAGCGAGCGACGAGAAGCAGTACCTGTGATCGCAATCGTCCGAACGTCCAGCATACCACCAGATGTATACATATAATTGAAATAAAATATAAATATAAATTGAAAAATCAGGTAAATCGTCGGTATCCATATTTGAGAATTTATTAATAGGGTTTTTTTTTTAAATAGCCAAACCAAGTTTTTAACAAAATTGCACTTCTCTATTTAAGTGACTGAACTTCTTTCCACTGCTCAGATAAATGCTGTCCATTTGGTAATATTGCTCACTTAAATCGTTTTACAAGAAGTATTCCACAAAGTAATCAATTCACAATTTTAAGGCAAGGGATTTTCGATGTAATTTACCCATATTTCCTCAACTAAACTAAAAATCTACCTGTCTCGCCTGAAACGCCTTTCATGTGAAGGCATGCACCTGTGTACATTGAATGCACAGGCAATTCTTCCACAAAAATATTCCACGACAATAAAAGAGAAAATACATTTTATTGATATTTATTTATGCATTTTTTTTTTTTACTATTTTGAACAAATTTCCTCTTAATTCGTGCATTAAAATAACAATTACTTATAAGCAAAAAGGAGTAGTTGCATTCTGCTCTGAATTCGTACATAACGTACGTACGCAACATAAACCAAACAGAACTTTCAATCTCTCCTACTCTAATCTCTCAACGCGCCAACGCTCTGAAGCGCCATTTAGTTTTGGAAAAGTGCGGCTTGCGCGCGTTGACATAAAGTACGGTAAAGTTTCTAAAACGCCTGTCAACGCACGCAAGCGGCAAAGCGCCATTGTGAATTGGGTATGACAGTTTTTGACTGGTGTGCCATTGTGAATGTTGAAATCACACACTTATTTGGTTTGCATTCACATACAATGTTTATTTATTATTACATGTATTTTGCCTTAATTGTAACTTTTGCTAAACAATTTCATTTTTCTTCATAGACATCCATCAAACGACTTGCTTATCCCTAGCATCTACAATAGCTCGAATCATTAAACATTTCGCTATTGCATACATTCGTGTACAAGCATTCGATTCACTTTCTATAACAAGTCAAAATAAATAAAGATACAAATTATTTCAATATAATTAGATACTTACTTCCTTCTAGTTCACAAACTTCAACGGAATCTCCAGTAGCTGGCCACATTGTTTGTTGTATTAGTTGTTTATTGAGTTTCCAATCATTTATAAGACCAGACTTTTCAAAAAAGCACCTTATATAGCACTGAGGGTATAAGAAAGTGAATGTTTTAGTGTAGGTAGTGGCAGAATTTTTAATTTTACGATTGACATACCATTCCAGTTTTATCTGTTTCGTCCGGTAGAACTCCGGTGCTATTAAATTGAGTTAAATATTCTGTGCAAATTAAAACAAAAAACACGCTTAAAAAATTATATTTTTGAAAATAGTAAGTAACTGTATGTATTATAAATCTTAGTTCTTGCAGCGGATTCGCAATATATGGGGAATGGGCAAAAAACATTTTTTAAGGCCTCAACGCAATAAGAGAGTTGTTAAGAGGAAGTTAATAGTTCACACTATACACTTTTTTTTTTTAAATTCTTAAATAATAAAATTATTAAACAAAAAAGTTAAAATAAACAAAAATAGTGTTATTTCAATTATTGACTAAAATCCCCTTAATGTTAGGTTAGATTAAGCTGGGTGTGGGTTAATCACAAGAGACTGGAACCATATCGGGTCCATTGCCATCCCTGCGGAACATTCGCAGTCGAAACTTAAACTAATCCGCCCAACCATTTAAATGTTCGTAGAACCTAAAAATGGTTTCAACTTTGTTTAAAACCTCATCTAAGTTGTCGAAGAAGTACCTTGCAAGTACCTTAAACATGTATAACTCCATCAAAGGGATACAATTTATTTTTTTAAATTCACCTCCACTGGTAGTCGAAAATCAATCAGTAAAGTTAGTCGAGTAAATTTGTCGTTGTAAAATTCACGTTTTACAACGCGCCACTGAGAATCAATCTTCTGTGTGCGGCTTGCATCGGAAGCTATACAACCATTTCGGATGTTATCTGGATATACTTTTAGTCGGAAATCTCATCCTCAATCACTCCTAGTACCCAATGACCAATAGTCAATGACCCTCGGTCTTTGTTATTTATTGCCTCCATCTAAACTTGTCAATTCGGACTCTTTTGCCTGAACCTTCAATCTTATACATTAGATCATATGTGTCAATGTAGTGCATTACAATAAATGTAACTGTTTACATTGGCCAGGGACCACACATGCCTTCTCATGAAACTCGCGAGGCATTAATTTAGATTTTTACAATTTCAATTTTTTGCAATTTCTCGGCCTGAGAGTCCTAACTCTCCTTGAAAGCATCTATTTTTCCTCTTTCTGTCGCTGTCAAAGTCTTTCCGGAACCCATTTTTTTTTAAACTAAATAAAAACAGTTCTTTTTAACAGTTCTTAACAAAACTTTGAAAAAAATCGCTAATGTGCACTCCTGCAACGAAATATTCGAAGTGGCCTCATCCTAGTTGCGCATCTTTTTATATGCTTTTTAGGTAGTTAATTTTTTGATCTTCGGAAATTTCAGCCGTAGTTTTTTATTTACCCTTTAATTTTATGACTTCCTGTTGGGAAAATATGTACCTGTTAACAGTGGTATTAAAAGTTTCCGGGTACAAAATTTCCAACAGCCATAAAGAGCGAAAATCGATTGCAAAATGTATGGCCTCATCCTAGTTGTCGCCAGTGTACATATGTTAGGCCTACTGTCCACGTAGCTGCGCTTCATATGCACGCTTTGTCATTTACAGCTTTTTGTACGCTTGCTTAAATATGAATATGAATATTGAATATGCCAGCGAGAAAGCAGCTTCCTTGCAGCTGGCATATAAACAAACGAAGTTCTGTCACCGGAGCGACAAAGTCGTATTTTCGAAGTCTTCGAAGAAAAATTACAAACAGACAGATAAATTTAGAGTGAATTGGTTGGGGTGGGTGGTATATAATTTTCGGGCATCATCTTATACAACTATAGGACAAGGACCTAACGATATTTCTTAAAAAAATATTTTTGATAACGATATCGTCGTGTATATGAGAACACCGCACAACTGACATTAGGCATATTTTTTTGGGAAATCTATAGCTGCGTAAGTTGGCCACCTGTGGTGCAGACATTTTTGGCCAACTTATAAGGATAGGTACTACATATTTTTTTTAATACATATTCTAAAATAAATGGCGCTTTTATCCATTTTATCAGTTTATTAAAACCATTATTAAAAAAAATCCACAAAAGAAACAGTTTTAAAAAAAAGACAGCACGAAAGGTATTACATAATTTATAAAAATTTAGTTTTTTCCTGATTTTCACGAAAGGCAGAGGAATACAGAAGTTATTCACAAACTGGAGAAATTCAGTCAAATCTATCCCAACAAGATTTAACACGAACGAACATTTCGTTACATTGGCCGCGTTCAGTGTGCCTAGGCCGGCACCTAAAAATTCAGGTGACAGTAAAGTTTATCATAGAACATAGGCAGAAAATCTTACCTTACACAATGAAACTTGCCTATATTTGCAGGCAAATCGACCAATCAGAAGCTATTGGCTAAGCTAGGCAAACGCGTATTGAGCGCGGCCATTTTGGTCTGTGCATTTTTAAACACCCACATGAAAAAGTGCGAACGCCAGGCCAACTTTTGCAGGTTATTTAAGTACGAAAGTTGGACTGAAATATATAAATGTTCGCTGGCAGCAACAGAAACAATCAATACAGACTTCTTTACGTTTTGTCGTCAAACAGCCATTTTTCTGTCGCTAAATTCTGTTGCTGAAAAAAAAAAAAATTTCTGTTCCTAATTCTGTTTCTGTTGCAAATGTATATGGGATTCTGCCTAGAGTTGACTTGCTAGTCAGAGACTTTTGACTAGCTAGACAAAAGCGTATTGAACGCGGTCATTATTAGACTTAGGTTAGGTTAGGTTAAATAGGGGTATGAGAGAGATGTCTCATACGGCACTAGGCACCAAAAGGGCCCATCGCGATCCCTAGAGGGAACAAATTGAAGTGACCTACAATGGAAAAACACCTAAACACTTGCCCTTGAGAAAACCCCAATTTCCCTGCAAAAACCAAGTAGCCCCTTGTAGTTGGTATTGTCTATCTCCTCTAGATGTTGGAAGAAGTACCTGCCCAGAAATTTCGTTCTACTACGCCATATTGCCTCACATTCACAAAGTATATGTGTTATGTCCTCTTCGGCTTGCAGGTCATCGCAGAATCTACAATTGTCCGAGTCTGCCAGCCTGAGCCTTTTGGCATGTTTTCTAAGAAGATAATGCCCTGATAATATGCCGATCAGTGTCCTGAGCTGTTCCCTGCCTAGCTTGAGGATTACCCTAGATCTTTTACGGTCGTATTGCGGCCAAAGTGCCTTAGATACTGCGTGACCGGTGAGGCCCTCCCACCTCCGGTCGGCTTCCTTAGTTATTTTATTCCTAATATCACTTTTTATGATGCAGGGAGGTGGTTTAATATCCACATCTCCTCCATCTAACATTTCCCCGCCTCTTCTCGCAAGCTCATCAGCCTGCTCATTTCCAGCTATACCGCAGTGTCCTGGTACCCAGCACAGTCTCACTCGGTTCTGACTGCATACTGCCTTGAGCATTGTGCGACAGTTCCTGACTAATTCAGAATTGATGTTTGTGGATTCCAGTGCCTTGAGCGCAGCCTGGCTATCGATGTAGATGGCTATATCCCTTCCAGATACAGATCTCATCCGCATTAGCTCTGCCGCTTTCAGAACAGCCAGAACTTCTGATTGGAAGACACTGCTTGTATCCGGCAGTCGTATAGACATTTTTAGGTCTGGGTCTACGGAGTAGATTCCAGCTCCAGTACCTTCCGCTGTTTTTGAGCCGTCTGTATAGACTGCTACTTCGCAATGTTTAATTACTCTATCCCTTTGCCATTCGTATCTTTCCGGATATGATACCTCGTACGGAGTGTCGAAATGGACCAGAGGGTGAATTTCATCAGTTTGCACCTGTACGCCAGGGAGTAGCTCCGCTAGTATTGTACAGTGCCCAAAACTGCCCTCTTTAAAATAGCCCAAGGTTGTGAGCCGTAGCGCACTGCTTCCCGCAAGTTGCTTAATATGCAATTCAAGTGGCGTGAGGTGTAGAAAGGTGTCCAAGTGTGTTAAAGTGTGGTATCTTATGTTTCCTGGTGAAGAGTACCAGTTCCGTTTTGGAGGGGTTGACGTTAAGTCCACAACCCTTTGCCCATAAGTTGACTTTTCTTAAGGCACTATCCATGATTTCACTTAAGGTTTTTAAAAACTTTCCCTGAATGATAATAACTAGGTCATCAGCATATGCTGTGGCACTTATACCCCTGGAGCTCAGTTTCTTCAGAATGTCGTCCATAACAAGCACCCAAAGGAGAGGTGAAAGGACTCCCCCCTGTGGTGTACCTCTTGTCACCGCCATTCTAATGGAACTTTGTCCAAGGGAGCAGTTTATATTCCTACTTGCAAGCATGTTGCAGACCCAAATAACTATACTGTGTTCAATGTTCATATTTAACATGGCACTCTTTATAGCTTTGCCCTCTACGTTATTAAAAGCACCCTCAATATCGAGAAAAGCTGCTAGAGCAAACTCGCCCAAGTGTAAACTTCTTTCTATCTTCCCTACTACGCTATGTAGAGCTGTTTCTACCGATTTTCCCTTCATGTATGCATGCTGCGATTCGCTTAAGAATCCATTTTTGCATTTGATCCTGATATGAACTTCTAATAACCGCTCTAGGGTTTTTAGCATAAAAGATGACAGACTGATTGGTCTGAAATCCTTGGCTGTTGTATGCCCCTGCTTGCCAGCTTTGGGAATGAAAACCACCTTCATTTCCCTCCATGCTGCTGGTATGTACCCTAGTTTCAGACTCTGTCTTAGAATCTCCATAATTTTCCGTATTGCCCTCTCAGGTGCTTTTTGCAGCATGATCGGTGAAATTCCATCTGGGCCCGAGGATTTATACGGTTTAAAGGACTGTATAGCCCACCGCATTTTTTTCCAATTTATGAGATCAACTATCTGCCCCTCCATGTCAGGGTCAATATTGATATCTGTACGACTTTGCAGCTCAGAATCCTCTGGGATAGTAGCCCCGGGAAAATGAGATTCCACCAAGGTTACCAGAACCTCCTGACTGCTTTCGGCCCAGGCACCGTCTTTCTTTTTGAGGTAGCTAGGTAAACTCGCCTCTTTTGAGAGTACTTTACGTAGTCTCGAAGCCTTATCTGTATCCGCGATTGATTCGCAGAAAAGTTTCCACGAAGCTCGTTTGGATTTCCTAATTAAGTATTTGAATTGTCTTTTGCATTCAGTATACTCATTCCATGTAGTGTCGTCCCTGACCAACTTCGCCCTATTGTAAAGTTTCCTTACTTCTTTCTGTTTCAACCCTATGTCCCTATTCCACCATTTCGGCTGTACCCTTTTTGGTGTCTTATTTTCCGGGCATACTTTCTCAAATGCCGTTATAAGTGTTTTGTTTATTATATTATTAGACTTACTACCTATTCTTTTTTTGATTAAGAATTTGATTTAGTAAATACTGGTCAAAATTGAACATGTAGGCTAATTTTTATGACGTGTTCTTTTCCCTTGAATTTGTTGTACCTACTGACACACTGAATTTTAGAAATTACTTAAGCTCATCACAGACATCTACATATTTTGATTGAAGTTTTGTGAACAACTATATACATAAGTATCAGAAAACTTTGCGAGAATAATTATTAATTAACGCAATCAATACATGGTATAGAATATAGATATAGGAAATGTACTTACCAATTGGTATAGAAAAACTAGAATTACACGTATCCATAACCACATTAAAATCAACCGCAGCAGGACTTGCCGGTGATGTACAGCCCTGGAGCCCATCTGTCAAAAAAACGACTTCCAGTAACAGCGCCAAAAGAAAAAAAACTGAGACCGCTTTCAACGACAACATTTTTAACCGTTTGCATACAGATGTTCAACGTGGATACCTTTTATACCCTACCCTCAAATGATCCAATTTGAAAATTGCAGTCATCAACTGAATATCAAATCATTTCCGTTTCCGGCAGGAAGTTTCAAATCAAACAGCACACAAAAGCAAAGCAATGTACTTACAATAAATAAATACTATTTTGTTTATTGAATTTGTTATTGGAAAATTACAATCTTTTATGTCTAGAACCCATGTGCGTGTTCGCTTTGTTTACTCCTCTCACTGTCTATCTTTTTGGTTCACTTAAACTCTATATACAGATATGTGGGTAACAACAATAATTGATCTACTGTCTAGCACCCCAGGCTCTCTTTATCAAGTGGGAACCCTTTTCGGCGATCATAACTGCTGGCGCATGTGTATTGCCGGCTGTCACCTTGGGCATGATTGAGGTATCCATTACTCGCAAACCTCGAATTCCATGTACCCGCAATTCGTGATCGACCACAGCGTATGGATCATGCGCTGGTCCCATTTTACATGAACCCGCTTGATGGTTCTCCGGTCCAGTATTTTGTCTTACAGCACATTCCCAGTAATCGTCGGTGCCGAATTTTTTAGACTCACAGCCCTTCACGGGTGTCGTGTCTAGTTTCATACCATATGCCTTCAGTGGGCTTGTTTGAGCCAATCGAATAGCAAATTTAATTCCTTCGATTAGAGTTTTAACATCTCGTTCGTCGTCCAAGTAGTTGGCGAAAATTTTTGGTGGTTTCAGCGGATCATTAGATCCTAGTGTAATGTAGCCTCGACTCTTCGGACTCAGCACAGCGGGGAAAATTTGAATACTACGCGAGTTATTGGACAGCAATTCTCCGACTTGGCCGGTCTTGGCACAACTGGCTAAATATCCACCGAAAAAGTACTGCAAATCTGGTACATCAGGACGATCGGCATAAGGTGTGGCAACCTTTGCTGTAACATCGGATATTCCTGTACCGGACATAAGGCCATCACGGAATAGTAGGTATTCCATGGCGGTGGCCCAATTAAGTGGTGAAGTGTCAGCGTCATCGATAAAGAAGTTCGTAAAGTAGGCAACATGATTGTGTAGATTTTTGCCAACACCAGGTAAATCATGCACTGTGCGAACATTGACCTGAAATGAAGGTGAATAACGTTTTAAATTTGTTTATATAGTACAAAAACATTTTTTAGCCTATGTTCTAATTTAAGACAGGGTCTATCTATCCAATAAGTTTAATCGACATTCGGTCGGCCGTTAAGGCATGATTGAGCAACAAAAAGGTATGGGTCATCTAGTGGTTTCTTTTTAAATCATAGGTTATTTTGACATTGACAGCTGTTTCCCGTTAGAAATCTTAACAAAAAGACAGTACCATACCTCCGCAGAGCGAAATGAGTCGCTTTACACTTGAACAACGTTGGGAAATATTGAAAATTTATTTCCAAAGTGAGTGCTGTGTAGCCCAAACGGTGCGTTTTTTGAAAATAAATTTTGGCCAAAAAGTTCGTGAGACTGGTATGCTAGTGGACAACGCTCATGGTCATGATGATCCCCGTCGTCGTACGGTGCAGAGAGAGTAACAGTTTGGTGCGGATTGTGGAGGGTGGTGGCATCATTGCCACCAATGGGCCGCCTCGGAGCTGCAAGGGATCACCCTTTGGACTTTTTTTTTGTGGGGAACCGTGAAAGACCGATGGTATTCCAATAATCCGGAAACGATTCACGCACTTAAGGCCAATATCATCCAAGCAATCTGTGAGCTATAGCCCGAAATCATCAACAAGTTCTTGGAAAATTGAAGTGACAGAATGCGCTACTGCGAAGCCAGCTGAGGCAGCCACTTGAACGACGTTGTGTTCCATAATTAATGGGAATGTATGCTCTTACTAATAAATCCATAATACATGAACAAAATTTAATTTTGTTCATTTTATTGCATTTTTAAAAAGAAACTTGTATTTGGCTCATCCTGTACTTTCATACTTTCCAGACAATCGCCATTTATAAAATTAGTATAGGGCAAGTTAACTTTGAAACTTGCTTCCTGAGGGCATATTGCTGCGTAGATGATCGTGAATGTGCCGAGTGGGCTATCTTTCTCAAAGACCTAAGCCACCGCCCACTCTCCCCCATATCTACGTACTGCTACCGCCTTATAACTTCGGCGCCGCGACGAATGTCGAAATGAAATAAAAAATAGTCTGTCAATCATTTTTGGATTCGGTTCCAGAGAGTTCATTACCTTTCTAGTAGGTAAAGGCACCTCAGATAATATTTAAAACTCATGATAAAGCTGAATGAACCGAACAACCCTTAGGTGGACAAGCGATACAACATGCCTAGTGACAAAACAGATTTTTCTCGACCAGACTGATCTCCAATTCAACATAGTTGTATACTATAGGCCAGAAGTCTGGCGTAAATTTAAACAAATTTGATACAAACTAGCTATGTGGACGAGAAGACATTCTCAGCCTTCTCTGTACTTGCCCAGCTTCCTTCTGGAAGCTTTCTATATAGATAAATTATGTAATACGACAAACAGTCTTATGCTTCATTAGAAGCTGAAACTGATGGTTCAACGAGTAGCTAGGTATGAGACACTATTTCTTCTAAATTCGTGTGTTGTCAAAAGGGGCGTTATAATGGCCTAGGTAGGTAGGAGTGGTAGTTGAGGTAAAACCCAAGTAGCACTGTGTGCCCTTTAGTTACCACATTCTCATTTGACCTGTTTGTTGTAAGTGTGTCGAAGGGTGGTTTAGATCCAGCCTGTGGAATTCAAAAATGTTATAAGTTCTTTGATACTATTCTTCGAGAATTCCTCGAGGGATGCGAAGAAGGGTCTACCCACAGCTT
Organism: Cheilosia scutellata; assembly: GCA_955612985.1. Lineage (NCBI taxonomy): Eukaryota > Metazoa > Arthropoda > Insecta > Diptera > Syrphidae > Cheilosia > Cheilosia scutellata. Next base: position 96,691,961 of record OY015312.1, read on the forward strand.
GCTAGTCCTGGCTAGTGCCGGACAAGCGCATAGGTAGTGAATGAGGGTTTCTTTTTCGGTTGTGTCATTACAACTGCAACAGTGTGTATTATGTGGGATGCCTAATCTGACTGCATTGCATTTTGCATGGCCCCTATAGGTAATCGCTTTTATTTTGGCTATATCTTTACGAGCTTTACTCAGGAGGTGGGTTGCTTTTTCCCTGCTATAATTTGGCCACATCCTTCTGAATATGATGCAATTTGTTGGCCTCATCCATTCGAGATTGGCCATGTGGACCGATTCGGCAAGTGAGCATTGAAGGATTGAACCTTGCCGGGCCAGTTCGTCAGCCTGTTCGTTTCCATAAACGTTGCTATGGCCTGGAACTTAGATCAAGGTAATCCTGAACTGATCAAGCGAGGCCAGCTCCTCTTGATAGTCTAATACTAGTTTTGAGGTTATATTGATTGAGGCGATAGCCTTGATCGCGGCTTAACTGTCAATGAATATCTTTTGCCTCGGAACTATGTTCGTGTGTAGTTTGATTAGGCGACAGGCTTCTCGGATAGCAAGTATTTCTGCCTGAAACACACTGGCTGTGTCCGGGAGCCTGAAGGATTTTGAGATGCTCAGAGACTCCGAAAATACACCCGCACTTACTCCACAGTCCATTTTTGAAACGACCGTGTAGATTGTTAAGTTCGAGTCCCTGTTCACCCGTCCGTCCTGCCAGACTAATCTTGAAGGAAATTCGACTTAAAAGTGTTTTTTAAAAAGGATTCTGTGGGTAATGTAATCCGTTTAGGGTGGTACTAGCTCTACTGATAGAGATAACAGAATATTGTTAAGTCCGTAGGGTCTCGCATGCCAGTACCCCGACTCTCTGAGTCTGATCGTGCTGTGTGTTGTAATGTGTGTGGTATGGAGGTCTAAAGAAGGACTGTGTGGGCGTCTGACGGCGTTGACCGCAGAACGCCTGTGGTGCCTATGCATGCCGTTCTTTATACTCTTGGGTGCTTGAGCTTGGTTAGGCCTACGTGTGTGGATTTTGCTGACAGCCACTTCAACCTTAACCAATATTTCAATTTTCAATGTACCTATGCTTCAAAACCCCTAAAGAAGTTTGTACTAGTGTATTCTTATAGAGAACCTGAATATTAGCTTTTCATTCTGCCTTCCGAAGGATTGTAGTGACCTCCAATCCGAAGTTACATTACATATAAATCAAGTGCCTACGCTACAACGACACATATACATCTCGGAATAAGAAAGCTAAAAATATATGTGTCTAACAGACACTCAGTCCAATTGGTCTATATCTTACCTTCCTGAGGTCATCCTTTGGTCCAATTCCACTCAATAGAAGAATTTGCGGAGAGTTTACCGCTCCACCGCTCACAATCACCTCCTTCTTAACCAAGATTTTCCTCATGCTGCCATACTGATCAATTACCTCGACACCATGAGCACTCTTAGTTGAAGGATTCACTAGCACTTTCGTGACTGTGGTATTGAGCAAAATATGCAAATTCGTCCTCAATCTTGCTGGACGAAGGAAAGCTCTTGCTGAACTCATGCGTACGCCATTTCTGCTAGTCATTTGGGCTACCATAAAACCTGTCGAATTGGCTCCATTCAAATCATGAACTCCAAAACCTACCAACAAAATTAATAATTAATAAAAACTGGAAACAGAGAGTATAACACAATCAGGTTACCTAGTTCTTCTCCGCCCTTTAGAATGGCATACGATAGTGGTGGATTGTAGGGGAATTTCGAAACTGGCATGAGTCCTCCTTGAGCATGAAAATCTGTACCAACTTCGTCTATTTGCATATTGTCTTCTGATTTCTTGAAAAATGGCAACACATCATCGTATTTCCATCCTGGATTACCCATTGCATCCCAGTCGTCGTAGTCTTCGCGATTACCACGAATGTACATCATGCCGTTCAGAACGGATGTACCACCCAGGACCTTGCCTCTGGGCCAGTAACAACGTTGTTCTTTCGATGACAAACATGCACCTTTCTCCGGTTCCGTATTGTAACGCCAGTCAATGTCGCTTCCAATAAAATTCAAGAACATCGAAGGAATTTGTGCTCCGACCGGTTCGTCTCCACCTTTCAATTAAATCGATAAACTAATTAGGTAAAAGTATGAAATCCAAAATCAATAAAAATAAAAATAGAAACTCGTTGGTGCTGCGAAGTAAGTGATAACACTGTGATCTTTAGAGCTCAGCAGAGACATGTGGCATTAAATTAATTGTGAATGGCTTATCCGCTTTACGCGCGGTTATAAAATCGTGTTCAATTAAATGTTTCACCTGCAGTCCAGGAATATGATATGTTTTTGTAAATCAATCAAAAGAAGGCCGGTTCCAGATTCAAAATAAGTTGAAAGGTATATAGAACCTAATTAATTTTATGATATACAAGTCAATGTATCGAACACTTTAATTATGACGACTGCACTGGTATATATTATGTACCTACATCAAAAAGAGGTTAGGGCTCGATAAATGTCGTGATCGTGCAAACTCTTAGATACAGTAACAGTTGTAGCGATATTCATGGTATCCAGATTGGTAACTTCTGTGGAGAAGATAGCGGCAGTCATTTTATAGGTGGTATTTGCCATTTATCTTATAGTTCAGACAAATACTCACAAACATTTGCATGTAAACGAATTGAAATAAGCACTCTTGACATAGTCGTCTGGTGGCAAGCCACAAGCAAGGCAACTCGTTTCTATAACAATAAATTCAAAGACTGGCATGTATAGATACATATATACAGTCAAAGGATAATTCTCGCACACGGCACAAGTTCTTCAAAACAGGAAACAGACAGGAAACAGGTGTACAGGTCTGAAACGTTTGGCGAGAGTGTAGTCGGTCTTACCGATTTTTGGTATGAACACGACTTTAACCATACGCCAAGGAGAAGATGTAGGCCAAGGTCAAGCTTGCGATGAAAATTCTTTTCAACGTGGGCATCAGCTGACTATAAGCTGACCTTGTTCCAGCATAGCTGTATAAATTCCATCCGGAGCAGGTGACTTGAAACTCTCAAACGATGAAAACGATATTTGATAACATCATCCGTGGTGTTAGTCGGTTCAGAAGTGGCCACAGTTGCCGGTACCACTGAAGAACACGAGGTGACCTCATTTCCCGGGAAGTGAGTCTCCAGCAGGAGACTAAAAGTCTCCCCCTTTGTCTCAGTGTAGGTATCATCAGATTTCCAGTTTACTTGGTCTGCCCCCTTTTGAGGACTTTAACAAGCCTACTGGTTGCACTTAGTGAGTTGACCTCCTCACAAAATTTCCTATGAGAGTCATTTTTCGATTTACGAAAGTCTCTTAAATTCTTTTTGTTTCGATCGATACAGATTCCAGTCTTCTTCTAAGTTGGTTTTGAGAGACCGATTTAGTAGCTTCCTAGATTCTTTGCGAATACACTGCAATTCTGTATTCTACAGGAGTTTTTTGAAACTGGACACGCTTGTTGTTCAAAACAACGGATAAGGACGCTGTTCAGATCCTGAGCAGACCTCTCTACCCCTTGTACTGATCTTAGTTTGAGTAGAGCCTTAACAGAATTGCCAAATTCCTCCCTAAACCGTGCCCAATTCGTTTTTCTCGGATTTTCCTCTCTTGCGAAGGTGAAACTTTACAGTAGATTTGAAATTCGATGTATCTATCTACCATACCATCTGCAATAAATCATGATCGATCACTTCAGCCATCAAAACCCTGTAATCGCGGAGAACTGGTGAAGGACAAGACTCGTATGAAAGTCAACAACAGGTGGATGGAATTAGCATCCTATGAAGTATCACGAAAGCTGTGGCCGGAACAGAAGTTAAACCAATAATTTTGTTTGCAGTTTGACAGATCATGGCTGTCCAAGTTGGGAGCAGTTCTATCGGGTGAAAAGTTCCTAAAAAACCATACAATGAAATTAAATCTCATTGATGACTTTATACGTAGAGGCTGCATTGACGAGGAGATCCAGGGGGAAACACCTCACTTCCTCTATCACTGTCTGAGTCACTTGTAGGTATAACAGAACACTTGGAAGCCACTACTTGCATAATATATTATAAATTTTTAATATCTTGAGACCTATTAGTTCAACCAGTCAGTTCGGTGTCTCAACTACCTTATCTAATAAATAAATGGTTGTCGCACAGGGTTCATTATCACAGGCCTATAATAGCTTCTCGCAAAACTTTGTGTGTTGAAGTTTTTATTTTTGTGGCGACTGGACGGGACGGACAATTTTATGCTAATTTCTAACGGCTGAATTGAAAAGCTTTTACAATAATATATTGTAGGATATTTGTCAGAAGTTTGCGAGAGGTGGCGCAATGCAAAAACCCTTAATTTAGAAATTATATTTTTCGGGGAACCTAAAACTCCAGTAGTCTAGAATACCAACCACCGATCCACTATGACACTAACTTCTACCAAATTTGCAAAACCATTCAAATTCGCAAACCGAAATTTAAAAACATCACTGATTTGAGCGGTTGCCACTACAGAAGAGAACGATAACGTTAGTCAATGCAGCATTCTATAACCTTGTCAAGAAGAGGTACGATCGATAGGTGCCCGAAGTACGAGGTCAAGACTGTTCTAAATGGCTTTAACGCCGGGGTATGAAAGGAGCGCATCTTTGGATATATTGTCGGCAAGCACAGGCCGCATAAGACAAAACCTCGGGATACGAACTCAATCTAACTTTGCTAACATCACACGATTCCCACTCTTCAATATACACAAGGGTACTTGGCGGTCTCCAGATTCAGAGTATAACAGTCAATTAAATTAATCACGTTACGATAGACGCAATGCAGGCATACAATGTCTTTGATGTCAAATGTTCCGAGCGGCCACCATAGACTACTGACCAACATAGGAAGACATCTAACTCGCAACAACACCAAACGGAAGCTGCCAAAAATATTTGAAGTCGCAATGCTACTGCCAAAAGACACTTCCAGGACTTTTGCCAAAACCGTCCCTATTAACCTCTTAGCAATGCATCACCAGCATTAAGTGCAGAGAATCAGTGACAACACTGTCAAAGTGCGCCATCAGAAGCAGCGATGTGCTAAGTTTCATTAGGCGACCAAAAGAAAACACCACTCATGAGGAATGCCGGCTATCAATTAATGCCGTAAATCAAAACCAAATCTGCTACGATAGCTGTCCGCGACATCTAAGGAAAAAAATGAATGGAGGAACATCGACTTCTCAAAAAAAAGCTCGAGAAGCGGGAGGTTTAATTTATTGAGGGACACTATTGCAGAGGCAATGTTTGGAAGTTTTACCAGAGGTTAAAAAGTTGCTCCCACAAATACAAGGGCGAAAAAGAAGCCTTCAGAGATGAGCATTGGAATACTTTTATAGAATCACATTCGGTGCTGAAAGAACACTTCTGCTGAATGTTAAATGACGGGATCCGCTGTTATAAGTAACCCGTTTTACCTGAACGATGATATTCATAATTTTCGTCCACCCGACCAAAACGAAATAAGGATGGCATTATTAAAAGAAAGAAAGGTCGCCTACATCTATGCAGGATGAGGATGAAGAAATCTCACTGTTCTGTCAAAGTCGGAAAAAAATCCATCGAACCCTTGATGTCTAAAAAGGTTTAAGACAATGTGCCGCGATATCTTGTAATTGCTTTAACAATTTTTTTTAAGCAATTGTACTAAACTCATAACCAAACTCCACATGTACAATTTTTAAAAAGTCCGTTCAACTATACAACGGAGGTGGTGAAGATTGGTCTAGCTGGTTATGAGGATATAACGAAGTAAATGCTGCCATTGAAAAAAAGACTCTCAAAATCGGCGACTTGGACAAGAGAGAACGATTTTTCGGCAAAGATTATACCAATGGAGTGGGAAGGAGAGGACACAAGTATCCCATATCGCAGACAATATATGTCCTATAAAAATACCAATTTTACAATTCCGACATTGGTGGAATAATACTACCATACCATAAAAAAGGCAAAGGAATTCCTATTTGTTGGTTTGTCTGATACGTTCAGGCAAAAATCCTGTAAAGGTGCAAACATGTACTAATGCTTTCATGTACGTACCTATAAAAGAGATACTAACTACCTTAGGTAGTTTGGTGTGGTCGCCTTCTCCCGCTCGGCAACCGGCCGACTTTATCCCCAAATTGCTACCATCCACATAATTTTATAGGAGCCAAATGGTGGACGCGATATGCACCAGTAGTCGATTTACGTTTTTCTTATACAGAAATCGGTATTAAAAGCAAAAGTATTTAACCTCTTCTTCAATACTCATTCTAATTTCAATGCATTTCTTCCCACAGTTAATCAAATCGAGCCATCAAAAGTTGAACAGTTTACTCTGTCAAATGCCCATACAGGTATACTGTGTTAAATTTAGCATAACAGTCTGCTCACGTAATTTATGTATTGCCTTTGCCTTCAATTAGTCCCAACAATAAATCACAAAAGCGAAGTAAATGTAAGCTTTAAAAGAAAACTACATATTTTGTAACAATAGACCTTTCAGATGCGTTTTTCATCCAATTTGTTGGGTCGCACCTTCCACCGCAGCACCGTACCGCCGCGCCATCATCATCGCCTAACCACAAAAGCATAAAACGCTTGTGAAGGATACAATACAGGGCTACACAATGTTTGCGTTATGCTTCGTTAAAGGTACATCCATGAAGTGCTTCGGCACGAGCAAAATAATTGAAAATAGCGTGTCATAATTGTTTGCAGATTTTACTTGCAGATACATATTTACATTACCTACACTATGCCACTGGGCTAAGCGTTAAATGCACGCCGATAATGCATCGTCGCAGTTCGTGTTGACTCTAACAGTCTAACGATTGAATGCAACTACCTAATTAATTTATTCCCCAATGAATGAAGTCGTGCGGGGGAGAATAGGCCGTATCCAACAATATTTTATACAAATTAATTGCACATTTTTTTCGCACTTTTCACCTTGTATAGGCCAGAGATTCGTCAATGCTATGACATGACCTTATTTTACATGAATAGCTGAACGACTTCTTTTTTCATAATCTTACTTTACTTACCAGCTTCAATGAGAAGAACTTTCCAATTTGGGATTTCTGATAAACGTGACGCTACCACAGATCCAGTTGATCCACCGCCAACAACAATAAAGTCATATTCATAGTCGGGTTCCGATCGAAACTGAAAGGAGATAACATTGGTAATTTGATTATTTCATTTTATTTCATGACACTTCTTGGAGTGGGTTAAAGTAAATGACCTTCTTCTGTGTTTGTGTACGGTTCAGACTCAGAGTGCGAATATTTCATAGATTCGCTCCAATTTTTAGGCCGTGAGTCCCTGATGTCAATGCGCTAAATAGCTAATTATCTTTGGCTAATTTTCTGACACTTATGAAATGTTGAAAAGAGAAGTTTATTAAACTCCTCTTAAAAAAGCGATTTATCAAATTTCACGCTTTTAATTAATTGAAATTCCATTAATTGTTTTATTTCCTCTTCAACATTCTAACAAAACTCAAGCAAAAGAAAACGTCAAAAAATTAGCCTAAGATAATTTTTTTGACAGCTGAAAAATTCGTTTTCCACCACGATAGTGTCAGAAAATTATCCAAGGAAATTTTGTTAGCCCAATTGATACACGGCCTTAATATGGAAATGGTTTAGAAATAGTTTTAACAAAACTGGACTAGGACTGTACAAACAAAAGTGTATGTTCACATCAAATAGAGAAAATGGCGCTGGAATGGCCATACACTCAGGAAACCAGATGACAACATAGAGAAGCAGTGCTACCAATAGAGCCCTCAAGGTGTAAGGGGAGTTGGTAGGCCAAGAACAACTTGGAGGTCAAGTGTTATGACAGTCCCAAAATTTGAGATCGTGGACACAGCTGTGGATTGATCTGCAAACAAAGAGAGATGGAAGAACCTGGTTGTCACCCTATGCTCCAGGGGGAGTTAAATTGTTGCTGAAAACAGCAGCTTCCGGAATAAAAGAAGACGATAGATGTAGATAAAAATGGTACAAGCCGTGTAAAAAAAAAAATAAATAGGCGGCGCGACAGGCGGTAGACACCCAAGGCCTAGCTTCTCGCAACCATTCGTTTTTGTGTGAGTTTCTATTTTTGGAACGAATGGAAGGGACCTACAATTTTATGCCGATTCCGAACGGCTGACTTGAGAAGCTTTTTCAGGACAGTTATACTCTCGGATGTTTGTCAGACGTTCGCGAGAGGTGGCGCAGTAGAAAAAACCTTAAGATGTAATTTGTGTTTTTCCGGGGATCGAACCTGGGATCCCTCGCACAGCAGTCCAGCACACTAACCACTGCGCTACTGCGCCCACAAGCCGTGTACAAGCCGTGTGCTTCCATTATATTCTGCCAGTATAAGCGGCTGAACGGACTAGTTTGAAACTTGCAGAGTGGGGGGCTATTTTATACCTACCTCTTCAAACGGTTGTATGACTAAAACAATGAGTGGCTACAATTCAAAGTTTCGTGAAACACAGTCGTGGACCTGGTTGTTTAGTTGTTGTTTAGTTGCTGCATAATCACATTTCAATGTCCAACTTTCTAATATAGTTTCTACATTTTACATTAGATTAGATTGTGGAGGTAGTCTTGGGAGACGCACTTAGAAACAGAGATGTAGTGTAGATCCATTGTAATTCCACATAGGTGAGGGGAAGGGAAAAGGGACCGGGCGTACTAATGCGAGCCTTGTTGCTGCGTGCAAAAATTCCGTTCAACAAATCTATGGACAAAGCGGATAATGACTCGATGAGAGGCTTCAAGAGTGACTTTAGAAGTAAGCTCAATTTCTAACATATTTGATGTAGGAGAATTCTGGTGCAGTTCGAATCTCCGGGTGACATTTTGTCTTCAGAAAGACGACAAAGGGTGACCGAAACATTCTGCACCCCGCCTATATCTAGCCTTAGACAGCCCGCCCGTGTGAAAGAAAGGAGACTGGTGCACAGCAGAAACAAGCTTCCTACTGGCTAATACCGAAAATTGGCGATGTGTATAAATAAAGTGGTTGCTATTCAGAGTGATGTGTGTAAGTGTAATTATTTAATTGAGCCTTATACGACACTATGATTTGATTTTAATTTTTTGATTCCCGCTGAATATTATAGTCATACACTATCCAAGCACAAAATAAAATACGATCAATCCCTGGACCAAGTTGTCCCTATTATAGACATGTCCTACTCTTCTCGACTCTTTCCGAGTAGATGGAAAACTGCATTTGTCCAGCCCGTTCCTAAAAAAAAGTGATTCTTCTTCAGCCACCCACCAACTACCGATCCATAGCACTTAGGTCCCTTCTTTCCAAGGTCATATCATCAGCTTATGAAATATCTTGAATCACGTAAACTTCTTAATGACCCGGCAATATGGCTTTCGTGGCAGCATGACTTATCTCAGCGAAAGGTGGAACTAATCTCTCCACCACTCTAGTGAAACAACGATTGTTGCGCTTGATATTTTGAAAGCATTTGACAGAGCTTGGCAACAAGCTCTTTTGTCGAAAATACGTGCCTATGGGATCGACGCGTTTTTTCTTCAATGGATTAGAAACTACCTTTCAGGCCATTCAATTCAAGTTGTTTTCATATTAATATTAATTTATTAATTCACGAATGACGACCCTTAAATTAAACCATTAAATAGGGTATAGTTCGCGACAACGTCAGTGTCAAATGAGAAAAAAAAAAAAACAAAGTGACAGCTAAAAAAACTTGTAGGAAAACAAACGAAATTTTATATGGCAGGAGATAGGGTTTAAATTAATTTTGGATTTTTTGAAACAATCTCTACAAATTTATTTATTGAACTTTTGTAAACACTTTTATGAAACTCTAAATTTCAAGACTGCAATGTTTTCAATTTGTATTTGGCACTTTATTATAAACTTTTCACAAATAAAATGGGCAAAACCTATCTCCCGCCATGTAAAATTTCGTTTGCTTTCCTACAAGTTTTTTTGACATTTCAGTGAGTGAAAGAGAAAGCAGGATAGCTTCGCGAAATACCCTTCCTACCTTAGCAGCATTCTAAAATGGGGTACAACAAATAGAGTGGAATTTAATGCTTCCAAAACAGAATGATGCCTCCTATCGTTAAAGCGAAACCTATGAACTTTCAGCTCTTATCCATGTGGTAACTGCATTGACGAAACCGAAAGACTTTCTATACTTGGTATGTGTGTCTCCGTTGGAATGACCACATATATGAAGTCGCCAAAACGCAGCGAAATTTCTAGGTTTCTTAAAACAATGCAAGCAGTATTTTACACCCGCTTATTAAGGTTCAATTTACAAGGACTTTATTCGGCCTAAATTTGAGTACAACTCTCCTATCTGGTCAGGTGCATCAAAACCCATATTATACCTACTGGATAGAATCCAACAGCGCGCGATTAAACTTATTAGATGATAGAATTAGGCGATAGAAATAATATATAGGGGATTCAATTGACCCGCTGAAATGTTTCTTGCATTTCTTTTTTCTATCACTATTTTCACCACAAATGCTCTCATGAAATAGCTGACTGCATTCCGCCGCTTCAATATTCCCTACTTCTCATTTCAAACCAGAATAGTTTAAAACCAATGCGCACCAGAACCTCCTCTATATCCTTCCTATTAACCCTTCAACTCGTGATGTGTATTAGCATTATAAGGGAACAAAAACCCCTTGAGCGCTAGTTAAATATAAAAAAAAAATATATATTATTATTATTAATAATAATAACAGTGCCGCCCGGGGCGGGCCGACTCCTCCCCTCCCCCCGCCCCACTACGCTACGCAAATCTCCGCTTCTAGAAAGCGAATAACGATAAACATAAACTAACGTAAAAAACAAGAGTCAAATCGAGGCAGTTGTTTACAAATCTATTCGTAGAAATCACCAAACAGTTGAAATAAAAGTTACAGTTTTTTTTTATAGTAAAGGATAGGTATATATACTGATTAAAATGTTACCAAGTTTTAAAGGCGATTTGAGATTCTGTCTTCTAATTAATTTCTGATTAGAATCGCTATTTTATGTAAATAGCGGACATATGTACAAGCAATCATATCCGTTATCCAATATGACTGCGGGTTTATTGTTCATATAAAAAAACGTGCTAATATTCAAAGGATATTCAATATTCAAATATAATGCGCCGAATCATATATGCCGAAACAGCTTCACTAAACTGAACAATTGATATGATTGTAGACAAAATATTTGAAATTCTCTCTAACCTCATTTCTATTTTCTGTCTCTTCTCTAATCTTATCTCTAATCGGTATCTATAGTGTGTATTTTTTAGAAGCCATAATTTGCGTTTGTTTGTGAAAAAAATTAACAGTATAACGAAACCCCAAAGTAAGCAGTGTCATGATCGATATCCTTCAAATGTAACCCTAAGCGTACACTCAAATTTGTATGGATTAAAATAATCAGTAGTCTTACTTAACTGGATATAGAGACAGAATGCAGGTTCTGGTTTGAGGATGAAAAATCCTGCGAACACATTATCTGTGATTGCCCGGTAATTCAGTTCATTGGGTAAGAAAAAGTATCTTTAACAAAAGATACGTTTACTAGCAGGAGCAAAAAACAGAGGCACGAGTACGATAACTACGGCGCCAAAAATTGATAACGGTATTTTGTAGAGGGGTTAAATACAAGCATTTTTTACTATGGGAGGGGGGGGGTCTATATGGCTTCGTTTAGGCGGGAGGGGCAATTTAAAAAAAAATAATACTTAAAATGAAAAAAAATAAATTGAGAAACAATGGCATTACTTACAATAAAGGACTTTATGAATTTTGTAAGCCAGGAATCTGTTCTTTGATATAATTTTTAAATAAAAGTATAGCTGTTAATAGTTTTTGAAAAAAATACTTTCAAACTTGAAATTTAAGGAAAAAACTTAAAAAAAAAAAGTTTTATGCTGATTTTTTTCAATATTGAGTAAATAGATACTTAATTTGTTTATAGTTTTTACTGCCTAAGTCAATTCTTAATAGAACACTCAAAACCAGATTGATTTATGTCTTATAATTTTTGAGAATATTGAAAATTACTTTTATATGTTGCTCCGCTTAGAGTATAAATTGCTACCCTTGCGCCTTGAAATGCGTATGGGGGGGCATGCTGCCCCCCTGCAACCCCCCTGCTTGGGGTCACTGTTGGATTTTGGGATGGGTGCAAGGCTGAGTATATGCAAACTTTCTTTTAATTATATTAGTTTACCCAATATCAACAACATTCTTCAGATACAATCTCTGGCCAGAAATTTCACATTGTTAGACAAAATTTTGCTGATTTGCATTTTAGACAATTTAGAACAAATTCCTGGCTTTGAAAAATACTATAGTTCTTTGTGGTAAGTGTTGCCATTGTTTTTTAATATTTTATTTTAATTTTATTTATAATTTTTTTTTAATTACCCCTCCCGCCTAACCGGAGCGAGATAGACCCCCCCTCCAATAGTAAAAAATGTTTGTATTTAACTCCTCTACATAAATCCGTCATTAGTTTTCATCGCCAAAATTATTTTACTCACCCCAATTTTTGCCCTAAAATTTCAAGTTTGAAATTGTTTTTTTCAAAAACTATTCAAGGGAATAACTTGATTTAAAAATAATATAAAAGAACAGATTCTGGGCTTTATAAAATGTTATAGTTTTTTATTATAAGTATTGCCATTGTTTTTTAATGTATTTTTTTCCATTTAAAGTATCATTTTCTTTAAATTACCCCTCCCGCCTAAACGGAGTAAGATAGACACCCCCTCCCATAGTAAAAAGTGCTTGTATTTAACCCCTCTACAAAATACCGTTATCAATTTTTGGCGCCGTAGTTATCGTACTCTCCCCAAAACAGATTGGCCTTCACTAGTTGGGTCTACCGTCTATTAGGCAAAACCTTATCATCTATGATACAATTTACAGACATTTAAAAGCAATGTGCATCGGAATCTCCTATCTTCTCTATCCCAATTTCCTTAATGCCCGCGCTGTGTAAATCACATTGCATTATAAGAGTATAGTCATACATAACCTCTTTAGCGCGTGTTAATTATAAAAAAAAATTATACAAAAGATCTTCATAGGTCGCAGTGTCAGAAAATTGGGCAGAGAAATTTAATAAAAAAAAAAATAGTAACTGGACGTAGAGTAAATACTACTACCGTGGAAGATGCTCCGAAGAAACGAAATTCGCAGATTTAGAAGTTGAAGAGTTGAAGAAGTTTTTCATTCATATGAAATACTTCTGAACTTTTTCCAAATGAATATTATCATAATTAAATCTTTTTAATAATCAAAATAATCTTGATGGTAATCAATTCTTAGTGTCTATGAGAATTATTTTCTTAATAAATAAAATCTTCAGTTCAATGAAATTAACGCTCACTGCAAATCTGCCGCATTTACTTACCCTGGAACTAGCTCTGCCGCATGGATCTTCAAGATCACACTGTGATCGAATGAATACCTCTAATAGTCCCATAAAAAGCATAAACGCACTACCACCACATGTTGATGCGAGTGTCGGACCTGTTGGTACCCCAACAAGACAGTCACAGGTGCTCATCTCAAAGGGGGTCAATTATCTGAAAATAAAAAAATAAACACACACCAATTATAAATCTGACAGTTTAAAATCAGCTTCGGTTTGACTTTTTTTTTTTTTAAATTTGTACGAGTGTCTCATAACGTTTGAAGCTGCAAAATGTTGACACTTCATCTGTAATTGTACTAATAGGTCGTTACGTTATTTGTCTACAAATTATGTGTCCAGCTGTGAATAATGACATAAATTAAGTGCATGTATCTTTGCGTTATTATAATACGAATTACGAATAGAAGGTACCATACTCCCAAAAGAAAGAAAGCATAGGCAATGAAACCTATGTTTAAGCCGCTTAAAGATAAAAATGCAGATAGCAGTCAGTGGTGCATCAATTCCTTTCGATCGATAACTTGGAAGATTAACAAGTCTACAAGCTGCCTCGTGCATAGACATCACATCCGCCTAAAAAAATGCGACAGTGGTATAGGGGGACGTGGGAGACTTAAAGCAAGGTCGAGTTTAGGTAATCGAGAGAAGACTCCATCAGCACCCGTACATCAATTTAGAGGGATCATGATGTAATCTCAAATGACAAAAATCTCGAAGGCTAAAAATCTCGAAAAGTTTTTTTTTTAATCTCGAAACCATCTCACTTTTTAACACCATTTTTAATATTAATTCGAGATTTTTAAATTCGAGATTTTTTTTCGAGAATTTTACATTCGAGATTTTTGCTTTAGATATTTTGTTTTTCGAGATATCGTGGTAAACCCCAATGCAGATCCATCTGTGTGATTTTCAAGAAGTAGTTACCTATATATTGTGCCATTCTGCCATTCGAATCGAATTAGGGTTATTGTTTTTATTTTATGTCATGAAAAGGAGTTATATAGTCCGTTTTGATCAGAATTGGTCCATTTCCGGGATTTGGTCCATTTCTGAGAATCTACAAGTCTTAGAGCTAATTTAAATTCAAGTAATTTCCCGAACCCGCCAACAGGATTAAAGTGTATCATTGTGTCTATTGCGGCCGTGGGGGGTTGAACTAAAGTAATCTGTAATGTCCTCTTAAGAATAATGACTTAATACAAAAAAATACCAGACCATGATTACACAGAATGGAACCGTCTACGGCTGGGAAGACTCAGTTTATTATACTACCGTAGACCTTAGGCCCCAACTAAAGTGTGTCCCATAATTCACGCAAAATGTAATTTTGATAGAAAATACAGATTTTTAATTAGAAAGCTTAAGTGGCTCAGATATATGGCCGCCACGGCTTTGCTGGCAAGTACGTACACTTTTATTGACATTTTCTATACGACCGTTTCGCATAAATGTGGCAGAAAATACACCTCCCAATTTCCTCTTTCAAGGCGTTGGAGTTGGTGGTCGTGGGCTTTTTTGCATAGACCTTTGACTTCAAAAAAACCAACGAAAAAAGTCCAAGGGCGTTAAATTGCAAGATTTGGATGGGCAATTCTGATTGCAAAAATGACTCATGACTCATGCAGTAATTGCACATGCCATAGCTGTATGGCATGTGGCACCGTCTTGTTGAAATCACATGTTGGTCATATCCATTACTTGTAATTTAGGCACTAAAAACTGCGTTATCATTTCACGATAACGAACACCATTAATTGTTACTGCCTGTCCGATAATGCCTCCAGTCCAAAATCCGCTCCAAACAGTCACGCGTTTTGGATGCATTGTTTCTCAACAATTACTCCTGGGTTTTCTGAACCCCAAATTCGACAATTTTGACGATTAACGAAGCTATCAAGATGAAAACGACGTCCATATTTTGTTCGAAATTTGAGGACTGTAGCTGATAAACCTTCATTATTTTTAAAGTATTGCTCAACAATGAAAATGCGTTGTTCTTTCGTATAGCGCTCCGTTGGCATCACTGTAGTACTACTAAATAGCGCAAAATTCCAATTTTGCGTGAATTATGGGACACCCTTTACAAATGTGGGGTGTGAGCACATATTGGGTGGTATGCATAAAAGGCAGTACTGGGGATTTTCTAAGTAAATACTTATTTTGGTATGCATAAAACGGAGTAAATACTACAAATTAAGTATTTACTTCAAGTAAAAGCATATACTTTTTTCGTGCAGCGGCTCCTGAATAGTTCAGATTTGATGATGCAGGACTATAGCGCCTTTATCACAGTCTGACTGTATATAGCGTTATTCTTGTCAAATAGGCATGTTTTTCTGAAACCTCGCCAGCCACCGGTTCATTTGGACAGTTGCCAACAAGATGAAGCCAGCCGAATGACTTGGTAGAAATATATGATAAATTCTGACATTTTTCTCCGGAATGTTGTGTGCATGATATAAGAACGCTATATTATTTAAGGAAATTGTACGGAAATTCTAAGCCACTTGTTGCTTTCAGCGCCACCTGTTTGTTCATTGTGAATTGAATTTAGCCAGCTGCCAGCCAGCCGCTCTCCGACTGGGGAGGAAGTCAAGAGTTGTTGCCAGCAGGTTGTTGTTTTAATTAGCATGTGAAATGTGCCTCAACTGGCAACTACTGGCAACCACTGGCTGGCGAGGTTTCATAAAAACGCACCTATTGATCCCATTTCAAGTAGATTCGCAGATTTGAGGACGACTAAAACCTCTGCCTTCAACACTGTGCATGTGTCCGGAAGTCTTAATGACACTTGTAGGTCTATCGCCTTCATCACTTAGTAGATATAATTATACCTGACTCTGTACCCTCCTTAATTTTGGAACCATCCGTATAAATCGAAATTTTATTTTCATTCGAAACTTCATTCATTCTCCCTATCTGGGTATTTATGGTATGGTGTGTCGAAGTTAAGTTCACCCAATTTTTCATCAAATTTATCAGGGGTGTTGGACATGACTCCTTAAGTATGGAACTATGTCCTACCTGCCCGGAACGCTGAGTTAGTTAGCCGAGGCGCACTATTACCTATATCTCCACTCCACCAATCTTGGGTAGGTTGAAGGGTGCTGCCTTGTATTTTGTACTAAAAAGTACCTACTAGTTTCGTCTTTTCTTGGGTGACACGAAATCCACACCCTTCAGCCAATTTTCTCAGCTTGTTAAAAGCCGATTCTATAGTTTCACTCAATATGTGGGGGAATTTACCCTGAACTAGAATCGCCACATCATTCGCATAAGCAGTTACGCTAAACCCTGTCGAGTTCTTTAAGTATATCGTCTATGACAAGAGCCCAGAGTAGGGTAAAGAATAAAGATGACCCCTCCCTGCGGACTGTCTCTAGTATAACCGATTTTCATTATTGAACTATGTCCGAGAGTGGAACTGATATTTCTTATAGCGATAACTATACTTTTTTTTAACTGTAATTAATATTCAAATATGACGTCGCTTTTTCACAATGGCGAAAATTTCCATAGAAAAGTATCCATTGTGACCGACAAAATATTTAAGTCGAGGACTAAAAATGATTATTTATTGGTAAAGGCCCAATATGTACTACCTGTGCTAAAAAATCACGAATCGCCTTTCCATACCTGTACCCTTCTAGTTTTAATTAAAAACCTAAAGGAGGAATAATTTACTAGTTGCTAGCCTTTAACATTATCCGAATATACTCGTACATATATACACATTATGTAGATATTTCTTAGTTTTAAAGCATTTCTTAAAAAAATGCGCGCAATGCTGTTAATGCCAAAACAAAATGTAAAGCACACTGAAAGTCACACCATTAAATTGTCTATATACAGATAAATCAATCCGCTGGATTGGATACAGCTTTTGCCGGCCAACATGACACTGACGGTAGATAACTGAAATAAAATGGGTTTCTTTTATCTTTTAAATGTCAACAATCTAAAATGGTTGTGCCAAATTTATTGCGCGCGCACCCATCTGCTTTGATGGAAGGAAAGTGTAAGTGACTTTTCGGATTTAATTGTTTTTGTACATAGTGTTAAAATAAATCGTTGCGCATGATGACAACTCCACGAAATGGAAATATTCTTTTAGTACATTTTTTTTGTCACTCTGTTCATTAAGTGCACTACAACAACACACAGACACAACTTTGAAAAAGTGAAAACTAGGAAGTCCTATACAGTTTGTTTGCTAGCTCAATATGTTTGCTTTGTTTCTTCGTTTCCATTTCTCTGTCTGTCAAGGAGTGGGGCCTAAGTGCAGGCAGAATGCAGCCAACATCTGCTCAAATGGCTGACAAACAGCGTGCCAACTAACTGAATGAAGTGGTAAATGAAATACAAGACACAAACTTTGATTACAAATGCGATCAGAGAATGACAAATGGACTGATGGAAGTTAGAGATGCAAACGTAGTCAAGTTGGCTCCAACATTATTGGCTTAGGTAATTTCTTCGCAATGGCAACATAATATGCGTGATTTCAGGCGATTAACGGTGGAGAAAAGTGCCTGATCATGGACAGCACTTGACGGATAATGTTGGCAGCTTACCGGTTGTTGGATTTGGTCAGTAAATAAATCCCCCTAACAGTGAATCCCGTTGTATATTTGGGAATCCTGCCTTGTATTTGCTTTTTTAATTTCACATGAACAAGACAATAAAAATATTTAATAGAATTAATTAACGGTTTCAAAAGTATTATTTATTTATTTATAGCTTAATGACTGGTTCCTCATTCTGGTTTTAGACAAAAATGAGTATTTATGAACGCAATTAAACTTGAATTAATAAAATATGTGTTGGCTATAAATGCGATTGCGACTTGATGAAATATAAAAATATTGGTATTTCAAGAATTATAAAAGAACAATATTTGTCAAAAGAACAATAGTTATGTGTCTGTATCGCTGCAGTCTCGGAACCAATGAAATTTTAAGTTTCAAAGGTTAATGACCCATAGAACTAACGACTGCCCGACAACGGCTTCACTATAACTATAAAATTGTGCTTTAATTTCTAAGTAAACAAAGTTTTTTTTTCAAGGTAAGTATAACAGTGACCGAATGATAGAGACAACAAGCACGACAAATGCGGTTATGCAACTGGTGCATCGCCAATCTTATTACGCGTGTTTACTTTGTATAGAAGTGGAATCCAATATATTGTAAGAAAAGATTCCGGTTTCCTGTATGGTAGTGTGTATACTCATGGTATACGCACACTAGACCCTTTACGATATTTGCTGTAAGCTCTTTCTTGTAATATGTTAGGTAGATATGGAAAAGTATTGTTTTGGAAACTGGGAAAACTCCGCTTATCAACCATAATAGGATTATGTGAACTTAGTCTAGTGTCAAAATTGGATGAAAATTACCTTGTTAACTTCAGTCGAAAGTTTGAAAGTGATCACACATTGGCTTAAGCTGGATGACGCTCTTGCTATCATTATGGGTTTCCCTTACCTAAGCCTGATATTTAACAGCTGTTTTATAATTTAACTCATAGTTAACTGATGTATGCCTCGAGACGCATAACTAGTTTCGTATTGAATATAAAATAGCTGTGTAAAACCAAACCCGCTAATTACAATCTGATATAAAACAGTCCTGACTGATTGGCGATATTGGTGATCAACGCTCAGGCGAAATGGTAAGATGGTAGGAAGCTGACGTTTTGAAACAAATGGGCCTTATTATTAATAATATTTTTCAGTTCTGACTTCTAGTTTATCGAATCTCAGAATTGCGAAATTTGTGTCAAAAATACCTACAGCTATTGTGACTTTTCTTAAATTTAGAGTCGACAATAAAAATATTTATTAGTAAGGCCAATTTTCTTTGATGACCAACGTGAGCCCTTATGCCTTATGCAAAAAAAAACAGGGGTGGAATCGGCTAAGGCGATTTGTAATTATCACAAATGTGACAATCACTTGTGATCAAATAATTTTTTCCGTCTGCGTAAGGAATGATAAAAATTTGGCATCACTTGACTTTTTTGTATTGTTTTTGAATTGGGGAAAAGCATTTGAGTAGGAAAAGCACTTTCAGAAACAATAACAATAACCTACAGATAATACTGTAGACATGTATTATCAACAGGATCGCACCGCAGCCAATGAAGCGCATATTAAGTTGTTGACCAAGTACGTGGAAAAGCACCCGGATTTGGCCAAATCTTTTTCTGACAAAGGCGCTATCTGTTTCCCTTTAAATATGAATGAGCCACTACTCACCCATGGGACAGAGTTTAAGAGTGTTCTCGAGGTCAATCCACACAGAGAATTCTGCCCCATTTATGCGGACCAGTCATTACAAACTTCCCATCAGCGTTGCCGCAAAAAAATGTTCTTAGGTGCCATTGACGGTAACCAAAGGTGCCAACTGGGTGCCACCAGCCCTTCAACAACACAAGAAACATATAATTTCGCATTAGTATCATTACGATTATTGGGTATGAATTCGCACACACACACACACGATATGTATGTTTCACTACTTGAAAAAAAAATTCTTTTCAGTCTTTTTTAAAAACGATTCAGTTCAGTGAATATGAAATAAATGTTCGCAGATGAAAGAGAAAATGACTTGCACTCTCAATCAATTTTAAATATTATGTATTAAAATGTATCAAGCTCATAAGGTGCCAAATGAGAACTGAAGGTGCCAAGGTGCCAATCGGACTGTAGGTACTTCGGCAACGCTGCTTCCCATTAGTACCCGTCACTCGCAAGAAAGTTAAATGTATAGTAACTAGCTGGAAAGTAGATGGAATGTGAGTTGACGGAACTCTAGCTGACAAATGCAATAGCAATTGCCGTAGGGGTAGGATATCCTACAAAAATATATAGTTTTTTAGTCGAAAAATTTTTAAGAATTCTTTATTTGGAAAAAACAATTAGCTTTGTTGGCACATATATGAATATATGAAGGACAAAAACACCCTTTCGTTATTTGTATCTTGTTCCTATTTACTTTCACAAACTAAAAATAATTGCAGAGGTACAAACACGTCCATTTTCTCTTAACACATCAAAAATTAAAAAAAAACACTTTGATCACACCAACACGCTACTAAACTGCTGTCACATGAAATTATCACAAAAATGTGATTGTCTCCGGTGACAATCACCTTACGCAGACCAATTTTGTTGATTGTGAATATCACTTATCACAAATCACCTTAGCCGATTCCACCCCTTGTTCTTTCCCCAGATCACTTTTCGCGTTCGTTTGGTACAAAAAAAAATCTTTTTTAAATTCGAGAGTACTTTTGCGAATCTAAATTTTTTCTCAGAGTTGCTCGAGATTTACTAACATACTTACATAATGATTTGACCTTTGGCTTTTGTTGGTTTACGTTTTACGGAAAGTCTTTGGCCGAAAAAGTTAGAACTAGTGAAAAGCCATATTAAAATAAACAATTTAAAGCAAAATTTGGATAAATACGGAACAAATAATAGATATGTTATTTTCATATTCATGATGTGCCACATCTTCATCGTCCTCGTCCTTATTATTTGTTAGGGAAAAAAGTCTTATTTTTCATACGATAGATTTCAAATACCTAAGTTTCTCTGATTTTAGAAATTTGTTCATCCAATCGAACTCTTAGAAAAACTCTAGGTAGGTACTTCTGTAACGGAAGCGGATAAATGGTAGTTACCACTAAGATCAGAATAGGTATAGCCAATTGTTGAATCAACTTACACTAACAGCCTTCCCCTATTGCCTTAACAATAATAACTGATAATATAGACTTATTTTGCGTTATATGAGTGAAGACTTGGTGGTCACTGTCACTGTCGTGTCGAATATGTTTTCAAAATCGATGAACAATAAATGATCGCTGGTGTGTTGATCGTCATTATCCGCAAGCAGGGGCGTAGCGAGGGTTTGAGCCGTGGGGGGGGGGGGGGGGGGTGACTTTCATTGAAATGCCGACTTATTTCAGGAACTTGCCGACTGTATAGAAATCATGAAAATCGGCCCAGTGGTTATCGAGTTATATCTAACGTCAACGAGTTTCACTCCATAGAATATGTTTTTTGTGTGGGAGGCGCCACGTCCCTTTGTCCAATTTTGACCAATCTTAACAGTAACACCCTTGGGCTAATACCTAAAAGACCATTCACATAAGAGCGACCAACTACCTACGATCGAACGACTATTTCGCAAGCTTTGACAGTCCGTTCACATCACATGAACACTTTTATAGGTCGCGGCAGTTCGCGAATTTCAGCCATCAGTTTCTACCCGCAATGTCTAGTTTGAGGTTAAGTTCGAACGAATGTTTAATTCGCTAGTTTGTGGAATGCGTATTAAATGATGTGGATTGCAATGGGTGTTTGGATGGGTGTTTTCGTTCGCGGCAAAAAGTTTGGAATTTGAAATTTCGTTATTTAAACTGTTTATAAACTTATTTTCTTAATACATTTTGATAGGATAATTAATTATCCTCCTCTTTGCTCAAACACACGTTTGCCGCGAATTGTTAAAGTTCGCATTCCACATTAATAAGCCGCGAAATAGCGAATAACACATTCCTTCGAATTTAACCTCAAATTAGAAATGCAAACCGTCCTTTTTATAATCGAATCGAAACTCGATATCTAAATTTTAAGGATTTCAGTCGGCAAAATTCACCGATGCCGACCGTTTTTTAAAATCGAATCTAAACTCGCTAAATTTTAAGGATTTCAGTCGGCAATCTCACCGATGCCGACAGTCCTTTTTAAAATTGAATCTAAACTCGCTAAATTTTAAGGATTTCAGTCGGCAAGTTCACCGATTCACCGATTTTAAGGAGTTCATCTGAAACCTTTGAAAATGCCGACTTGTGTATACATTTACAAGTTTAAAAACCTATACCTAATGGAAATCCAAACTTAAGACCTAATTTTTGAAAATTTATCGTTGATTTGCCGACTCTTGAAAAGCGTGGGGGGCCCCCCCTCGCTACGCCCCTGTCCGCAAGGTCTTGATATGACCGACTCAAGAGGAAGCAGGTCAGAAGTTGTTGACCGTATCTTCCAGATGCTCTTTTATTTGATCGATATTTGTACAACAAACCCTGTGGAAAATGTGTAGGGGGAACATACTGCCCCCTGCAATCTCCTTTGTTTGGGATCACTGTTGAATTTGAAGTATAGGTGCGAGATTGTGTGCATGAAAAGTTTTCTTATATTCCATGTTGCGCATTTTTCGCATTTCGAATCATACAATACAACGGACGGCCTTCGGCCTCACACGCATGTGCTCATTGTTCAGTGCGCAAGCTTTTAAGTACTGTATAATTATGTAATTAACCGTTTGATAATAACCTTTTGTGTATATTTTTTAGAACGATATTTTGATAATGAGAGATTTCTATCTAAGAGCTAGATAGTGCGAAATTAAAAAAAAGTATAAAAATGCGAGGTTTTGTTATTTAAAAGGATTTATTTAAAAAAATGCCTCGCCTGGTTGCAATGAGACCACAACCGACTTCTTATGGTTGAGGCCCATGTCCCCGACTTGTAGCGCTACCTAAGTATAAGTAAATAGTTCAGAATGTTAATTAAAAAAATGTACATTCCACCTTCGAATGACACTACAATCATGACATTGCCCGCGTTCCATTAACCCGCTAGATGACCAGCGGCATGCCAAACTCCATACAAATAAAACTAACATTTCACAATATGTGCTAGAGTTCTACTTCTAGCGCAAATGCTGAAATGTGGGTTTTTTTAATATGGAGTTTGGCATGCCGCTAGTCATTCTAGCGATCAATGGAATGCAGGCATTTACATACACCATGGATTAAGTTACTAAATATGTCAAAAATACTGTAAATTTTTGTCATGCTGACGTCAATGCCATCCGATTCTGTCCTAACGTTGTGTATAGACAAAATCTGACGTGTAAATGACGTCAGAATGTCAAAAATTGACAGTATTTTCGAAATGTGTAATATGTATAGGTAGTAGCTTTACAAAAAACTGTCTTCGGGTCGAAGGTAACACTCGATTTAAACTCATAATCTGGTTATTGGTCCGCGATTTTATTTTATTTTGTTCGCCGACTTCAAAGTTAAATAAAAAATAAATAGGCGCAACAGGCGGTTAAATATGAGTTAAAATTTAGTTATAATTGGTAAGGCCTGCAAACTTGTGTCGGTTCAGCTGATTCGTGTTGACATTCTGCACTCGTGGTATTTTAATTTCGAAAATAAAATCTATCAATATAAAAGCGTAATAAATAAACGCAATAGAAATTAAGACTAGCAATAAAACTACATCTTAAAAACTACTCCGGTTTTTTTTCTGTCACGCGATTTTATATTCCTGCTCGTTTTTGCATAACGTCATTAGCTGCTCTCAAAACACGATAATTATGCATTAGAATCTCTCCTATTTCTTGAATAAATCAGTGTCTTAACCCAATTCCTGAAACTAGTATTTATGTAGTTTGATACATGCAAATTAGTAAGGTCCACAATCGACCACAAAAAAAAATATTTTAAATTTTGTCTAAGCAACGTCAAAACAATTCTGCAAAACACTACACATATCTCTGCCTCTGGTAGGTACAATGTTTACATTTCCAAGAAGTCGCTAACCTCATACCAGTCATTTATGATTGATTGTGAATTTGTTTAAAATTTATAAAGTACCAACTACTGCCTAAATTGTATGCTTTTATGTTGTTGTATGCGCATATAACTTTCAAAAAGAAAACCAATCACTAATCCACATCGTTGCGGTTTAATATTTCCCGGTACTATTTGCATAAACTAATTTGATAAGTTAGTATGTAATTAGTCGTCAATACCTGTCACTTTATTCTAATATTACCTAATTTTGAATGAACTTTGGGAAATACCGCAAACAACAACTACTGTCAGAGACCGATCATTTATATTCCGCAATGCGTCATAGGGATGATACTTAATTATCATCGATGATGGGGTGATATATGAAATTGAAAGCTTTTCGGTTGATTAGAATCAGTAATTGAAAAACCCAATCATTTGAATAAATTAATTTAAGCAATAAACAAAACGTTACAACAAATATAAATGAAATCCCAAGAAAACGTGCAATCGCAATGCAAATGAATATCAATGTGAATTCTCCCTTAAACAATGGACCACGGCTCGTAGTGCAAAGCACATTGCAAATTCACAAAGACATGAAATAGCGTGAGAATTATTTTGGAATTTATTGCGCCATCTTGCTGGTCTAATATTTTAAGCGAAATGTGTGATTCGTTTTATTTGTCTGCTCCTGGCCTTGATGCTTGACGGGTTTTAATGAGATCGTCTTCTTCACTGCCATTTCGCATCATATGGATGTGAAACATTGCGCGGTGTGATAATAGGTACCTACATCAGCGTTAGTTGCTGCTTTCGGTTCTTCTTATTTATGGGACCGCTATTTATCGTAATTCAAGTGTCATTTACGTTTGTCATTTGCATTGTTACCAATGCAAGGTACCAAGAATTTGGCAATGAAACAACGGTGGTTTTGCTTTACGGTAGATAAGATCTATCAAGCGAATAAATAAAACAGCTTGATATTTTAACACGGTGGGAATATGAAGATACTTATTACCTCAAGAAGATAGAGAAGAAGAAGAAGAAGAATCAAACAGTAAATGTATAGTATATATATAACGGAAATGGTGAATTTAATTTAAATCTCATTTCGAAATCGTGATCTACAAATCCACTTTGATGTCTTCGTTTTATTTAATTGATGCACCGGCGAATACGTCAAGTCTACTCGTACTTGTAACGATGATTAATGCGAGTTGTTGACCCTTTTTAAACGAGCGAGAAACCCGATTTGGAGGCATTGTAAAACGAATGTATCTTCTTGAAGATCTATGACATGGTTATGTGTCATCTTTGTAAAAGAGTAATCTTCGAGGATGGTTAAAGAGGGTTTCAATTTAAAATCATAATGTGTGGTTTTTCTCCTCTGCCTAAGGTATTCAGTCGACTTGGTACAATATTTAACAAAGAGTTTCACTTTCTGGTTATATACAGATATAATTAGATTTAGATCACTTTTTAATTTCTACACCCATTGCTGTCAGTCATCACTTTGGAATTTTGAAATTTCTCCTTCTGCATAATACCCGTAGTGAGCATCATTGAAGATCAAACTTGTTTGTTTTATTTGAGTGGGTGTCGGATTAAATTTTTTTTGGCGTGCCTGGCGCTGTCAGCATTAGCTTTAAATTCAAATAAGAAAGCCTTATGGCAAATATCCAAAGATAATTGTTTTCGATTATATACAAACATTTTCACGCCTTAAACAAACAAATTGAAAACAATAGCTATTTCCAAACAAGTTTCAAGTGTAGGTTTTGAAAAAGTGTAGTCTTGCAATTCACATATTAAGCGGATAGAAGTGGCGGGCGGTTCAGCATGAACCCTTTTTGTTACCACGACTTGTGTGACCTACTTTTTGATGATTGTTTAGGATGTGATCCGGTCGATACCTCCAGTTGAGAAAGTGGATAAGATCCTGTATTCCTTTACCCGAGATGTCGCCAAGGTTATCAAGGAATGGTTGGTTCAGTGCGCGCAATCTGGCTCTTGGTAGATAGTGTCAGACATTTGCAGAGGAAATAGGAGACAGTTTCTCTTTCATTTGTAGTGAGGGTTTATTAGGGATACCTAGTTTGGCCGCATGGTCTGCAATTGGCCAATGCCCCGTGATTACGGCCGTGATTCTGGCGATATCAGGGCGGATTCTGTTTAGTTGGTTCTTTGTTTTTTTTTTTTATAGTACGTAGCCCATATGTTATTTGATATCACGCAGTTTGTCAACACCATCCATTGGAGATTGGCTTTCTACAGAAAATGTGAGGGCATTTGTCCCTTAATTGTTCCTAGTAGAATGTGGAAGCTTACCGCGAGTGAGCTGTGTAGAGCTGAGCCTTGCCACAAGTGACAGGTGACAATTATTGTCAAAATTTTATTTCATAAATAATAAGACAAATGTTGTAGAATTGCCCGACAATGTATTGGCAAATTTTCATTTCATAAAAAAATTGTCGTCAGGAATATTCCGAGAATTGTCATGCATTTTTTTGTCTGACAAATTTCAGTAGTCTCATTGATGCGTCAGAAAAATTAACAATTTTGTCACTTTGTCAGTATGTAATTGAAGATTCTGATAAGCGAAGCCTATCCCGATTGAGTTTCACTCAAATATTGACAGTTCTAGTCCCTACGATTGAAAATGCTGAAAAAAAAAAAAATAATTTGTGGCTGCTGTCAGTTGTCTTGTATAAAATACATAAATTGCACTTGTGTAAGTGCTTCTTGAGTGGAATCTGACTTGAAATCGAGAAACGCGCTCCTCTTCTCAGAATCAACAGAAGAGTAGGTACTTTTTGCGCTAATGAAATGGTTTCAGAAGCGATTTTCTTTGTTCCCGGCGCTGCCGGATGCTTTTTTGCCCAATGGAAAACGACATAAATATTATTTCTTCAAACCAAAATAATGAAGTATCGCAATTTTATGTTTTCAGTACCTACGACAATTTAAAGAAGAAAAACATAATTTATACCCTCAAGTTTCTAATTTAAGGAAAAACATCATGTCGGCAACGGAATATAATTTGGTAAACAAATGGGTAGATATATATCGACAACAGCACTAAATAAAAAGGCTTCACTCTCTTGATGCTAAGACTTAAGACAAATTTTTCAAAATCTGACAATGACATAATATATAAAAAAATATACCCATAAAAAAAATTTGCCACAATCTGACAATGACAAAATAAAATTTGTCCTTCTAGAAAACCGGCACTTATGATAACCTGCCACTATTTTATTAAAATACATTTTGTCAAATAAATGCGAGAAATTTTTTTACCTGTCAATGTTTATGATAATGAAACAAGGTCTAGGTTCTGCTGATCGTAGTACTAAACTATTAAATTCAAACTTATACAGTGAAAACTCTATCCTTATGGTGCTAGAGGTAGTAGGTACACCGCATGTAGGAAGCCACATACGTATGTAGCTCTGACGTCAACAAAGAGTGTGTCATTCGAAATATGGCCCTATATCGCGTTCGGAAAGCCTTATGTCACTTTGCAAAAGCGTCATAAGACCATATTTTTTGCGACATAGGGCCAACCCCCCTGCCTGGGTTCACTGCTAGGTTACGGGATAGCTGCGCGGTTGGGTATATGCAAAGTTTCTTTAAATCCACGCGAAACATTGATAAAAAGAATATTTGCATACACCCAACCTGAACATGATTTAAAGTGACATAAGGCCATAATGGCCATAATGGCCTTATGACGCATTATCAAAGCGACAACGTATGTGGCTTGCTACATGCCGTGTACTAGCACCTTTAACGTTTAGAAGACAAAGAAGAATACGAGAGGAGTAACATGACGCAAATTTCGCTTTCGCTTGATTTGTTAGTTATTTTTTCGCAATGCGAAAGTACTTTTCGTTTCGTTCTTTACGATAAGTATACTGAAATGCCATCAATTAGTGGATATAATAGGTAATGTATCTCTCAACTATAAAGTAGTATAGATACGACTAACAAGATTTAACTAGCCAGACACTCTTTTACCTATTGGTAAAGTTAAGTAACCTTGGCTATACGGATGATTATAGTGAATGCCAGGAATTGAAGGGAAACTATTAGGTACCAATTCCTTCCTAAACAATTTTCCCAGTTCAGCAATGGTATGATTCTGATTGTCAATAGCCTAGCGATCATAATACGCAGTATATCAAAAGTGCTTATTTCACCTCCTATAATGGTACCCATTGCGCGTACTGGTTTTGTCCATCGGAACTCGACTTGCTAAACTTATAAGCGCGAGTGTTAATGATGCCAAATGCCTTGCGTGTTGAAAAGCAAATTTAATGTTGTTGTATGGACCTATGAAAGGAGGAATAGAACCATGTGGATTAAATCACTATGCATCAATGAGACTACTGAAACCGAATTCTAACGCCCAGATTCGAAACAACAAGTAATATTGAACCATTTGAAGACCAAGCTAGACTTTAGATCCACATGACTACAAATCAGAATCGAATATTAAATTTCCCAGTTAAGTCCATAATATCTGTTTGATTATTTGCAATTATTTGGCTATATAGTCGCGTTCTCTAAACGTCAGATTCAAACTGAAAACCGCTCTAAATTACCTCAGGAAGTGATCCGTAAATTTGCCTAGCTAAAGTGACGACGCAACACCCGGATATAAAAAATCTCCTACTTTAAAGAGGGTGACTTTTACGCAATAGAAAACACCTGTAGAAGGAAATTAGGTAGGTACGTCTGGCAGGATTTGTTGCCATTAAAAAAAAAAAGAACCAAAACGCAAATCATTTGATACACTAATGCCTATAATTTTTTAAATAGGAAGCATTTGGAGCTTCGCTCGCCCAACAAACGCCATGTGTGTGTTTATAATTATGACAGGTTTTATTCGAAAAACAAACATTAAGACATTTAACGGAATTATACCTACATATTTCAATCCTTTTTTTTTTTTCAATTGAGCGACAGATCCACTAAACTTGTTGTGCACTTGTTTTCATGTGGAGCACATTGCCATATGCCAGTTTGCCGGTACTTGTACTAGTTGACATCCTGACTAACTTATTCCACTTCAAATAATAACATGTTTTTAAATTAATTAATTATTACACAACAGCTCGCAGTCTGGAAAAGGTGTTTAATGTAATTTATAGTAGTATGGTTTTATGAATGACGGCGAAAAGGAGACTGCAACCGCATAATGCGTTTCCTCTTTTTAACCACTTGTTAGATTATCTTTCCATCCGCTTGTTGTGGGAGATTATGGAAACCGGTTACAGTGGTAGATGTAGATACATACATGTGGCCATGTTGAAGGGAGGCGGTTCATTCTCTGTACTTAGTAATATTTGCGTAGATATATAGATACTCATAATGGTAATTGAATTTATATTCAAATATTGTTAGCTTTAGATAGTGCCAATGTGTCCAGTTTTTTTTTTTTTTTTAACATAGTTAGATAAACACGATAATTGACTTTAAGAACCGTGTCTATCTATATACCTACATATTATATTATAGTCAGACCTACAGTGACCGTCAAAAGTGAGATGACAGAATTGCTGTCTTCAGATTTGTATATTTTAGCAATATTGAACCAATTTAATATCTATCTTCTATCTATATACATATTATTGTCCGTCAAATGTTCTGCGGCCGTTTTATTTAACCGATGTGTCCGGACTGATTCTCTACTCCGTGTTCTTCGACCGTTATTTCCTCAGACCTGTGACCACACTTCGCGCGGTTGTTTGGTTGGACAATGCACATCAATGTCTACAATTTTAGGTACAACTTTAGCTCCCATTGGTGTCGAAAAATTTATGAGCTTCTTGCTTTTTAATTTTTTTTTGTTGAGTGTTTATTATTTGAAATTGTATTCATGAGCTTTTGCTTTTTTTTTTATTGTTGAGTGGTTATTATTTAAAATTATGTGGAATCGGATCGCAGCGCCACCTACCGGGTCCAATTGTAAATCTAAACCATCCTTAGTCCCATTCAAATACACACACAAAATTTCATTAAAATCGGTCCAGCTGGTTAGGCGGAATTCGATTACAAAAACGTAAAGAAGAATTATATAAAAATAACTTGTATTGTGTTTGTCATTAATGTTCTCTGTAATGCGTTAACCGATTTTGATTTTGGAAATTTTCCCTGAAAGGCGACGTCAATACCATAGTTTATAAGTATATACGGTCTTTATATGTGTATTGGTTCATGAGTTATAGGGGCGTTGCACCGACCATACAAAAAAAAAAAACATTAAAAATCTTATATTTCGAAAACCACCGAATCGATTGAGTTCAAATTTACATACAATCTTAGGTATCGGCCCAGGACTATTCCTGTGACGGTTGGTCAAAATTGGATAAAGGGGCGTAGCACCTCCCATAAAAAAAATCCATTCAAAATCTTATATCTCGAAAATCACCGAATCGATTGAGTATAAACCTACATATAATCTTAGGTATTGGTCCAGTAGTGTTCCTGTGAAAATCGGAAAATTAGGACAAAGGGGCGCAGCATGGCATGGAAAACTGATGACAGCAGCAATTCAAATGATTGACGAAAAGTGTTATTTTTAGATGAACAAAACTTCAACCTAGATGGGTCCATTTAGGTCCATGGGTCCATCTAGGTGGAAGTTCAACCTAGGTTGAATTTTTTTTTATCTAAAAATAACACTTTTCGTCAATCGTTTGAATTGCTGCTGTCATCAGTATTCCATGCCATGTGGTATTTTGCAAAAGTAAGTCCCTGTAGTTTACGCGCATTGTTTAGTTGTGGTTTTTTCTTCATCTTTAGTCGCTTTAGGTGTCCAACACTTTTGTTAACCCGACTTATGGTCCTTTGGCTAACTTCTAATCCAGCTTCATGTCTTATTTTATTCAAAGAGTGGGTGGAATTGAAAGCTAATCTAATGGTTTTCCGCTTGTCTTGATTAGAAAGAACTGAAGAAGTACGGCCTTTATAGTTTTTTCCATATAATAACGGTATAATAAAGGATTTTTTACATAATTAATAATTACTTTCGGGCTTCGATTCATTTTATGAGCTACAGTGCGGTTAGAACGGCCTTGCTAATGATAGGCCTCTATTTTGACAAATTCTGCTACTATCAATGATTTTTTTCTAACCATTTTAACAGTTGATACAAAGAAAAAATACAAAAAAAAAACCGTTTTATCACTTCCCGATAGCTTTTCGACACTGACACTTCCAAATTTTCGCTTAAACTGTGATTGAGGCTATTCTAATGTTACAAAAAAAAATGCAAACTTTAGTGACTGCAGACAAAATTGGATTCGAAAGTTCCGTTAGCTTTAAGAAATTTCTCAAATTTTGACAAAGTCTCAGAGAGCAGTCTCTTACCTTGTCACTCAATATATAATTCCTTATGTAAGCATGAAAGAAGTAACGGAAACCCTTAATTTTAAAAAAGACAATGGGTGAGGCTATCCAAATGTTACGGACTGTATGCCTTGGCTTGGCTTAATCATTATAATATCACCTTATTATAAATTTGTAATAAGAAGAGCTACAGACATATGTAACGAAACGTCCCGGTTCGTCACACTTTTATGGCCCCCACTGTAGACACTTTGTATGCGGCCACTACTGTGCACAGCCAACCGCCGATACACCACCACCCGCTATTGCACAAATAACATAAACTGTTCAACCAACCATCATTTGTGACAAGAAATTATCATTCATCACTTATAAGTCACACTGACTAAGTGGAGGAAATTACATGAGTACCCGAATGAAATTGCCGTACCAACAATCTAGTGTACCAGATAAGGCTCCCGTAGAAGCTGACCTCGGTCAGTGTTCAACATTTTTGGTGGCTAAGTTTCCTTTGGGGAAGCCTCATATCAGAGCCACGCTTGTCACTGGGCCGCATATGGGAGCTACGCTTGTCGCAGGGCTGCAGATCGGAGCCACGCTTGTCGGTGGGCCGCTTTTTGTAATACGCAGCCACGCTTCTCATTGGCCCGCATATTGTATTTGTATAGCGTAAACTCAACGTTAGCCTCTACTTGGGAATCTTATCATTGTCATGTTAATCATAAGACAGTAGTTTATAAGTTGGTTAGGTACTGAAATAAAGAGGACCTCTTAACCAAAGTTTGGTGTTTCTTTGGGCAAATCCTGGATCCGGCGAGAAAAACGTCGGGCTCATAAAAAGCACATCACACATGTAAACGGAAAGCTATTTCCACTGGTGTTGGAGCGAATATTTAATTGATCCTTTAATAACTGTCGAAATGACATTCTAAAGTTGATGACCAAAATTCCAAATGCCAAACGGTATCAGTTAGCTCAGCCGATGTCCATAAAGCAAGTCCAACGGATTTGTATTGAAAATACACTACAAAACATAACCTCTCAGAAATTTATGGCCAATAAATTCAATGAAATCGTTTTGGCAGAGGAAGACCAGTGAGGAGGTCAAAGAAATCTTTCGCGAAAGTTTAGGAAGTACCTACGCGTATTAGTGGGATTCAGAATAAATCCACAAACCTATTAATAAAGATAAGAGCAAACTATCGAACTGTTTTTACTCAGCCAGAAGTTTTGTCTGCCAAACGATTAAGATTTTCCTAAATTGTAGCCGATTCGGATAGTTTATTATTTCAAGCAGTCTCTTAATACTCAAACCAATTATGTAGCAGCTTTCCTTTAAATTGAGAGTGGTTTCGATAATGCCCATCATGAATGCATGACCCACTCTATGAGTAAGGCCGACAAATAGCATTCATCTCAAGTAGCGTCTCTGTGACGGTCTTGTCAGTACGAGACTGCTTTAGCGGTCACTCATCTATGTATTGGAATAGTTAAATAACCTTGGTCGTTGTGCTCTTAATTGTGCGGATGGGATATCATATAGCGAATGCCCTCCAAGAGGTTTCTGACTAGCGGCGTGTTAAAATGGAAAACAATCGGTGTACCTTTAAGAGAAGAAGCATCATCCATATAGGGATGAAAAGAAATTGGAATAGAGTCCTAAAATACTACCAATTATGAAAAATGTGTAACAATAATTGCGCCAAGTAATTAATTATAGATGCATAGATCTACTATTAAAATTTGCGTCGTTCAGATTTCTTGTTTACGAAATCTGACAGTTAAGTTAACTTAGACCGATCACGTAATCAAAATTTTCAAATGACTTTGATGGAGGGATAGGACAAATCTTATAAAGAAATGGGGATATTCAAAAGTAGGTATTGTAATTCGACTATAGATTTTTATCTGGATTTCTCCTGAACACGAAAACAACCTGTATTGGGTCTTTAACATCACTTTTCATTTTTTTTTTTTCATTAATTTGCAATGGCCCGCTAATCCATTAAGTGGGTCGCGGGTGTAGGTTCCCCAAGTGGACACTCTATAGTTCTCGATTCTCCGCCATCGATTCTAAATTATCATGCACAATCCCCCATACGGGTAGAGGAGATATTGTGGACTTGATCTAACCATCTCATCCTGGGTCTACCTAGAGGACGCCTGCCTATTGGTACGGATTCCATAGCACGTCGTGGGATCCTGGTGGAGGACATGCGTTTAACATGTCCAAATCAGGAAGCATGGACCGCTCCGTCCGGAGAAGTAGCTGCTCGACATTGAGTTCCTCACATGTTCTGGTATTCCTACCTAATGCGATTTCTACGGGTCACACCAGCAATACAACGTAGGAATCTCATTTCGGCAGCTTGTATACGCGATCTTATTCTTTCGGTCATTATTCAAACCTCATGACCATAGCTAGGGTTGGGACAAACGCCGAATTAAGGACTGACAGCTTCGCTTTGACACCAAGTTTAGTCCTCCTAATAAGATCACTTCGTTATGCATACATGCAATCGAAATCAACTAAGTCTAAGGCCGCGTTTCCATTTGCAAGTAAACTCGCGGAAGTCTTGCAGAAGTTTCTTGCAGTAGCGTTTTCCGAGGGTGGTTAACTTAAAGCACCGCAGGAATTTATACATTTACGAGTATCATAAATTTATCAGATTAAGTGAATACCTTTGATCTCTTTGATAATCATTATTAAACCTGCAATTAATTGCACTCGCAAATACTCGCAAGAAGTTAGGAAAGAATTGTCGCGATCGAACTCGCTTCGCAGTAAACTCCCGGAAGTCTTGCTGAAGTTTCTTGCAGTAGCGTTTACATTGTCATATGAATTCTTGCAATAAATATCTTGCAAGAAGTTCGCGCATCATATTGTCGCAATTTATTGCAGAGGTATTTACACAGGAGAGCCATTAATATCGCAAGAATTTTTGTAATTTACTTAAAATTGTGAAATCATGGCGAGAAGCGACGTCAACGTTTAGCAGCTGTAATTACAATTTTATTGTATTGGATTTATTGGATTTTAAGAAGACGGGAAGCTGGTGCCTTCTATAATTTATTAAACGAACTAAATATAGAAAACGCTCAACAATACTTCAATTTCACTCGTATGACCGCAGTTGATTTGGAAGTTTTGTTATTAAAAGTGGGTCCTATTATAAAAAAGTAAGACACTCTATTCCGTGATTCAATATCACCGAAGTAAAGACTCCTCTTGACCCTGCGATTCTAAGCATTTGGTAAGAACCTATTAGTTAACGAGAACATATTAGTATACAAGAACTGTCTCGATCAAGTCGCAAGTCACTGTCGGACGGACTGTCAGACATTTCTTGCAGACGTTTTCTTTGCAAGTGGAAACACGGCCTGAAGTCACGAAATTGTTGACAAGATTTGTGACGCATCACGTAAGCAAGCTGTCAGACTCAGGCGCCAATTGCGATTGTCGATTGGCAATTGACTCAATAGTCGATAATTGTGATTATGTCACTTAGTTTTTGGTTTGGTATTGTATAACTAAATCGATGAGTCAACAAAAACGTCTGTATTTACATGTGTATATATTTTTTGTCTTCTAATCGAAGATTGAATCTCGATATAAGCTGTTGGAATAGGGAACAATAAACTAGTGTTTCCAACAATTGGAAATATTTTGTGGAATTTACATTAACAA
Source organism: Cheilosia scutellata (assembly GCA_955612985.1). Classification (NCBI taxonomy): domain Eukaryota; kingdom Metazoa; phylum Arthropoda; class Insecta; order Diptera; family Syrphidae; genus Cheilosia; species Cheilosia scutellata. The sequence continues at coordinate 96,727,111 of OY015312.1, forward strand.
AAAATTGTGACAACTAAAACTTTTTTTTTCATTTAGCAATTGCACTAAATAATGTGTTGTGGTTCTGAAATCGATGAAATTTTCGACCCAACCGTAAAGTCACTTTAGCACTTCTGATAAAAAATCGAGCTTTAGTTAAGACATCAATATTATAGTGTTGAAATAGCAGAAAGGGAGAAATAAAGGAACATATAGCCTCAGGTGACCATGTGGGGTACAGGGAAGCAAAAATTATCTTCAAAATGTCTCGTTTGGTAAAATATTTTGACTATATTTTTACCCAAAAGTTGTTGGTCTGTTTTGTGCCAACGTCCTTTATTGGATGCTGGCATTTATCCGCGGATTCGCTCCCATTACAGAAGTACCAAGTGCTTCACGCTCATATAGGATGGACAAAATGTTCTCCTTAGAAATTGAATCCCCTGTTTCAAAATTGCTGCTTCCTAACTCTTACTTTGACGTTGATCACCAGCTACAAATCAATGGTCAGTCAGTCAGTCAGAACAATTAGACTCTTAAGCACACTATTGGACTAGTCAAGTAGTAAACATGGAAATGTGCTTAACAATTTATTTGACAGAGTTACTGCCGAGTGAAATCAAATTATAAAACTATTCCGAAAGTGTGTCCTTCTTAGTAAATGGCTCTTAAACAAATGCTAAAAAGAAAGCAGCTGATGGAACACCATTTACATCATCCACTGCTACTAGAAAGAGGGTTTTAAGAGTATGTATCCTTGTCGAACTGGCGGTAGAGATTCAAAGCAATCTAGAAATGAACACATTTGTGGTTAACGGCATTGAAGAATTTTCCAAACGCATGAAATAAAACCCCGACATGTCCGCCTAAAAATCGTTGCCATTTAAAAGTAAATTCTTGCCTCAACATATAGGACTCTATATATTTTTTTTACAACCGTTCAATTTGAAAGGCTGAATTGAGACGCCTCAGTACGCTCTCGGATGTTTTAGATGTTCGCTAGAGATATATGTAATTTGTGTTATTCAGGGGTTGATCCGAGCACCTTAGAGCACTACCATTGAATCGCTGCGCCGATGTTTGCCATTAGCGTTAACATTAATCCGGATCAGAAAGTATTGGCACAAAATTCATTCGGATTTGTTTTTCACCGCTCTTTACATTTGCAAATGTATGACCCTAACTGTCATACGCATCGATACCGTTACCCCAAATACCTAATTTTGTGCTAAGACTGCACATTTTATCTTCTACATCCATTTTAATTTAGAAATAAATAGGTAGGTATCTATACATAACGACCTACTTTGAATATGCTTTTGCTAAAACTGTGTTAAATTAACAAAAAAACTCATAATGAGGTCGCAACAAAACAGCATTCAAAAGATACACGCTCAGTCACTTCTAAAAAAAAAAAAAAACTATTTCACTTACAATGCCGGAAAACAATTGATCTTTTCTTTGGTTTAACTATTCATATTGACGTTTGTAAATCGCTCTAAGCTCTGAAATTTTGTAAACATAAAAACGCTTTAATACAAATCAATGATAGCTACACAATTGAATAAGCTATGAGTATCGCCAGAGAAAAATATTAAATATATACAATTATTAATATCACTGGTCCTATAAAAACTCTTCTCCAAGAAACCTGTGCTTCTGGTGGAGGCATAAACTTTAGGTAATAGCAACCTATATTTTTTTTTTACACTTTTAGGATTAATATCAAATCATCCGCGGCACAAACAATAGATTTCGAAATGCCACCTACTTCTTCTTCTAGCACAGCTAACATTGTGGACTGCAACAAGCTTTGTTGCTATTGATACCATGATGTATCAATAACAAGCGCAATGAGATACATTTTCGTTTTTGCAGATACAATCATCCAGCTACTATACTACAATGAATATCGACTGCAGCTGGAGTTTGAAGTACACACCATCACCATCTTCCAGCATCCGTTTAGAGTTGGAACAGATTTACAAAAAATAAAACAAAAACAAAAGTAGAAAAAAAATCGTGCAGCATATTTCTTTGATGTGAATATTTGTCTAGCTAACTTTCTCATTAGAGTACAAGACCAGGCAACAGCAAACAAATAACCACGACCACTACGACACGATGACGACGACAACACCGCGACTATGACGGTCTATCTTTCTAGATACAATCCCATGCATTTAAATGATGCATTGCACTAACAAATCAAATACGGTTTTCGTTTCTAAATGAAATCGAATCACACTTTGGAGAGCGAAAACGGTCTCAAAACAGACTAAAAAAAAAATTAAAATCAAAAGTTCAAGGATCCCATGAAGAAACCGAAAACGAGTACAATACACGAGTACTAATAATAAAAGAGGAAGAAACTATACAATACACTTTGTGGGTACTTACTTCGAAAGGAAGACGACTATCGAATTACCGAGCTTGATGTATTACACAAAATTTAAAGTTTCTTAAGCACTAAAAGTATCGGTTACACTTAATTATTTGTCTCTTTTGTAAATACGAGAATTGGCTAACAGCTTAGCTTGATGCGTGGCTAAACGTATCTATATTCTATACCGTGGCTTTCGCGCAGTCTCTAGACCTTTTCGTTCGCCGGATAACAACTTAATGAACCTGCCAGCTAACAGCATGCTAGCACTTATTTATGAGAATTGAATGCAGTTTAGCAACTGAAACTGTGTCTGAGATAGGTTCGACGAGATGGTTTGATTGGAGGTCCAACATGTTGTAGTCAGATTCGAATCTTCTTCAAACATAATCAATGTTTGAGAAGTTAAGTCTGCGCTTTAGGTGGAATGGTCTCTAGCTTACGGCGATTAATACATTAAATTCTGAGAGAAACTATTATTATAAGTGTATATAGGTAATATGATCTTCTTGGATAGATTAGCTTGGGGGAAACCAGACAAAATAAATTCTGGTAAAATTATGTGTCATCAGCGAAATTAATTTCACATTTGTTCAAATAACCAAGAAATTTGTCAAGTATAACTTGGGATCTGTTCTACTATGGTATTAGAGTGTTATATACAATGAAGCAGTTACAGTAGAAGGGAAGATAGCCCTCTATACCGATTGTTCTAAGATGGATGTCGGTATAGGCGCGGGTATCTTCAGCGAAATACTAAACCTGCGATAATCATTCCGAATCAACGATGACTGTAGTGTGTTTCAAGCGAAAATTGCTGCTATAAACCTAGCGGCAAAGGACCTAAAGGGACGACACATTGCCGACAAACAAATCATTATATACTCTGACAGACTACAGACAAGCGGCCATAAAATCCATGGAGTCAGTTGTGGTGATGTCGAGGGCAGTAAGTCATTGCAAGAAATACCTGGACGAACTATCACAAGCCAACACGGTGACCCGGGTACAGGGGCATATGGATATTTCGGGCAATATACAGGCGGATGAGTTTGCAAGAAACGGGCCGCTAAGCACACTTGCTAGGAAGATTGACATTGAATCCTTGAGTAGAACAAATCTCCGCTAGAACAATCTCACACCTGCAGACATGCAAAAGAATTATGGCCAGAAATGAGCAAATAGAGATTCAAATTCATGATCGGATTTAGCCGCAAGGATATTCGCATACTCACGGTGGTCATTACTGGACACTGTGCGATAGGCGTACACGCGGAAAGACTGGGCATACTGCATAATGACTTTTGCAGAAGCTGCAGAGACGTTGAAGAAATATAATCTGTTCGCCATCTACTTTGCGAATGTCCATCCCTTAGAAACAGTAGACAGAGTATTCTCCACAGCTTCTGCTTCGACGAACTAGAAGATATGGAGAATGTTGATTTTAAGGAACTCCTGAGATTCATACTTAAATCGGGGTAGTTCCTATAGGTATATAAACTCCAAACCCTTCGGTTACTCTTAGGACAAGCTGCATACAAGAGCTTATGAATACCTGATTAATACTAAATCTACCTGATTAATACTAAATCTAGGTGACTCAAATAAAAGCAGTAAATTCTTTGTCTCCAACAGGTATGAAATGGAAGGTTCCCGTTACTGGACACAATGGACCAACTGATGGTCTACGTGAAGCAAGAGCACCCATGCAAACGCCATGTCGACCAACGAATTGGTAGAATATCTTGCTTGAGACGAAATATCTCGGCGTAATTTTAAGATGTCTTGGAAAAGAAAGAAATGAATGCGCTCTAAGACTGTAAGAGGGCTTTTGCCAGAAGATGGGGAATAGTTACCACACTAATTATTCACTAGATGTAAATGGGTTATCTACTAAAGGTGCTCTCCTGGATTTTTGTTCACTTATACAGAAAGAACTGGATAGTAAACTATGATGTGCTGGATTCTTTGTAGATAATCACCAAAGCTTTTGGCATGGTTGATCACAATACTCTCTTAAAAAAATTGTATAATGCAATGCAATGGTCTGTTCTTGGGTCAATTTTATTTCTGATGTACATCAGCTCCTTATTTTCACAAGCTTGTTTGGGTAAAGTAGTTTAGTTAGTAGTAAAACCAAATTAATGTTCTTTAGTCTCAGCACTGTTTTATGTTCTGATATCGATATCGTTTTCCATGCATAAAATTGCGCAAATTTAGAATTATTATTTCAAATTAAGTGTTCGTAGGCACTGTAGCGCAGTTTTTAGTGTGCTAGAGTACTGTGCGAGGGGTCCCAGGTATCGAACCTCCCCCGGAAATACACATATTAAATCTTAAGGTTTTTTCTACTGCGCCACCTCTCGCAAACGTCTGACAAACATCCGATAGTATAACTGTCCTTAAAATGCTTTTCAATTCAGCCGCTCGGACTCGGCATAAAATTGTAGGTCCCTTCCATTCGTCCTACAAATAAAAACAAAAAACAAACATTCACACAAAATGAATGATTGTGTACTATATACTAGGCCTAGGGTGTATATGTATACTATACACGCCTGTTGAGCTAACTATTTTTTTTTTTATTTTTTTTTTAAGTGTTCTATTCGAGACTCTAATGACTCCTTTAAGGTTGATGTTCCGTGTAACGCCAGTTGCAATTCAAATTGTAAACCACTTCAAATACCTAGGTGTACATATAACTATCGACAGTAACTTAAACTGGTGTGAGTAAAATTTAAATCTTAAGCAATATCTGCTTTAAACCATTCGTAATTTTTACCATCTGAGAAGGTATTGTTCTAATAGAACTCTACAAACAATTTATTACGGAATAAGCTGTTGGGGGGCGCTTACCGGAATAAGGTTCAGCTGTTGGTTGCACTCCAAAAATGTGCGATAAGAAAACTATCTATCCTCGGCTAGCTCCCTCTATGGAACTTTTTCTTCTTACAAGCATTCTTTCCAGTTAGACATTTATTTTATTACAAAGTACTTAAGGTTTTCCTCATGAGAGGTATGCAGAGCCCTATCAAGGTCATATTGTCATTCCTACATTTCCCACCACAAATTTATAGACATTATAATGGAGTACATTGTTCCCGAAAATTGTTTAACATGCTCCCTGCCAATATACGAATTATAAAAAGTAAGTTCGCCTTTCTAAAGTGAAAACTTGGCTTCTTGATTCCGACCACAATGACATCGAAGTATTGCTACAATAGATTGTTTGGTTTGAATTGTTATTGTTTGAAATGTGCTATAATTGCTTGCCATCTCCTTCACTTCCTTTTTTGTTTTCTCCAAGTCAAGAAAAAGTCTAGGGAGTTAAATCGCACGATCTTGGTGGCCAATTCACGTCACCTCTGCTAGAGATAACCATACCCTCAAATCGTTCATGCAGAATGACCACCGTAGCGACTGCTGTGTGACACGTAGCCTCGTCTCACACCTCTCATACTTCCATATCTTTCAATTTTGGCCAAAATAAATCGGTTAGCATTGTTTTGTAGCTGGTCGTTGATGGTTATGGCCTTACCAACGTCATTTTCAAGAAAAAGTACTTGTACAGCTTTTTAGGGATGCATTGCATCTCCTGGGGGTTCGCGTCATCCCATATACGGCAATTTGGTTTGTTAACATAGCCATTCATCCAAAAATGTGCCTCGTCGTTATAGGGCCCATACACGACACAGACACGTCGCTGCAGACCTTAAGTCTGTGCAAACATGCCTTCGCCACACACGGTGCAGACAATCTGCACAGACATTAGTTTGTATCGTTTCGTCGTGGTCGTCGGGTCGTAAAAATGGCGAATGCTGCCTGCCGACTTCTTTAAATTTTGCCGAATGGATGAATGAAATTTAATGAAGCTGCTACAAAAAATATGTCCATTAATAAATAAACCAAAAACTTTAACGAGGGAACCGATTTCTTCAAGCGAGAGGCTTTCAATTATGTTTACGCCGTGAATTTTCTCGCTCGTCTGTGCAAAATTCACCATACACGACACAGACACGTCGTTGCAAACCAAGAAAAATTCAAAAAATTTTGAATTCATGCAGACGGTCGCTGCAAACAGTCGACATGGATACACACGACACAGACGATCTGCGCAAACATTGGCACAACAACAAAATATATTGGTCTGCAGCGACGTGTCTGTGTCGTGTATGGGCCCTATTAAAGATGATTTTTCTATGGTCATTACATTATCATTTACTTTGAGCTCTTGGGTCACTTGGATCTTGAACGGGTATAGGCCCAAGTCCCGACGGAAAATTCGCCAAGTTGAAGTCTGCAAAATGCCGACTTTTAACATTGTGCCTTTATAAGAACTTGGCATATATTTAAGATCATATTCTTTTCGTGGGGACTATAGTTAAATTTTTTTTTGTTTTATCTTTATACATATATATAATTCTTTTGTCCGTGTTTGTTACCGTACTCCTACTAAACGGCTGGACCGATTTTAATGAAACTTTTTGTATGTGTTTGAATGGGTCTTGGGATGGTTTATATTCACATAAATAAAACGGCCGCAGAACAATCAACGGACAATGAAAATGTACCTAACAGCAGGCAAAACAACGTTTGCCGGGTCTGCTAGTAATCTATAATAAATCAAAAACGATATCACCATTCGGTCAAACTCTGCTGGGTTCCCATACATATCAATATAGAAGTGGACGAAAAGGCGGATGCTTTGGCAAGACTGGAGTCGGAAATGAACATCAGGGAAGCGTATACATCCATACTACCACCGATTGCAAAATTGTATAGCATAACATCAACAACATAATAGTGAAGGGGACCAACTCATCATGGCTATTTACAGAAGACAAGGCCACCCGTTATACATTATAGCCGAAACTATAGACTAAAAGAAAATAAAGAGTGTTTTGACAATAAATAGATCCTCTATCCGCATCATAACTGGTGTAATCACGGGATACTGGAGCCAAGCTCTGGAAATGTAGAATAGAGTCCAACGATTTATGCCAAAACTGCGGATAAGACGAGAAGGTGGAGTCTAATAAATTTGCTGTTTTACTGCCCCGATCTATAAGTACGTTGTCTACATTTCCTATAACCCATCAGGTTCTTCGCAAACACAGCAGAGTTAACAGGTTTTCATATAACAGATCTCATGCTTCCTCCACAGGAAGGTATATTCACTTTGCCATTATATTTGTAACGCCAAGAAGGAGTCACCGGAGACGGAGACCCCATAAAGTATGTATATTCTGAATCAGGATCACATTCTGAATAGATTTAGACATGTTCGTCTGTCTGTTGAAAATACGATAGCATTGTGAGAGGACTTATTTTTACCTTCCTCAGGTTGGTATTAAAAATGGTCTATGTCGGTCAAGTAGTTCTGGTACCTCCCACCCAAGTAGAAATTTGTGACTTTGATTCAAATTTATTTTAAATTATGGTCACCGTTTGGTATATTTGACTTGGTTTCGAGTAGATAAATGCGTTGCTATGAATATGGGAACAGTTTGACATTTTTGTAACTATTACGTGCCTTAAAGAGACAAATGTTCTTTAACGTAACATTTCAGTAAATGTTGTGTCTAAAAAATTACTGAATAGTGTCAAAACTAAAGTCTCAAAATCCGCAGAGTTACCATTTAATGTTACTACTACACAACTACACTAATAGACTACGCCCAGTCTGAATTGTGACCGTTGAATGTTACCATAAAGGGCATTATTCGCTTTTGGTTTTTATTTGCACACAATCTCCAAATACATTGCCTAAATAACTACTACACAATTTGACGCATTAATATCTACACAAAATAGTTGAATGTTATTTCCACAATTACTATATTGTACCAGGTATTGTATCAACACTAAGTACGAACTGAAGTGAATTTTTATGCACGTTTTATGTAATTTGTGTGTAAACGAACGGATAGTGTATCTTTATATGACATGGTGTTGCTCATAGGCGTAGAGTATAAAGGGGGCACAGAAAAAAAATATCATACATCTTTTCGAAATTATCTCATATACTGGTAATTCTTTTATTGACACTGTCTTCCCATATTGTTTTTCCATAAAATAGAAATCATAGTTTTAACAAACTAATCGTAAAATCTTGGGAACATATCTGAAAATAATGGTGCAATTTTAGTAGCAAAGCATGCAGCGCTTTTATTAATAATTTCTTTTCTACTTTTACTACGTCCAACGCACATCTTTAGAAGGAAGAATGCAGTGTGCTTTTATTAAATAAAATATTTTACAAATACAAGAAAAATAAATGAGGTGTGAACAAATGTAATTTAAGTGTAAAATAGTGATAAGAGTTTGTATAAAATAGTAGTTTGCAACATCGTAGGAGATTCACGCCCCAATATCTCGAGAAATCTACCACATGGCACTAGTAGTAGTTCTACCTATACATGGCTAGGAAGTTATTTTTATAATGTTAAAATATATCAGTTTTTTTTTATACCCGGAACCACACTGTGGTGAGGGTATATTCACTTTGTCATTCCATTTGTAACGCCCATAAGGAGGCGTTGTAGGTATGACAAACTATATATATTATTGATCAGCATCACTTTCTTAGTCGATCTAGCGATGTCCGTCTGTCTGTCCGTCTGTCTGTCTGTCTGTCCGCACGATTACGGCCATAATTTAAGAGCTATTGACTTGAAATTTGGTACGTAGGCTTTTATCCACCAAACTGAGGCTAAGTTCGAAAATGAGCAAGATCGGATGAAAACTACTACTACCTCCCATACAAAAATATCAGATTTATATAGCTTTTTATGTTAAAAATTAAATTTAAATAGCTACAGTAAAGATAGCAAGTTTAAACTTTGCACATATTGTTTTAATAATATTTAAAAATTTTTGACAAAAAATGAGCTTGGTCGAATAAAAAGTACCCACACCTCCCATACATATATATCATTTTTTAATACTAAAATATTTTTTTTATTTTACAATAATATAGTACCGGGTATTTGAGCTTCGGCATAGTCGAAGATAATTGTCTTACTGGTTATTCTTAAAAATGACAATACTAAAGCGTTATACATTTTTAAAGTTAAGTTCATGCCTATCTACTCCTATTTCAATGAAACTTTTTTACCCATTGTCCTATTCCCCAATTTTCAGACCTATTGCAAGTAATAAACGCAAAAAACAACTTTATCAATTTGGGGAGCACATACACCCTTTGCCCCTACCAAGTGAAATGTACATGCATTAATACGAAAACTAATCGCCATTTTCGATCGTAAGTACTGGGCATCCATTTTTAATAAAACCAGTAAGACAATTATCTTCGACTATGCCGAAGCTCAAATACCCGGTACTATATTATTGTAAAAAAAAAAAAAATATTTTAGTATTAAAAAATTATATAATTTATATGGGAGGTATGGGTAGTTTTAATTCGACCAAGCTCATTTTTTGTCAAAAATTTGTAAATATTATTAAAACAATATGTGCAAAGTTTAAACTTGCTATCTTTACTGTAGCTATTTAAATTTAATTTTTAACATAAAAAGCTATATAAATCTGATATTTTTGTATGGGAGGTAGTAGTAGTTTTCATCCGATCTTGCTCATTTTCGAACTTAGCCTCAGTTTGGTGGATAAAAGCCTACGTACCAAATTTCAAGTCAATAGCTCTTAAATTACGGCCGTAATCGTGCGGACAGACAGACAGACAGACGGACATCGCTAGATCGACTAAGAAAGTGATGCTGATCAATAATATATATAGTTTGTCATACCTACAACGCCTCCTTATGGGCGTTACAAATGGAATGACAAAGTGAATATACCCTCACCACAGTGTGGTACCGGGTATAATAATTTCACAATTGAAATTCGCAAACTCTTTATAAGTACGTATATGTATCACCTTGAAATATACCTTGTAATTCTTTCAATTTATTTTTGAAGCTATTAAGATAATTTTCGATGTCCCTGGAAAAAGTAGAATTTTTTGAAAATAAAATTGAATATCTAAATATTCAATATTTCTTGAGCGCGTGAGTTTTTTCCACTGCAACTTATTCACATTCGTGGTAAAACTGACTTTCGTTTTAATATTTGGGCTACGGATACGAAGAAATGCAATTAATATTAATTTAATGTTTCCATTTTGTTCCTTTAGGTATGCCAATAATTAATTCCATATGTATATACATTTTATTTGTACCTATCTGATTGTATTTGTGTAGCGATTTTATTATATTCTATTTGTGTGAATAAACAAACACATTAAGACAAATTTGACAGCTCACTTTATGTGTTGCATGCAATACTTTGTGACCATTTTGTGTAGTTGATGTACTGTAAATACATCGCAAGCTGTGACTGGCAAAAATCGGTAACGTTTCGGTTGCAAATCATAGCCGATTATACCATATTGTGTATATCACGGAATGGTCAAATAAGTACGTCAAACTAATTCCCCACTTGATCACGGTTCCCTCCTATATGAGAAACAGATTGCACTTTTATAAATCAAAACACACTTTGACCGTAATAGTAAACTTTCTGAATTGTGGTAACAGCGCTAGAACTTTAACCAACGATTTCTACTTATAAAAAAACAATATTAGACACATGCGTGCAAAGTATTAACTCGCATGGCAAACATTTTAAATGACTTTTATTCAGTGTAGGGTATCAAAGCATTGGACAGGCCGATGATAACACTTTTACTTTTTTTTGTTTTTTTCCATGTTTTTCAGGATCACAATGGACCTTCTAGTTCGTCGAGTGGACTTGCTAAGATTTCTTCCGTCTCACATACTTTCAGATCCTAAACTTACCTAACTTTTGTTAAAATAAAAAAAATATATATATTTCAAAATATTCATTCATGTATTTCAAAATATTGTAAGTGGTTGAGAAAGATACCTAGGCGTATACGTACTATTTTTTCAATGAAAATTAATTGCCTATTTTTTGCATGTGTTTGAACGTCTACTATGACTCGACGTATACGCATATAAGAGTGTTTTTTGTACAATAGACCATTTAAATCTATCCATAAACCCTACTCGAGCTTGGAAATTTTAACAAATTCGGAAATCCGCCTACAAGGTGCAGAAACAGTTGCATGTACTCCCAGCACCACGTACTCCTCAGGATTGAACGCCCAGGGATTAAACAATTTCTAACCTGACGGTGCTGTTTAAATTGTCTGGGCTCAAGCGTGTTGCAGACTCTGAGTTTTATTTCGAATGCCACAGAGAAAGACCTACGTACTCATGCGCAAGTGTTCAAGTCCCGGCCGGCGGTCTATGTCATCAACGAATGCGAATAATTGCAAAGACTTTTGAAAGATTAGAGTGGGGGAGTGCCAAACGCAGCAAACGTAGTGATGGATCTATACAGCTCATATTAACTTATGCTTTCAAAGGCAACCTTAAAACCGATGAATAGGTGGTGATTGCCGATTTGGAATTTCTGGGTCTTTTGGTCGATGGTATACTTCCCGCTTTAAGATCGTACTGTTAAAAATCTATCATGTTGATTTCCATTTCCATCGGCTTAAGGTGTTCGCAGAAAGTTGCAGACAGAATTTTGGATGTTGAGGAGACATTCGCGCAGATCAAAGAATCTCCTTTCCTTGGGACGGAACAGACGATGCTGAAGGGATGCTCCTACAAGCTTTGAAAAGCTGAGCGGGCAAGCCATTAGCATTGTTTAGATTTCAGTTTATTTCATTTTGGTCAGGTTGATCCTTATCATCATCAATGTTGAATGGCTCATACCGCCTGACACGTTCGTCATTGCAGTCAACCAGCAGAAGTAGCAATTTCAAATATTCAGCACCGAGTATAACTCTAGTACAATACTCACAAAGTTCATCTTGCAGGCTTCGTTGTTGGTGAAATTTTCAAACCTCATTCCTGGAGTGAGGTTCAAATGCGCGCTTCTTATATTCTCTTCTTCTTATGATGTATGATCTCGATTACTGATGGTTGCATTCAGTGCTTGCAATTCTCGATTCCTGATGTGTATGTGTTCAGTGTTTACAAAAAGTTAGGTCTCTGTTGCTGTCGTCGTCGTCTTGAACGCTATGTGGCCACAAATTCAGTCATCAGAGCAAAAAATATTTTAAACAATTAAAACTAATTACTTTTTGGGTGACAGTAAGATAATTACTATTATTTATTTATTTATTTCATTTTTGAGTAAGATGGCTTCTTATCGATTTACATCCTTTCCACAATACTGTTAAATATATAAATTACAATAATAATGCTTCCTGCAAACATGTATACATTATGTAATATTACAGTTGTGTTATAATTATATCTGTTGATCAGTTAAACAATCAAAAAAGGGGTAGGATAAAGGGAAATTATTAAGTAACAAATAAACTATTTAAATCTTACATCACTTCAAGAAACGCTACTCTTTGAATTACAGTCCGAACGAACGCCTGAATTGATGATGACTCTTCAATATTGTTATCATTTTGTTTTTGTGTGCCTGGAAAGCTCTTAGAATGGAAACTAATTACACATTAGATAGATAATCTTTGGTAAGAATATACATGGTATGAACAAAAAGTGTTTAACATCCTACGAAAATGTTTTTCTTTTTTTCTCTTCAATATAATAATATATAAATATAGATAATTTATAATTTCAACAAAATGTATTCTAACCACAAATCTTATGTCATGTCAAAATATTTAAACTTTCTTCCTTATGTGATAATTTTCCATATATACGCTACGAAGAAGAATAAGATAGGCTGTGCAAATTTTGAAAGCAAAATCTTACAATATTTCTTTTATTGGTGTTTTTATGTTTTTATTTTTATTTTTTAAGATTTTATAATATTCTTGGGTCCACTATCTATTATATTCTTGTAATGAGTACATTCCACATATACACCAATTTGTTTATTAAAGTGGTTTAAATATATTTTTTTTCTGTTTTAGCTTATATAAATAAATTTAAGGTACCTTGATATATATTTTTATATAATGGTTTCAAGTATAAAAAATAATATATTGTGCAGGACTATGGTAAAAATGAAAAAAATCAAAACAGTCAATATTTTACAAAGCTACATTGAAAAAAAAAATTATTAAAAATATACATTGAAGGTTTGTTGGTTTGATTATGTACTGTATTGTATCGAAATGCGTATCTAGAGCGAGTAACTATTTCAAGTTGAAGCAGACGGTTAGTGAGACAGTGGTCTACTTTGTTCTGGAGTTTAAATATTGACACTTCATTAGTTTGATTTTTCACAAATTGTATCTTTTAGTCATAATGTCCTCCTAAGGCAGAGCAGACAACTCAACCAAGGCCGTCACTTACCGATCATAAAGTTTATTTGCAAACGCAACACCGGTTAAGGGCTAACCCATTTATGAGATATATTTTTATCCACTGTCGTTTGAGGAGGCTCCATCGCCCTAGCAAAGACTTTATTTATTTTTCGATCATTACCGAGCTCGCCGTACCAATGTTAGGTTTCAACAGTTTTCTTAAAAGTCCGCCTAAGACTTTTACTAGAAAGGAAATGGCAATATCTGAAATATGCGTATTTGGAGATGAGTTCAATTGTTCCGTGGATAAGCTGTACGATCGTGTGATGGCTATGGATGTTTTGTCTGGTGACTCAAACTAAAAGGGTCTCTAGTTCTTGAAGAGGTCTAACAAACAGAGTACTGTAGTTTTGCAATCAACTGAAGCCTTTAAGGTTAACCAAACGTACTGTCCCGTTCCATCAGCCTCTGAATCTCCCTTTAAAATTGAATACGCAAGTCGATTTGTGTGGGTGTATTTTATGACAGTTTTTTTTTATAATGCATTTAATAGTTGTTGTTTTTTTTTATCAAAATGATGTCCTTTGAAGTGAATGCACATTTATTTAGATGTCTATGTGTGGTCTTTTAAATATTTATTTTGAAATGTATTTTTATGTGTTTATTTCAGTACGTTTCCATGTGTTTTATATGAGATATTGATTTTACATAAAGTTATTCATTAATTAAGCTTACACCGCCATTATACGAAAGGGCTTACGCTAAATTCTATATTTTTTTGTATTTATTATGTCACTTTCTCAATCATTAATAAGCTCCAGATATACATATACATCTAATTAGTATATTAATACAATTGGTGTAGCTAATTTCATAGCGAATATAGCAGTAGCACGAGTATATAAACATTTCAATTTTATTTATGTCTTTTTATATTATTTTTTTTCGTTTTTCATTTAAAGGTGCTGACAAAGGTCTAAATTAATCAGCTGTGACAACGAAAGCAGTCAATATCATTTTTTATTTTATCAGAAAAATACATAATTCACGCTATATTTTTGTATAAAATCTGATTAGAAAATATTATCATGGAAAATTGTTCAATGAAAAAAATCATTTTTCAGAGGATGTGCAATATGCATATCAGCATCAGAAGTTTTCTTCCTTGTCCAATTCTCCATCATCACTACTTTTTGTCGCTGTTTCTTGTGTTTGTGTATTTCATTCCATTTAATTATACTTAAGCATTATTAATTGAGTAGGTAATGTATTTGCTCTATGCATGAGTGAATTTAGAGGTAGGGTGGCATTTGCTTTTGTAGACTAATGCCACTACCTTCGGACACAGTTCAGATTATACGGTTTAATTAAAATTTGTTTTTGCTACTCGTTAGATATTACAATATTGTTTTTCTTTTATATTTTTCAATGAAATTTTCATTGCTAATTATGTAAAGTTAATCATCTACTCATTAAGTTTATGCCATTCAGCAATTTGTCTTCTCGGTGAATTACAAACTTCGTTCCAATGGTTAAGAGCTGTTCCACCAGAATTGGGTCCGCCGAGTTCAAGTCGGCCAATTACCTAAAAGGATATAAAGTAGATATGTATTTAATAAGATGGTATAATAGAGAATTTGCCAACTGCCCATCTTTTGTATACCCGTCCCAACTTAAGTGAAAATTTCTTGCGCAGGTCTCTTCACATTAGGGATTTTATTCTCTTACCTACAACAAAACTACTTTTCCAACCAGAACTACAGCTAAAAAAAAGTGCGCATTTCAAACCACAAGCATACCCCTGATTGCGAAGATATCTCACTCAATCGACGAGCGAGCCATGACTGATTGACAGTGATTGTCCACACAGCTATGTGTTGAGTAATGAAAGCCAGAGTTCTGAGTAACTTTACTATAACAGCGTAGAACCCACTATGTGTTTAAAAGGGTTAAAATATACTTTGTGATAAAGTAGAGAAAAGCATTAACAATTTCATGCGATCAAAAATCCTTAAGAGAAAAAAATGTACCTTAAATAAAGGGACGGACTACACACACAGTGATAGTTTTGACCGAAGGGACGATAGGAATTTTTTTAGCAGAGGCAGAAATAGCAATAATTTGATCGGGATGATAACGTGATTGCCACCTTAATAGGCTCAATGTTAAAAAAATGGTAGGTTCACTGGTCGTGCTCAGTATTCAAATTATGAAAAGAAATTATAAATGAAAAACTTACCAAGTAAATCTACCAATTTTTTTATCATTGGAATTTCACTACTTTTTGCGAAGTTTTTTTTATTAGAAACAACTAATAACGCTTTTTAATTTATGTCAAGTGACGGCAGATTTTTGGTGGTTGGGTGTGTATGAATCGGGTAGGCGCTGACTGGCATCAACTTGGCGGTGCCCAGCTGTTGTAACTTTTTCATACACATCAATTGTGCTTATTTTACCTCCGCGTGGTAACCACCGGGTACTGGCCTCGCCCTTCCGGGCTTGGCTTGCTAAACTTATAAGCGCGAGTGTTGAACACGAAGAAAATAGCAACACTATAATGCTCTGTCGGAAAGACTGACTGAACGAGTCTCAGAAGTCTTACATGAGCTCCTCAGAAAGAGGACGTACGGCGGATGAATTCACGCGATTGAATCAACGGTGACGTCAACAGTCGGCATGACAGATACCTTAATGGGCTACTTCGACGTATTGGGAGCTGAGGCCATTAAGGATTTTTTTTTCAATACTAGTCAGGGTGTTGAAATAGAGATGGTGGCGGAAGAGCCCTTAATGGGTCAACGGCAGCACTCAAATCCCCGAAGCGGGTTACTGCCTCCGGAATATCCGGCCCCTTTCGTCCAAGGGGTCACAGAAAGGGCCTGGCCCTCCAGGTTGGGGGTTGTGCGTGGGGTTAACTACCCAACCACGGAAAAACAATATGGTTACGAAGCAACCAAGAGCCTCGGATAAGGACGGATTCACTGTTGACGACCCTGCAAAACGAAATATGGACAATGACGTTCGGATCTGCACGTGGAATGTTCGAACCCTGAACAGACCGCGTGCAGCCGAACAACTAGCGGAGGCCCTAAGCTGCTACAAATCACCGCCATCCAGGAGGTGCGGTGGGATGGGCCGGGCAAAAGAAGGATAAAAAACTGTGACATCTACTACGGTGATTGCTACAGAGAACAGAAGCAGCGTCTATTTGGATGCGGATTCGTTGTAAGCGGCAGACTTAGGCAAGAAGTCTTGAGCTTTCGACACGTTAGTGAACGCCTTACAACTATCCGCATCAAGGCTAAATTCGCCAACATCAGCCTGATATGCGCTCACGCCCCTACCGAAGATAAAGACGATGCTACCAAAGAATGTTTCTACGAGCTCCTCGACAAAACATATGAGCAATGTCCTAAGTATGACGTTAAAATCATCTTGGGTGATTTTAACGCCAAAATAGGAAAGGAGGACATCTTTGGTAGTACAATCGGGAAGTACAGCCTACACGACAACACGTCTGGAAACGGACTTAGGCTAATCGACTTTGCTGCGGGACGTAATGTTACTATAGCTAGCACACGGTTTCCTCACCTCAATATTCACAAAGGAACATGGCGGTCACCAGACCATCAAACGGTCAATCAAATTGACCATGTTGCGATCGACGCAAGGCACTCCTCCAGTATTCTAGATGTTCGAACCTTCCGAGCGGCCAACATAGACTCGGATCACTACCTTGTTGTAGCCAAGGTACGTATGCGGATATCCCAGACACCACAACAACGAGGAAATACTGTGAGGAGATTCAACGTTGAACGGCTACAAACGCAACAAACCGCCAGAACTTTTGCCGATCGCGTCTCCCTCAACCTCTCGAGAAGTCCTTTGCAGCCTTCATCAAGTGCTGAAGACCAGTGGCATCGATGCCAAGAAGCCGTCAGAAAAGCCGCAACTGATGTGCTCGGTTTCACCCGACCACCACCACGAAACCCTTGGTTTGATGAAGAGTGCCGGCAAGCACATGCAGCGAAGCAACTGGCCTACAAAGCGGCGCTGCAGAGAAGGACGAGAGCAGCTCGTGAGCTCTACGAGCAAAAAAGGAGGGAAGAACACCGGCTTCTCCGGAGGAAAAAGAAAGAGCATGAGAAGCGCGCGATCGAGGAAATAGAGAGGTGTTACTCCAGGAACAATGTTCGGAAGTTTTACCAAAAGGTAAAAAGAACGTGTCACGGGAACAAGACCCGAACAGAGACCTGTAGAGACGAACAAGGAAACCTTGTAGTGGAGTCACAGTCCGTGCTGAGGACATGGAAAAACCATTTCTGCAGACTGTTAAACGGCGAAGACGACACATATTCCGCTGTCAGGCAGAATGAACCATTCAACCTGGGCGATGAAAGCCAAGACTTCCGTCCACCTGACCAAAATGAGGTAAGGATAGCAATATCTAAGCTGAAGTCCAGCAAAGCTGCAGGACCGGACGGTTTACCGGCCGAGCTTTTTAAGGCAGCGGGAGATGACTTGGTAGAGAGCATACACCAACTCGTTTCTAAAATTTGGTCAGAGGAAAGTATGCCTGATGATTGGAACCTCAGCATCGTTTGCCCGATCTACAAGAAAGGAGACCCTCTAAACTGCGCCAATTATAGAGGCATCAGTCTCCTCAACATCGCCTATAAGATCATATCTGCTGTACTGTGTGAGCGCCTGAAACCATTTGTCAACGAGCTGATTGGTCCCTATCAGTGTGGTTTTAGGCCCGGTAAGTCCACAACCGACCAAATATTCACACTACGGCAGATCCTGGAGAAAACCCAAGAAGTCCAAATCGATACTCACCATCTATTTATCGATTTTAAAGCCGCATATGACAGCATTTATAGAGACGAGCTATACAGAGCCATGTCTAGTTTTGGCATCCCTGCCAAACTTGTCAGATTGTGCAGAATGACGATGGAGAACGCTCGCTGCTCCGTAAAGGTCGGAAATAACCTCACCGAGACCTTTGATGTCAAAAAAGGATTTAGACAAGGTGATGCGCTGTCATGTGACTTTTTCAACATCATACTTGAGAAAATTGTGCGAAACTCGCAAGCCAACACCAGGGGCACAATTTTCCAAAAGTCTGTGCAACTACTTGCATACGCTGACGACATTGACATAATTGGCAGAACGCAGCGAGCTGTTACTGGTGCGTTTGCAAGTATTAGCACAGAAGCGGCAAAATGGGTTTAGTGTTGAATGAGGGCAAAACAAAGTACATGCTGTCAACAAGAAGGGACACACAACATCGGCGAATCGGACAGAACGTCACGATAGACAGCTATAACTTTGAGGTGGTTAGGGACTTTATCTACCTCGGCTCCGCTATAAACTCTGATAATGACACCACAGCAGAAATCAAACGAAGAGTGACACTTGCCAACCGCTGTTTCTTTGGCCTAAGAAGGCAACTGACTAGTAAGGCCTTGTCAAGAAACACTAAGGAGACTCTATATAAGACCCTCATCATCCCAGTCCTACTCTATGGCGCAGAAGCATGGACGTTAACAAAGGCGGATGAAGATCTTCTTGGTCGTTTCGAACGCAAAATTCTTCGAGTGATTTTCGGTCCTGTTTGCGTTGACGGGCTTTGGAGGAGAAGATTTAACAGCGAACTCTACGAGCTGTACAGCGACATAGACCTGGTCAGAAAATTGCGTATCAGTCGACTAAGATGGCTAGGACATGTAGAGCGAATGGACACCAACGCTCCGGCCCGAAGAGTCTTCGATTCCAACCCGGAGGGACAACGCAGTAGAGGAAGACCTCGCCTTAGGTGGCGCGCACAAGTGGATGGGGACCTCAACCAACTTGGAGTGCGCAACTGGAGGCGGTTAGCCAAAGATCGAGCTAACTGGAGAGGCATGTTGGTTGAGGCCCAGGTCCACCCCGGACTGTAGCGCCATCTAAGTAAGTAAGTAAGACGGCAGATTTTGGCTTTCTTTCTTATAAACTATAAAATATAAAATTTCATTCAGCAGGTAGATAAATTTCTTTTCATATTTTAAGTGGGCAGACTCCAGGCCCCTTAAATGGAACATTTTTATTTTTCATATTTCTCCTTTTTGTACACTGCAAGTGTTATCGCTCTCCCAAATTTCAACACTTTATAGCAATCGTCCTCTGAATGGAAAATCTGAAGTTTTCCACTTTTCCCAGTATATGCACCACAGGATCTAGTATTCTGCCAAATTTCACGATTCTAGGATGGCCGGAAATGCTTTATAATTTTGATGATCATCATCTAAGTGAGTGAGTGAGTGAGTCAGTTACGGTGTTTGTGATTTTTGAAGTCCTGTATGTTAAGAACCACTGTGCTACAGAAATTGTAATATGGTGAGGTGGACCTTTTTAATGAGCTTGGTAAATGCTATAAGTTTTACGTTTTTAGCTTAATTGGTTCCGAAGTTAGAGGGGGGATGAAAACAGCCTGAGTTTCTTCCTGTAAAAACAAACCCGATCCCAGTTCAGTTAACATTTTTGAGTCGAATGGAAGTGACCTAAAAATATCGGAGGACAACTATGCTCTCGGATTAAAGTGTTTTTTTGGCCAACGCGTCGCGTCGCACAGTGTTGCCAGTATTTAGATAGCGCCAATTAGCGATTTTTGTAACCCAGTTACAGGTTTTTTTAAAAGATAATTTTATATCTAAATAAATCACAGAATAATTAAGATATCGGAATGAAATTTATTCCAGGTGTGGTATGTTAAATTTAAGTGGGAACTCCGATATCGTTCATAAAGACTATCGCGAGAACCTTTGCAGCGATCGATTATTTGGAGCCGATTTTTCATCACTCTTCCACATAAAAGGTGGCGTAAAAGTCATCAGCATCAACCTATCAGAAGATGTTGCATTTTTGCAAATGGCGGCAAATGTCAATTCTACTTTGATATTTGTGAAGTAAACAGATACAAAATACACGTGGAAGAACTTTTTCGGTTTTTTTTCGAAATAATTCATCGGCGGTGTTTGCGCGTTGAGAATTTCGGCGCAGATTTCCCGGTTGTCCGACATCAACTGGGCAAACACTATGACCGCCGTTTAGCCATTGCTGGTCTAAAAGAGTATGGGATGCTGTCAGGTCTGTCTGGCCCCGGAGATGAAGATGTCGCAGAGGAGCCCGGAATGTTGAATTGCGTGACGCAATTGGGCACCAATTTACGGTCTTTACAGAGAAATTTGGTGAAAAACTGAAAGATGTTCCCTTAAAAATTTCAGACAGTGCATCAGCTGTTAGCTGAAATTCCAATATTCTGAGGGCTGCATTTCTGGGTAGCCTAATCTTTCGTTTCGGCGATTTGCACTGGCTGCCAAGATTCCAGACTTTTTTTGTGGGGTTTTTTCGAAGTCACGAAGCCTCATACTCTTGAAGTCCTCAAAGAAAATATCTGTAGAATGCGAGGCCCTATCGCCTGAAGTTCTGGCAAGAGGGATGGAAAATGGCATAAATTGAGCCTGAATGGTCATCAATTCTGGCGGTGGCTACTTAGCCGATATCATTTTCTCGACTTAATGTAAATCCAATGTAATCTTAATGTTATCAAAAAGCAGAACCAAATGTTTTCATTCATAATAAAAGCATACAGCCAAAGAACGCCGGGTGACAATCTTTGCATCATCTTGTATATCGACCGGAACGTTGGCAATTCATATTCAATATTGTTCCTTGGACCGATCAGATAAGTCTCGATGCTTCCAATAATAATTAAAAAGCTTCAGTCAGTTCTTGAGTGAAGCCAAGATCTTTACGCAAATTTCGCCGCAGTTTTTAATAATTTCCAAACGATGATCTTTGGTGAACTTCATCATGATAAAAATGTAAATCTTGACTGACGTTTTGACATTGACAGATCATTCACAAATTTTAAGGGTGCGTTTGTATTAAAACACAAATTTGTTATTACCTTATTGAAAAACCTGATAATAACAAAATTAGTGAACTTATTTCATTGTATAGTACATATAAACAAATTGGCAAATTGTTTTGTGATAAACTTCGGCCATCTTTGCATCTAGTAGCGAATGACATCAACAGATATAACTTGTCAAACAGCCTATCGTTTAATAACTAGCTATACGGAATAGGGTTAAATTTAAAAGTAAATAGTTCGCACGACAGGTCCATATACGTATCCAAGCAGCCTGTCACAACCATTATTTTGTGTGAGTTTTTTGTTTAATGAATGGAAGAGTAAGAGACTTACAGCTAAAGTCTCAAATATTTTTCAGACATTCCCGAGAGGTGGCGTAGTGAAAAAAAAAATGTTGTTTGTGTTTTACCGGGGGCTGAACCTAAAACCTCTCATTCAGTACCTACTCCAGTCCACTAAGCCACTGTGCGAATAAGGAGTTCGGTCTATTTATTTCCATGACTGACATTATCCAGCGAAGAGAAGATATAGGAAACCGCCTGCTAAAAGGACGAAATGTAAGCCCTTATTCTACCAGTTTTGGCTTCTGTCACCGAGTACTAAGAAGGATTTTAAAATCCCAGCCCCCAGGGTCGAGAAGACAAGAACTACCGACCGACCGTTCGAAGACATCGCGGAAGCCAAAGTTCTTGCTCTGTATAACTGGACGCAAAGCTAATAAGTTTTAACGTTTTCCCACAGCTGCCGTAGTAAAAATTATTATTTATCAATACTAGCACACCGAACTATTTTTGGAGATAAAATGTTAGGTCGTAGGCAAAGAAGCTGCAAACTGCACGAAGTTGGAAGCATCTGTCTGTTTTGCTTGTTTCTTTTTTTTAAATCAGTGATTAGAAAAGGCTCCAAACAAATCCTAGTAACTTGATCTGCATCAAATAAACTCACCTCGTTTTTGGTAACTCGATCCCAATCGAGAAGCATTAACTCCAGCGAGACGCCATCCAGAGTAGCTCCAGTGCCCTTTAACAAATTAAAAGTAAATATATATATGTATTGTAGGCTATATGTCTATAAAAAAAATAAACCCATACCTCAGCTGTTGGAATATCAAAAGCAAAACTCTCATTAAATACTGGACTCAATGTTCGCTTCTTGACATGTGTCTTCTTCTTTGCAATCCTCTGCCCATTGTAGAGCAAATAAATCTTTACATATGGATCAGCTAGACCTGTGACATCCATTCGCGGTAGATTACGTGCCTTCAATAGCACAACTGTCAAACGTCCAGCAGCCGGTTGCCAACACAGCGAGATCAAAAGCTCTCCACGACCTTGTGCCCTTATCTTCAAGCTACGTGGTTGGATCTCCTTACTTATTGACATGTGTTCTTTTTCGATTTCCCTCAGACTAATCGATGACAAGGGCCAGACAACTTCGCCGATAACATCATCGCGAGAATAACGATCGAAACTTAGGATCACGAAATGCAATGTCATTGCGCCAAGCTCATGAATATTCAGGCCGTAGAATGTGAAGTCTTCATCGTAAACGGGGTTTCTGGTATTGCGCACAACCCTATAATGGAAAATTATCAGTTATTAAATGAATTCATTTAGCTTGTTGACGTTCTATTCTCACCTGGTCTTGACCTTGTGTTGTTTATCGGGCAATAGTTGAAGTTTTACATACGGATCGGTAGCAGCTTGTGTTCGACCGTTCATACCTGGTGGTACATCATGGCTACCTGATCCAGAAGAAGTCTTACAGGGTAGTCCCCGACAACGTATTATTGAGACAACTAAAGCACTGCGTTCTTTAAGATATCTTAGCTTGAAGAAAATTGTTCCCAATTTGCCATATTCCCATCCGTCGGGCATATCTTTGCCAGGACTCTCAACCTCAACTGGTGACTTTTTGGTGACTGCTTCATTTTCGTTCAAGGTCTTTGGTTGGACTTCATCTTCTTCGACAAATTTAATTGTTTGCGGAGCAATTGGAGTTGTTGTATTTGATGCGGTTTGGTCTTGAACTGGCTGCAGGATCCCAATTTGTTTGGTTCCAGTGGGTGAGGGCGACTTCTTTAGATAATGTGGCGGCTGACCGCTTGGTGATCGCACAGCTGTCGGCCGGCGTGTCGGTTGAAAGGGGTAGCTGGTATCATGTGCTGTCTTTTTATTTCTGGCACGTAGATGTTTGGCGCAAATGCATGCTACCGCAGAGAGTACAGCTGCCGCTGTCAAACCCAGAATTGCTGGAAGGACTAAACAAAAAATACATGTACATATAATAGAAATCCATAAAAAATAAGTGCTGAGCTCTGAAAATACTATCTAAATTCTTTTTTTAAAATCGATTCCATAAAACTTTCAACGCACACTTTCATTTAACTTGTAGGTAAGTCGCCTCGTAAGTTCTTATGTACATTTTATCGGCAGAAAAAAGATAATTGGCAAGAAAGTGTCGATATAATTTTGTGAAATGGTCGTGTGATGTACAAGTTCACTCCAATCAGTTGACCGATGAGTTTCTCGATTGAATATGGCGTCATTGCAGCGAAGCAGATATACCTAGCTTGGCTTTAAAATAATTGCAGGGCTTCGCCAAATCTTTGATAGCATTTTAAACGCAGACTTTACTTTGCCGGTATGAGTATGATTGACTACATCTCCATACGTATTTGGCTGGCTACATGTCGTGTACTAGCATCTTAAGGGTTCAAATGTTTTTTTTTTCGACTACCCGCATGCAATGAATTCATGGCCAAATCTGTTTTCGAATTTTTTGAATATAACATTAAGTTAAATTAAGAGCGGAGCGGAACTGTCAAAAAATGTATGTTTATATTTTAGCTCAGACACATTAGCAGAGCTCTGAAATGTTGTTTCTTTTTTTTTTAAGTCTTCTGACTGAGTAAAAATTTGAGCACCAACCTGTTAAGACCGCTAATCATATTTTTGCTAATCAAGGATGTCAATATGCTGGTACTGGTAAAGAAAAAGGCTGTATAAATTGTCAAAAAAAGTCTAGTAGATGCACAAAAAGTGTACCAAACTAAAGAAAATATGTACAACAAGTAGGTACCAAAATTACCTACCAAATTTCACAAAATAAGTTTTGGGATTTTGGTATGTTCTAAATAAATATGTTAAGTTATAGGTCCACTTTAGGTAAATGTTCTTTTACCATAATTGTTCCCATACCTACTTGATTTGTATGCAGAAGTTTATTTACAAAAAATTAAAATTATAATGGTTCTGTTACAAGGTATTTTTTTCGGCCATGTTTGGCGCTAGTGTCTCGGGAGAATGTTTGTTTTTTTTTTCTCTCTTCGCCTTGTATTGACAAATTGCTGTATCGGCATTTTATAAATGCAATCATCTTTAAACTCTGATAGTAACAATCAGTATCTTGAAAAGTTCTTATATTGCTACTTGTTAGAATCAGAGCTATAGGCTAAAATTGTTGCCACTGAATTTCATAATGTCGCAGTTATGACCATACATAACTCCTCTATCCTAATATGTATGCGCCACTTTCAAATTACGAAGCTGCCTTTTTGGCATTTTTAATAAGTCCAATGTCTTGGCACCAGCCTGAAACTGCATTGAATTCTTGTTGGAAATTCTTCTCCAAAGGGAGAAACGGAACCTTATTAATATCGATACGATGTGTGTCCCATTCAAACCCTCTAAGCCAATTTTGTTCCTAGGTCTATCTCAAAAACTAATTGACTTTGAAGGAGGTTGAAATTTGCACACACCACACAAGCAGTGATGCCATTCTGACCGGAAAAAAAATTTAAAATCCGGCCTAACCGTTTTTTTACCGGAACGAAAAATGTTTTTAACCGGAAAACCCTTTTTTGACTGGAAAAATAAAATTGCCCTACTGACTATAAATAAAGATAGATTTCTATAATATGAATTTTTATTCCATACATTTTTATTTGCAATACATTACGGAAATGCTCCCAAGTTCAAACAGAAACCAATTTAATGCGAATAATGAGCCTACAACATCACGCATGGAATTCTGCTCCGGGAACAGGATAATAAATTATCTTATAGGCTAATTTTTGGACGTTTTCCTTTGCTAGAATTTTAAAGAGGAAATTAAACAATGAATTTCAATTAATTAAAGTGTGAAATTCGATAAATCTCAGCTTGGAGTTTGGTGAACTACTCTTTTCAAGTGTCAGAAAATTTGACGAGAATAATTATTTAGCCCAATTGACACACGGCCTTAGTACATGGCCATACACGTCTTCCCATAACTTTCATTTCCATTAACGACTTGGCTACACACAAAAACTAGGCGTCATTGCAATGAAATAAAATTTGGCAGGTAAAAGAATAGTGAAATTGAAAACACAAACAGATTCTACATATAGTTAAGCCGAAGCGGACCCGATTTTGTCGTCCTCACTCTATCAACGCAAATATCAAATGAAGATTTGTATCGAAAGCACAATGGTGCGAAAAAGAACGTTCATGCCCTACCCATCATAAAAAAATATTAGCGAAAAGATTTTTGAAAAATGTTTTTTGCAGTCACTATTAGAATTGTTTGGAGAAACTTTTTGCATCAAAACATTTTTTTTTTTTATACCAAGGAAAAAAGTAAAAAAAAGTAGACATTCACAAAAATTCTAAATTCTAAAATTTTTAAATGGGTACTTAATGGGTTAAGGAAAGTTTTGTATCATTCAAACGGAATTTAAATGACCTTTCCATTGGTGCAAAAATTTACATGAAGTAAGTTTCAAATTATGAGCAGAATTAACTTTAGTTTTGTCAAAATACTTGTGCCGGCCACTGTATTATAAAAACGTTTTCTAAACATCGATAATACAGGTGAACATAAAAATTCGTAAATTGTAAGGTAGGTAGCTATGTATTTTCTATTTCCACGCGTATTAATGTACGAAATATTTTTTATGATTTTTTGAATGGGATGATTTCAGAAAACTTTTGTATGAAAATGAGGGAAAAGTGGCTAAAATAGTCATTTTTAGCAATTTTCAAAAATTTTTACAGTCACTATTATTCCATATTGTTGTTTATTTTTGGGTGCTATGCATTTTTTTGGGCGTTATTTTGTTTTTTAGTGCAGTTTAATATCTACCTACCTACATACTTACAAAAGTAGTTTTTTTTTACTATTATTGTATTGTACTATATATGTATTGTCAAAACTGAACCAGCATGCAAAATTTCAGTCCTAAGCCAATGGACATAATAGGTAGGTATATATTACACATAAATGAAAATTCGCGACAGGTATGGTCATACATAGCTGCATATCTCAAATATATTCTGGGTGATCACAGAATCCGTCGTATTCGGAATTTTGCTACGAACTCCGAAAGAACTATCACAGAATCCGTCCTATTGTAAATTTGTACTACAAAATGTCCACTAAAACGGATTCTGTGATTGTTCTTTCGGGGTTCGTAACAAAATTCCATGTAATCTGGGTGATCACAAAATCCGTCGTATTCGAAATTTTGCTACGAACCCGAATTTTTGCTACGAATTAAATTTGTAGTAAACATTTCCACTAAGACGGATTAAATTCGTTGCAAAAATTTCCACTACGACGGATTCTGTGATAGTTCTTTCGGGATTCGTAGCCAAATTCCGAATACGACGGATTCTGTGATCACCCAGAATATGTACGTACATACTGTACATAGTTTGTTTTATCCATATCCATTCCCTACATCAAATTCAACTACGCCATACATAATGAATGAGCATACATTCTGAATGCCCGCCGCAGTGACAATTCTATTTTTAGAACGCAAAAAAACTACCCTTCAAGCACAACTGCAATCGATTTGGCCGAACAAGATCTATTTTCAATTTATTATATCTTGCCCTCTGGATGGACTAGAAAGATGAATGTTAGCTCAAAATACTCGGTGAAGTATTGCCTAACAATTAAGAGGATGTTTTGAGTTGACCTACATAGATTTATGAGTATAATGGCAAGCTGAGGTAGTCGAAATAGAAAAGTTTGCACCCCCTCTTTTCAACCCTTATAGGACGAATCGGTACAAAGTATTATACTCTGTCCAACAAAAATTGTCAGTATAGGGAAGATAGGATGTATGTCTCTCAGTCTGGTTGCAATGAATTACATAAATCGGTCCCTCTTTAAAGCTCTCATAGGGTTGCCAAAGTTTGTATGATAAATCACCATAAATCAGAGAGCAATACCATTAGGGTTGCCATCTTCCAATTTAAAACAAAAATATTGTTGAATGAAATAAATTGCATTTAATTTTTCTTCAGCATCAAGCGGTAAGATAATAGGAACGTATTTTTAAGAGTATCCCCAGTAGGTCTAATCGCTTTTTAGACAGGCAATAAGAATACAAAATTATGTAACCACGATGGGATGGGACCTCTCATAGCATACATAGAAACATACATAGGTATATATTCATAGGTACATGCAATTTTGTATATATGTACCTAAATTACATATTTGTTAAAAAAGTATGACCCGGCAGTGCAGATCTTCGCATAAACAATAGCAAAAAAGGGTCATAAAATCCTTTCAAGGCGTTATCATTACTGGGAACGAGTGACCGGATGTGGTAAAAACCCAGCGCGCGACATGCACATGAAGCAGTATACCTGCCGTCATTTTGGTATTTCGATCTCAAAAACTGTTTGATGAACAAAAGACAAATTAGCAAAAAATATGCTCTACAAAGTGAAATATGCATTTATACCAAAATATGCACAAATATGCCCTAACGAATAGGGATCAAAATACGTATAAAACACATTATTTCTGTGTATTAAAATTTTTAATACGACCCCCCAAAAAACCTTCTGGGGCATGAATCCGGTTGCCCTATTAATTTAAAACAATATCAGTACATCGCACTTACGATCACATGTTGCACTTTAATAAATTGGATGCGTGAGGTGTTTCACGAATAAACCTTTTTTCTAAATGACAAAATCGAAAAACTTTTTTATTTTGCAACCTCTAACTACATATTAACAAATCCTTCAGAAATAAATATAAATTAAAGCAGTAAAAATTGTATGGCAACACCCCACATAATAATCTGTTCTCAAAAGCACCAAAACCGAAAGTTCTTTGACAAAATCCATAGAAACACCCTTAGGTGTATTTTTTTGGGAATCTGCTCACTTTTAATTTTACATGCAAAACTGTTATACTCACTTTTGGTTTTGTTATACTCACTTCCCAAAAAAATACACCTCTTAATGATATGTTTTCATTGTATGCATGGTAACACTCTGCTGATGTGTTTCCCTCACACACACACACTGCTTATTTTCGTGGATGATAATAAAAATAGCAAGCGAACACAAAACGATCATGGATCATGCTCATTCTGCCCGCCGATGGCCGATGTGTGGTGTGGCAGACTGGTTGTGGTGGGCTGCATGCGAATTTTAGGAAAATGACAACAACAATTCATTGGTATGTCAGTGGTTTCGTTTTTATTTCAGTGGCAATTCTTGTGTTTGAGTGCCGTGAGAGTATCTACAGGCACCATTGTTAGAAAAAAAGCTCCCCCATAAGGCCTGTACTGACAATTTTTGTTGGACAGAGTATAATTAGGTATGTAATAGTTTTGGCTTATCTATTGACATATAAAATTGCAAGTTAATACGGGTAATGGATCATGTGTTATGAAAAAGCCTTCCTTAAAGGGGCAGGGGAAGTCAAAATCTAAAATATCTTTCTAAATATTGCATTGTCTTCACAACCCAACCAGCATGGAAAATTTCAAAGTTCTAAGTTTAGAGAAAGTGGTTCAAATGGCTTGCAAGATTTTGACAGAACAAATTTTTCACGAAGTTAAGTAAAAGCATAGACACATAATTACTAGATGGTGCATTTCATATAAAGGAAATGGTTATTCCCAAACACCCCAAAATCTAGATGGAGCCACCGTGAAAATATACCTCAAACTCGGATACATGCTGCAAAACACTTTATTTGTGGTGTACTGTTGAGAAACATTTCCGATCAACGTGAACCGTGGACTTCGTTGGCTTCTCAGTGGAGTTCATACCTGATTCTTCTTTATTTTCCTTTTTCGCAAAACAAAACACACAAACAAAATGTTCCTTCGTTTTTAAGGCATCATGTATCCTAATGAGACTTTTGATATAGGTAGCATTGGGCAAAGAAACAAAACAAAAACAAACTACTGGTTTGCCTCTTCTCTTTCTGCATTCATTATCACCGTCCCCATCTGTCAGTATAAAATTATTTCTGATGTGATGTAACAGGGTAGGGAACTGCAACTGGTATGGTTGTTCTTGTAGAAGAGGCGAATAAAGGAAAGGTGATGCAATATTATGACAAAGAAGCACGGTGTAGGATGGTGTAGGTGTAGGATATGTGCGTTAGTAGAGAGGGACGATGCAAGGGTGATCAGTTGGGATAGACAAATTGCATAAAAACTGACTTCGGCTTGTTTTCTGTCATTGCAGAAAATTTTTAGATTGTGCAATTGTGCATATAGGTATATTAGACTGTCACAATTTTGCCTATATTTTTGTCAAATATGCATCGATTTAAGTGATTTTTTTTAATTGATTCGCAAATATTATATGTGTCTACTTCATGAAGTATGTATTTGTATTACATATATGTATTATTATTATTATTTATTATTAACAAAATAATTATAGAAATTATTAGGCTAATATTAATTAAAGAGCACTAGCTGCAGAGACTATCGGCTCTAATATATGTAGAACCATTTTATGTCGGTAGAACGAGCTGCTAACTATTATATCTACATCTATCTCTAGGTATATAAAAATGAATTATTGTGCCTTATTCTCGAGAAAGTCTAGAGAGGCTAGACCGATTTGGATGATTATTTTTTTTTTTTTGTTTTTTTTTTGTACCTATTGATTCAGGGTTTGGGAAAAAAGAAAATTCGGGAAAACCCAAATGAAAAGCCGAAAAATCGAAAAAAAAAAAATCTGAATTTCTATTTTGTATGGGAATATACATAGGTATACCACCAGTGATCGTGTGATCGTTGATCAGCGGTCAGAAAATGAGGCTAAAGCTAAGTACACACGATTGTCAGATCTTACAATATTGTCAGATGTGAATGTGCCCCAAATGTCTTACAACCGTCTGAACTTACAATTTTGTCTTACAATATTGTCAGAAATGTCATTGTCAGCCAATTGTAAGACATCCATCTGACAATGAAATTGTCAGGTTGCTGACGATAGTTTGAACAAGTCTGAACACACAATTTTTGTTATTGTCAGACAATTAGGACATTGTAATTGTAAGACTCATTGGATATTGTCAGATGTCATTGTTTATGGAAGCTGACAATAGCTTACAATTTCTTCATTAAGTCTCTATATAGAGTCTCGAAAGTGTCAAACAGTTCGTAGTTGTTGTAATTGCGTGTTAAAAATCCTACTTTACTTTACTTCACTGAGATAGATGTGGAAAAAAACAGACCTATTGTCAGCCAATATAACCAGTGGTTTATGTGCGAAATCGAAGTTAGCTTTTAAACGATGGAAAATAATTCAGTAGATATTGGATATGAACAACTTTGGAAATTGGAATTTAAATTCTAATTGGAATTGCAAAAGTCGAAAACATATTGTGCAGGAAGAAAGTACAGATTGAATGGGGTTGTTGAATGCGCAGAGTATAAACTACCCAAAGAAGCCCTGTGGTAAGAGGTAGAGGTAATAAAGGAAAAAAAAGTTGGGTCAAGTTGCCAATGAAACCGTCTCGATTTCCTGGATGATCGCGCGTATATTGGTGTCTTGATGTGTGGAGTCACCAAAGCTAGAATTCCAACGGATTGTGTTGAGTTCATGCAAAAAATTGCGATAAAGTTCCGGCTCGTCAGCTTGCTATGAGGAGTAGAATCCTTCCTTCTGACAACGGGCCACCCAATCCTTCTTCAAAATATTACGTCGTTTTTGTATCAATTCATCATCCTCGCAGTCTTCTAACACGTAGGCAATTAAAATCTCGCAAGTACAATATTTTGTTCCATTATCCGTACTATACAAAAAACAATTCACAAGACTTTGAATTTATCTGACAATGTCTGACAACAGATCGACCAATTTTTCATATTCAAATATCTGCCGACCGTGTGAACACACAATTTTTGACCTGACAAATTTGTCAGTAAAGTCATTGTCAGACCATAGTAAGACATCCATCTGACAATGAAATTGTAAGACTTTGGGACAAAATCTTACAATTGTCTGAACGGTGAATTTGGTATTGTAAGGTAGTTGGCTATTGGAAGCTCATTGTCAGAGCATTGACAGATCTGACAATATTGTAAGATCATACAATCGTGTGTACTTAGCTTAAGACTATCTGTGCTTTGATGACTGAGTCATTAAGGACAAACACCAGAACCCGCATGGGTTGGTTGATTGCTGCAATAGCTGCGCCAACTGCCTAGTTGCTCCTAAAATAATCATAAATATAAAAAGGTTAAAATTAAAATAAACAAATGAACTGGAACTGTCAGCCTACAAACCACATATATGTAGGTACTTATGCACAATTTGAACCATTTTTTGGGAATAACAACAGAAATTAATGGCTAGGTACTTATAGCACTTTTATTTGTGCGAATCATTTTGAAGAGGAAATGTTAGGTAAAAAAAAAACAAAGAAAGGTACATACATTGCCTATTTCGAATCAAATAGGCTTACATACTTAATTCTTAAATTCTTTAAATAATGTATCATTCATAATATCCTTCATCATTACCCATCCTAATATCTATCGAAATATACATACACACATACTTAGTTACCTAATTACATTTCACATTTCCATAGACACATTCCTTCCATATAAGATACCCCATCATCATCACTTCATCGTTCATCAGTCTCGCCATGCTAAAACTAGCACTACCACACACACCATACAACTAGCTATATGCTATATCATGCAAAATGTACTCGATCTCGATCTCCATCATCGATTTCATTTGCTGTTTTTCTTCTTCCATTCTCTGCAACATTTTTGTGTATCTTTGGTATCTCGCAAACACCAAAGATACAAATATGGAAATATGCAAACACAAAAAATGTTTATAAGTTGACCAACTGCATTGGGACGCCATCTACTAGGAGTAAAATTGTGAGGTATACGCTGTTCCAGGTTGGGGTATGAAATGCACCATCTAGTAATAATGTGTCTATGGTAAAAGCCTTTAATGAAGCCGATCATGCTCCGCAACATCTAATCGAAAAAGAAGTATGTAGTTGTATTTCGTCCATTTAAAAGTGAACAAATTTATTTTGCCATTATGAAAATTGGTGTCCGTGTCCGGTTATAAGAGAAGAGAGTCCGCTTATGAGAGTAATTTGTTTGAAAATTCTGGTATTTAATACGTTCTTTGAAATATGTTTGGTACTCTGGTTATAAGACGTGTCCGCTTACGAGAGGTGTCCGTAGGGAGAGAGTATTCTCTGTATTCTGTTGAACCCTAGAAGGCTAATGTTCGTTGTTTCGATGATGTTTCAATCACAATCTTGCTGTAT
This sequence comes from Cheilosia scutellata, assembly GCA_955612985.1. Taxonomy (NCBI): domain Eukaryota; kingdom Metazoa; phylum Arthropoda; class Insecta; order Diptera; family Syrphidae; genus Cheilosia; species Cheilosia scutellata. The sequence continues at coordinate 96,760,240 of OY015312.1, forward strand.
CTTCTTAACGCGGGCACATAGAAACGTGCGGAAGTTTTATATCAATCAAACGGAATTTAAATGACCTTTCCATTGATGCCAAAATTTACATGAAGTAAGTTCAAATTTATGAGTAGCTTAACTTTACTTTTGTGCAAATAATTTTGCCACTGACTGTATAGTCGCTAACTAACTTGGTCACCGATGGCTTTTTGAAGATGGCACTTGTGTCTTGTATTTAAAAATCGTATTTTTATTTTTATTTTTTACATTTTTTAATAGTGCGTGTTCGTTGTTTCGCTTATTAGGGGTAGCCACGAGCATTAGCCTTCTAGGTTTAAACTCTTGATCAAACAATTGGTCGACGAACTGAAGACTAATTAAACAAAGAAACCATTTACTCTGATTTAATTTTATATAAAAAAAGGCAAAAGTTGTTTTGCCTGCTCGTACATTTTCATTGTCCCTCAATTGTTCTGCGGCCGTTTTATTATTTGAAATTTTATTTATGATTTTGTTTAGTGTTTAATATTTGAAAATGCATGTTTTTTTGTTGAATGTATATTATTTGAAATTTTATTCATGAGCTTATTCTTGCTTTTTAAATTTTTTTTTATTGTTGAGTGTTTATTGAAGTGAAAATAGTGTTCCTATAAGGACCTGTTGCGCCAACTACTTATTTATTTATTTTAAGTTACTTATTATTTTAACATTAGATTTCGAAGAAAAAAACTATCTTGTAATAAATCCTGTGAAATGAACAATTTTCTTTGATTTTTCCTGTTTTTCCTTGAAAAACAAATGGCATGCTTAGCGTATTGCCAGAAGTATCTGTCTACTCTATTTATTTCCGAATATATCGTAGGAACTATCTATAAATTATCAAATTATGAACAGCTGCTTTGCACTCGAATAAAAACAGACAGTTTTGCGAAAATCATATTAGATTTGATTTCCGTTGTATTAGAATATAAAGTCCTTTTTGTAAAACTTTCGATTATTTTGGTTATTGGTAGGTCAAAAGTTAACGTTGAAACTAAAGTTAGTTTCTAAAATAGTTAAACTCGAGTTTAGTGGTTAGTTAATGTTAAGGTCAATTGTATTAAAGAGTTTTCAGGTTCTTAAGTGAATCTGTTAAGTACACACTAGTACCATTATTGGAGAAAATTCACAACTCTATTTTATTCTAAAAAAATGCAATGATTTTGCATAAAGAAAGTTGTTAAAAGATACTCTAAAAATTCAGTGCATGCAGCTTGCAAGGTAGTCATCTAAATCTAAAGAGTGATAATTATTTGATTCGTCATCTGAACAGTCAAATTCGTATATCAGCTGTTAAATATATATACTAAAGCGCTGAAAGAAAGAAAATCACCCTCCATATGACGTCACACTGACTGCTCAATATATTCGTATTACCTTGTATTCTGTTTATCATGTTGACAGTGCATATTTTGAGAAAAATAATGTTCCATATCACTGCACTCTATTTACACAAGAAAGTCGGATTTCTCTCCGCCCTTCTCTTCGTCATTATATGTAAATGTATTATATGTATATCATCAAGTTATCAACGATTGCGTATCTTTAGAATCTTTAGGAGATACCTATCTCTACCAATACTAACTCGCTGATCTAACAACAGCATCCACTCACCTGCCGCTAAAGAGAACACCTGTTCTGATTCAGCGATAGCTCTTAACATAGTGTACAATTACAATGAGCTTGTTAAATGTTGAACGACCTACACCCTCACCTGCACCGCAGTAAAATAAAAACTCGAATAAGCAAACTATGCATTATGTAGGTACGTCAACGGGCTAACTCTCTGAGAAAAGGTGCTTTATTAACCTAATACCTAACCACCTTCGACCAACGTCTTCAATAGAAATCACTAAAAATATTCTATTGATATAATGAGTTTGTGAATATCTTGTGAAGCAAAGTAAAATAGACTGTCTACTTGACACTTCTGAGATGTTCACTAGGGCATTTATATATCAAGCAGGAGTGCGGTCGCGGTAGGAGAAATACCTTATTTTAAATTTAAAGTTTATATTTTAAGAACCTACCCTCCATGCTATAATGTTTTATCGTGATCTGATCATGTTATTCGGCTATTCGCGAAGTAGCATGCCGACTTGTCTTGTATGAGATAGATGGGAAAGACACTGTTTGATAGGCAGGCATGCCCGCAGAATGGGAGTACCCTATAACGATTTCTGCAAAAGCTGCATGGACGAGGAGGAAGGAAGGACGTTTACGTTCTCTGTTCCTGTCCAGCTCTTGCCGCCTAGCACATGGCTGCCTTAGGTGCTTATTACTTTGAGGACCTAAGCGACCTGTCCCGTACCGATATTTGCAAGTTCGTTACAAAGTCGAATTGACTTCACTGAAATATCAACACGCAAATCACCCTTTTGTCTGTTTCTGAAGGCTAACCGCCAACGGGAAGAGCTTACAATCAGAGGCAACAGCCTAATAAATAAGAAAAATTGAAAAAAAAAAAATAAATTTAAAAAGACGGGAAGACAAATCGCGACCTCTCTTTTTCGGTACCAAGCTGAAGGTCGGAGTGCTTCAATTAAGCTTTCCTGCTCAGCACTAGTTTCTGTCATGTGGACTGGTGGTCAAAAGGAAATAAACGGGAAGCAGACTGATCCGGTTACCCCCAACATTTTCCCAACAGACCTTAAGATGTAATTTGAGTTTTTTTCCGGGGATCGAACCTGGGAGGGGCACAGTAGTCCAGCAAACTAAGCACTGCGCTACTGCGCTCACAATGCCTAATAGAAGGCAACAATAATAAAAACAAAGACAAAAAGTTTGACGTCGAAATCGAAAGGCTGTTATTGCAAAAGACCGTCAGATTCTTTGCCGATTGCGTTGAATGCTGCCCCCTGCATACCCCCTGCTTGGGTTTACTGTCAGATTTAAGGTGTATGCGTTACTTTGGGCGATATGTCATCCTATTTGGGCTTTGCAACGCTTTATTCCTTTAAATTTTGGTCGATGTGGTGGTTTTTGGACGTTATGACATTTTTAAATTTGGGCGTTATGGTTTTTGAGCGATAAGACCCACAGCCGAATTTGTCATGCTGATTTGGTAGTCAACATGTAAAAAATTGAGGTATGGGAGAAAAAATAGCTACCGACTTAGCATATTAAGAGTCGCCCCTGCATTTAGAACTGTTTCGAACGATGCTATACTTGTTGTATATTCAATTAATATCGATTTACCTACTCGCTAAATGAATGAAAACATTAAGAATCGAGCAAGTCCGAAATGGCAGTTTAGACTACGAGAAGATACGAAAGAGAAATCGCAGTATCGCAAAGAACAATGAAAAGATTCTTTAAAGTGAAGACTTATATTATATCGTCTCATGACAGTGATCGATGCATGCATGGATGCATGATTTCAACGAACTCATATGGCAAAAGAAATTCTATCTGATACAGTTCTGACTTTTTTACAAAGAGTATCTCGAGGACATGAAACCATTCCAAACTGTTTGGGAAAACGCGAAACACGTGCTCTTCCATAGTCCATGGTTCGGCCTTACTTCACTTTTACATGCGAATCTTAAAATTCGGTGTTATTTCATGGCACCGAAATAAGTTGCCACAAAATTGACTGCATGCTGCACTCATTTATTTTAGTGCCCGCTAATATCACCGGATAGTTGTGAATGTTTCTTATCTTAAGGATTTTCTAGACCAACTAACAAATATTTTTACCAGAGACCCGGTAGATGGCTGCCAAACGACGGTAGTGGCAGTGGAAAAATCGAAAGTTGTATCGCTAATCACACAATGCATTGGAACCAAGATGAATGAAGAGCAGGTCGATTGATCAATATATTGGTGGCCCAAAACATTTCATTAGGAGTCACGTCAGAGTTGGAAAGAGCTGAAGCATACTGCAGGACACTCATGCAGCACACTTTAGTGCGTTGGCGTTTTAGAGTCTCACTAAAAGAAACAGGACATACGTTGTATGAATGAATATGCAGTTGGACTCCTTTGTGTCTGTCAGTCATTGGTTATAGGTGGGACATTGCACAAAGCTGTAGTTATTTTTTGGAATTAGAATTTCCGCTCCTAGAACTAGTGATTCATTGGAAATATCCTGCAAGAAGTTCGACGGTAATCTAGTCCATTTTTATACAAGGGAATAATAATCACCAAAACAAGTGTCGACTTGATAGCCAGCCACTTGTTCTTAAAATTGTATGCGCCTTAAAAGTGCAGGCTGCTTTTGGCCCAGCACATGAGTACCTAGAATCAATTTAACTTCAACCCATAATTCCCTCATTAATTTAGAACTTGTCACTTTGGCACAGAATCTCAATGTCAAGGTCGATATTTAAATAGCCCTACTTTCGACGAAGTCGTAAAAACATTTCAGGATGATCATAAAAGTCCCTACAGGATTTAAGTTATTTTCGAGCAAATTTTGTCAAAGCCAAAGTGACAAAAGAACAAGGAACACAATTTACACGAATCAATTTAGAGTTTCACATGTTAAATCTGAAACTATAGTAAATTTAAAAATTATCCAAAAAGGAGTGACTAATGGATATGCAAACAAATTCTTAGACAGTTTTAATAAAGTCCTATACATAGCACAGAAAGGAACCATCATAATAATAATGTGCGTACTATTTTTACATCACAAACCGAATGATGATTCACCAAAATTTTCCCAACCCAAAGCCAATTATCCTTTTCCAATGTTAACATTCACACCTTCACAATTTCATTCTCTTAGCAATAAAACAAAAAATGTATTTACCAGTTTCCATTGCGTTTATATCCGGACTATAGTCGCCCATATTGAATTTAGATTTTTATTTTTTTTTTTATTTTCGTGATCTATGTAATTCGTATTTTATGTTTCCAAAAGATTAATAGATACAACAAATGAAAAAGAACAAAAACGAATCCTTTTGCAGGAATTTCTTATTATAATTCACTTAGTTTGCAGTAGAGATACACTTAGCATAATATTAATGAAAATATTTGGTGCGGTATTGACTTTAACAAAAATAAAAAAACTTTTCTTCGATTTTAGAACTCGTATAGGTATGTGAATGTGGTTTCTTTTTCGTTATCCTTGTACCATACTAAAATGAAGAGTTATTCGCACGGGATGCCGCTGGTTTATGATTTATTTGTTGATTAATAAATTCGACAGCGAAACTACATTTTGTGTGCAAAATAAAAGTCAGTTAAACTAAACACAAAGTTTGGATAGACATTTTTCCCATTGTGAACCGTTTCAGAGCGACAAAGGTACTCGAATCTCCGCAGCCATAAGCAAAATCAATAATTTCGAGTCGACGCTGTGTGAATCTAAATTGTTATACAGTGCGTATAAAAGTGCGAGAAACACCCTCGCTGGCTGCTTTCCTCGGTTTGCGATATGTTTGTGTGGGTGTGTTTACGTTAAAAGAAACCCGAGGATTTCTATTTCTATTACTCCAAAGAATGTTATCCTCTCTATGCGGATGAAAAAATAAATGTAGTTGATTTAATGACGTGCGGTGTATGCTCTGGCTCTCTGTATGTCATTTTAGTTGCAATGTGTGTGAGCACAGACTTTGTTTTTGACGCGTGTCAAAGGAGCCATAGTTCCTGGGTCCTGGTGGATAGCAACTTATATTATGCGCTTTAGCTGAGTCATATGAGTCATAACCATGCCGCGAATAGACTATGTATAAATATAGTGTCCTACGTAGTTTTGTGGGTATTAAGTGGGCAGTTGAGGAATGTCTGATTTTGATTTTTCTACCCATAGTACATAATATGGTTTGTTTTGTTTTTGTTATTGTCATTTTCACTCGTATTCTAATTTGAGTGGAAAAGAATTGAGTTGCGCGAATGTTTTCGGTTTTTGTAGAGCATATGCCTCTAACAACAATTTGGTTAAATTTTTTTTTTAACAACTGCAAGCCAATTTTAGAGAATGTAGAGGTACCTTACCTACTCAACAATTCTTAAAAGTTCTCTTTTTTAATTTTTTTTAAATTCAGTGTAGTGCTTTGAACCTGCACCAGCCACATTAGCCTACCACGATGGTGGGCTAATAATTTCCATAATTTTTTACACATTTATTACAATTTATTACAGTTAGCCCCAATTTTATCACTTGCCGGTCCCGAGTTATTGCGTGGTGGTGTAGGTTTTATTTGAACCTACACCACCACTCTATAACTCTTGATGCAAATGAGATATCTAGGTGAAACCTGAAACAGAATTTTTTACAAATTTATTACAGGTGCACCAATAAAATATACATCCAAAAAAACCGGCCAAGTGCAAGTGTCACTCGCGCACCGAAGGTTCCGTACGTTAGTTCATAATAATATGCATGCATATTTAAGGTATTGTTCCCTAACGTCGGTCGTCGTCACTCGTCAGTTTCGACCTATGCCTACTTCGATCTTCGAAAACTAACTATGTAGTACCTATATAGATACTTTTACTACCCTACCCCTTAAAAATACGAGCAAAATATTTAATTGCAAAATCATCGGCCCTACCCAACTCGTAATAATATAGGTACAAATGAACAGAGGGAGCACACGTGCAACAAAAATGCATACACGAACACGATACAACGAATATGAAACAATGCGAAGATCGTGGGTAGAGAGGCCAGAGCACAACCCTCCATCCTCCATGACCATGACATCGACGATCGACCAAGAGTCCGAGATACACAACAAAAAATATTCACCATGATCTCCCATCAAACCTCACAAAAGGTATTTCTCCTCAAACACATCTCATTATGCCTCGTTCACAATACGGGCGTGATAGATAACTAGACGAGAGCGAGGCGAGACGTGGTACGTTGGCGAGTTTTTCTGACAACGAATAGAGGGACCACTGAAACTACAAAGCACTTCAATTTTTTTTACAAAACAGAGCTGCACTTTTATTGCTTTTTTAGCACTGTTGCATGCAGTTTGAATATTCTAAAAACAACCAATTCGCAGTTTTCAGGCGTCGCTTATATAACTATCAGTAAAATGCAACCGAAAAAAATTCTGTTGCTTTTTTGAGTACTTAAACTTAATGACTGAACTCAATCTTGTTCTTAAAATGTTGCTTATGAATTATAAAGTTAGTTAAAAAAATTAAGCAATTGTCTTACATCGTAATAAAATTTGCTCAAGAAAATGACCCCCAATAACCAAGAAATCAAAAAGAAACACACTCAAAACATATATATTTTCGGGGCAATGTTTGTTTAAAGAAATACGAAATTCCACTTTTCACCGTCATTCATTATTATGGGAAAATAAGTTCTAACATTATCGCTGACTTATTTAAAAATTTCTCAGAATAATCAAACCGTATGAAAATAATAACAAAAAAACGATAAAAGTGCCGCCCTGTTTGCTTGAGAAAATACAAGTACATTTCTTTGAAAATGGCGTCGCTTCCCACTCAGAGAGTAAATGTCATCGGTGTCTCGGGCGAGATTTTTCCAAATTTCCGAAATGGTCGCGAGACGAGGCAACGAGATTTTTTGTAAATATCTTCTAAAATATTAACTTTTCGACATAACAGTCTTCACCACATATATAGCTATGAAGATGATCTACAAGAAAGGATTACATGTATTTTTTTGTAAATCTAAAAATAAACAGTTTTTTGTGCGAATGCACATATTTTTTCCACGAAATTAAGAATAACTCCAAAACCAGCCGATGTATTGTTAATATTGGTATTTGTCGATTAACTAGAGGTTATACCTGATACTGTGTGCAAATTCCAGCCTTCTACGTCAATTAGTTCTTGAGATAGACCTAGGTACAACATTTTCTTATTTTATTCGGACAGACATCGTAGCGAAAGCAATGAGGTTCCTCCATATGGAAACGGAACCTTAAAAAATGGCAAATTGTAACTAAAATTACAGTTATTCACTTTTGTGAAACATTGGCCAAATATCAAATTTTCCTGTGACATAAAGTAACTTATTACACCACATCGCCTAAGGCAATATGACTTATAATAGTCAATATGTCTTCAGAAGGTTCCAATAGACGAGCCTTCACAACATGGATGTGCACTTTTGTCCCTTTATCGAAATACAAGCGTTACAAAATCGCATTGAAAAAAAAAAAAAATTAATTTTTCTGTAACGTACCTACCTAGAATATCACTCCGTTGAATGATAATTTCATACAGGGTGTCCCAGTTAACCAGCATAATCCTTTAAGGGTAGATTCCTGAAGTTCCGCCGAACAAAATTACTTATATTGCAGGGGGTCTATTCTCACAACGATAATTTTTAAATAGCAGACATTTAAGATAGCAAAAATTTGAAAAAAAAGTGTTTTTTAAACAAGTAAAAGTGTTATCATCGGCTTGGCCGATGCTTTAATACCCTCCACTGCATAAAAGTCACTTGAATAGCACACCCCCTAAGGTCGGTTTTCTATCGCCCACTGTTTCCAAACCAAGCATGAGAGAGAATTAATTTTTTTTAAATGAAAGGTCATTTAATTGATGTAATTTGACCAGAAGGAAGACTTAAAACTAAAGCTTTAAGTATTTTTAATTAAAAACTGGAAAAATGTGGGGTCCTAATTTTGCGCCACTTGAGTTGCCATAACTGGCAGTGACAGTTATTGCTTAAATCCAGAATAATACTTTATTGTCAATTTTCAGCTAAAGAGTTGCGAAATAGTTTTTTTTTAAACATGACTCCGCCCTTCGATTTCCACCCCAATCGCTAATAATGGTACTTTAAAAATTGCTCATATCTCGAAAACGCCATTTTCGGTTTGGATAAAAATGAAAATGTAACTGCTAGGTAGATAATTCTTATATCCTGAACAATGCGTTGTAGCTACTCAGTTTTCAGCTAAACAGTTTAAGAACAGTGCTTTTTCAATCCGAAGTTGTCATATTTGTCTGCATAATTTTTGTATTCACACACGGTATATTTTTGAAAAGGCTAAAACTTCAGTGGCAATACAAATCCAATAGCAACCATAAATAACTTATTCTAAGCAAATAACAATAACACTCACTTTTACGCCCCCGTTTTAGTCATATTATTAGACATTTATGTTATACCTTTATATACATTAATGTTCATTCATTAAGATATTGGGTCGTATGAATAAAACGTAGCAATTGCTTTTACTCAGACTAAATGTCAAAATAGAAGCAATTGCTAAGTTTCGTATGAATAAAAACTGATTTGAGTTAACTCCAACTTTTGACATCTTCGAAAAGCGGCGCCACCGACCTTTTACTCAGATTGGTATGAATAAAACGTGGAAGACAAAGCAATTGCTACGAAAATTCCGAGTCTGCTATTTTGTTGACTCAGAGCATTTGCTAAATATTTTGCGCGCACATTTTTTTTGCAAAAACAGTCTAGCCTTGTGAGTTGCAGTGTTTTTTTATAAATACATAAGTTAAAATAATTTTTGCTTGTGAAAGAAACAAAAATGGATGCGATAAGTTGCACATTTTAGCTGTTTTCCCTACAGTTGCTAACGTTCGTGAAAAAAAAACAGTATAAGCTAAGAAGAATTGGTTACGATAACAACTTTAAGCAACTGTATCGTTTCACGCGTCGAAATGTAGATTACTTTTAGAAGAAAATCTGGAGACGCGGGGTGGTGTTCCTTCAAATACCCAGAAAATTAAATCTTTCCTACTGCTTCTGACGTTTGCACGAATACCACTATTTGATCACTATTGGAGATAGAAGTAGATGGAAATTCCTCATCGTCAGCTGCAGAGCAATTAATTTGTAATCGAATATAGGTTATGCACTTATGCGTACCAGTAAGCTCTTCCAAATACTCTTCTTCATCATAGATTTAACTTTTTTTTTTCGTATTTATGTGAATTTTTTTTATTCAATTAGTTTATCATTTGCTTATTTTTCCTCAAAAATTGTTTTTTTTTATTCTAAAATTCAAATTCAAATTCAAATTTTGACAGAAACTGCAAGGGAAGGACACATGCAGTGAAGTAAATGCTTTGTTCGAATTTTCGAACTTACTGCAAAGTAAGTTTTTATTCATACCGATTCAAAGCAATTGCTAAGCGCTTTTACTTTGCTACCACCTTTTACTCAAAGCAAATGCTAGTTTTTATTCATACGACCCATTAATGAATCTCAACCGATGCAGTTTGCAAAATTGAGATTGAGACTACTTTTTTCAATACATAATCAAAAATGGGAATTCGAAATTCATCACCTATTTGCCTCCTTCAAGTGTCAATTCTGGGTGAAATTTGAAAGTAATAAAGTGTTGTAGTTAATACGTACATATGTAGTCTGTTTATGTAGTAAGTATTACGTTTTTAAATAACAAGGCTTCAGTTACTATACCTGATTACATCTTGAGTGCGATACAGTCGGGCACATTTTGTTCTTTTAAATAATGTAAACACTTACATTAAAGTAGAAATACAGTTTTGATATTCAGAAATTTGGCTCTCGAATTGTTACCACAATACCGTGAAGTATGTATGGGGCCCATAATATTCCATACTGTAATTATTACTGCCTAAGTTATACCTACTCGCTCCCAAATTTCAATAAATAAATTGATCCTTGTTATTATCCACATAAGGAGAAGAAATTCACTATATGATTTCATGTATTTTTTTATTTCAAATTTGGTTAGCATTTTACCAATGTTGTACCTATATCTACTTATAAATAAGACAAGATCTTGCAAATTTGTTGGGGTACACAAAGTACCTAAATGCCTATACCGTTGCTATATCCAACGATCTTGGTGATCCATCGAAGTATTTTATTTTAATGGTCAAGCTTTCAATAAAATAATTCCATTTTCAATTTCAATGATTAATCTATGTATATACCTATACAAAAAACTATGGATTCTATGACTTACAAAAAAAAACATTTTGCTTGTTTTTAGTTAAATGCAATCATCACTTCCAATACATATTTATCATTTTATTTTGACCTATTTTGGCTTCTTGGACTCCAGCAAATTTCTTACAAAATTTTCATAATATTGAATATTCGTATAAGTAACGAATTCAGTTTCTGAACATTTGCTATAATATGGCACACCACCACTTACTATACCCCACAAGTAATGTCTTCTTTCTCTGGCAAATTCATTAGGATACGCTTCAACTATAAAACCTCCGCCACTGTCACCTCGACATGCTGTCGTTCCAAATCGATTAACAACACAGAATTTGTCGTCTGTTACCGTGTAAGGCCATTTTGTACTGAATTCTGTTCTACAATCTTCAAAACTACTCGTTGATGCCGTCGCCGTACGAAGATCTATGCTGAAGTCTCCACTTTCCAACAAACCCCAGCCAGCGACTTTGCCGGTTACATTACTCGAAATTATTTTCTGTGCACCATCTTCCCATTTAAGGCAGGCGGGCGCAACAGAGGGGGATAAAATTAGGAAATCGGTTAATATTAGTACAGCTATATCGTACTTGTAACTACGATCTTCGTCTTTAAAGCTGAAATAGAAAAATTACTTAAAAAAAATAAATATAATAATAATTCTTGTATACTCACTCTTTGTGAGCGTGAATCTCGGATATATTCTGGTACTGTGAATAGCTTTCGCTTTCATAATAGTCACGAATATACTTTCCAGCTCCAATTGCGTAGTAGGAACTTCCATATATTTTTTTATTTGCTTTGTCCCAAAAGCAATGTGCAGCTGTTTAGATAAGAGTACAAATTATAATTTTTTTTTTGTAAATTATAATGTTAAAAATTTATGAAAAGCCTACGTAAATAAAAAAAAGTACATGGCCCAACATGTCCGTATTGGCACCTAAAGCTTTTTACAACCATTCGTTTGTGTGAATTTTTGGGCCGAATGGCAGCGACCTAAGGCCTGTACCACAAAACTGCAAGTATTGTTCAACAAGCCAATTTTAACAATTAACAATGGTTTTTGTACCACAAAACTACAAGTAAGTTTAATTACACTATTTTACAAAAAAAAATGTTTTTCTTTTACCCAAAGATAATTCATATTGAATTATGTTTTCTATCTACCCTCTTACTACAAAAATATACAGTGACTAGCAGAAGTCATGGTACCCTAATACCTACTCTGTCAAATTTACATTTTCAGTACAGGGAAGATAGGGTATTTGCCTTTCACCCTTACTTTTATGGATTTCAATAAGCTGTCTCCATTTTAAAGCTCTCATAATTCTCTCACAAATATCGGTAGGGTTACCAACTGTTTATTAAGAAACATGTAGACCGTAAACTAAATCTAAATTAAATAAAATCTATCTTTTTCGCACCACCAAGGCGTAAGATAGTAGGCGCGTTATTTAAAGAGTTCCCCAGAAGGCCTAATCTCTTTTAGCGTAAAAATAAATCACAGAAAATATGCATTTATACCGAAATATGCAAAAATATACCCTAACGAATAGGGCTCAAATTGTTTAGTTTTGTGTAAAACACATTTTTGTAGGTATGTATTGTATGTATATTCAAAAAACATGGTTGAGTATGAATCTGAACCGAATGTCCTAGTAATCACTATTTATCACAATATCACTGCAACGGACTTATGATCACTTGTTGCACTAATAATGAATTGAATTCATTATTAAAACACCTCACGAATAAAACTCATATATAAAAGACAAAATCGAAAAAATGGTTTAACTGCATATTAACAGATCCTTCACAAATACAAAATAATTAAAGGAGTACCTAAAAACTGTATGACAACATCCCACATAATTAAATTCGTTTATTTGCTTTCAAAAGCTTTAAAAAGCAACAAAACCCGAAAGTTCTTTGACAAAATCTATAGTAAAACCCGTAATGATATTTTTGCAAATGAATTATGGTAACACTCTTCTGAGGTGCTTAAAACCAGAGTATATCCATTAATGAGTAGGGACACTCTCTCTACATATACATTTCCTGCAACCACAAAGCAAAATGCAGAAAAAATCGTACAATAAGTGGAAGCAGGTCGAAAGAATACTTTTTACCTGCATACAACGACTGCTTGAGAAAAAAAGGGTACACAACACATTTTGCCTGTACCACTACATGGGGCTTGCTGCGTACGACAAACGATTGTGGTTTTTTTCATAAAGCATTTTTAAAGGCGACCTGGAGCAGTGTTGTTATAAAGATTTTTTCTAGATCTTACGACTTTGGGTTTCATATCTTAAATCATCTTAAATGCCAGTTATACTATTTTCTAGTCAAAAACTAGGTGTTCCTGTGCAGCGTTTTTGAAGGTATTTTAGATAATGTTCTGTTTTTGAAATTTATATTGAATCTAGGTACCAAATTTTGAAAAATGAGTTCAAACCCCTATATTTTAATTTCATAAAAATCATAAAAACCGTTTTCGAAATATGGATAGCTAATCCTATTTTGAATACAGACCGATTGTTATCAACATCTTTCCCCGATTTTGATATTTGAAACAATCTTATGGGAATAGTTATTATGTAAAAGTCAAAAGTTAAGTCAAAAAGACCGACAACGCGAAATATTAATAATTTGAGTTCAGGGGAGCTGTAGTCCCATTAAAGGGAGCTTTTACAAAATTAAAAAAAAAAAAGTACTTTCGCGCATGTATATTTTGTTTATCGCAACATTTGAGAATAATCGTTTTTAGAAGCCAATCTAAGACTTCGAAATATATATAACTCGAATCTGTGCAAAGATTGCTAACTTTGTAAGTTCTACTGTCCTAGGTAAAATGTTAAAGCCTTAAGTAGTTTATTGCAACTGATTAAACCGAATTGAAACCGAATTGTGAAATGTATTCCACAAATATTCAACTGCACGCTACATCTATACATATAATAAAACTGTAGGACTTTTCTTTGTCAGCTAAAAACTCGAAAACTACTGGACAGATTTCGATGAAACTTTTTTTTCAAGGTTCCTTAAGACTGCAAGACTGCTATAGGCCATGTCGTTTATAGCCACGTCCTTAGGAACAGTTTTTAACCAAAATGTATTTTCTGAAGTGAAAATATATACATACACATAGGTATACCTACCTTGCTACAAATGGATGTTTATACTTTTGCGATCGTCAAACAAAAACAATACGTATGCTACACATTCGAAAAGGGTTGATTTGTTTTCGCAGTGAGTGCTATGGTCAGTTGTATATGTATATGTATATGTATATGTATGTATATTATGATCGTATGTCCGTCGTCCGATGCATGCAGGATGGGGATGGGGTGCGTCGTACGTGCTGCAGTATGGCATGGGGTATATTAATAATCTTCATAAGAGAAGAGACGTATAATACAAAACAGGTTTCACATCAGAATTTCATTCGATATGGTGTATGGTAACAGTGTAGGGTTGGGGTAGGTAGTTGTTCGGATTCCATAGGAAGACGGAAACAAAGGAAAGGAAATACAGCATTACAAACAAGTAGCATGATCAAGGAGAGGAAGGGCGATGCAGAGGGTGCACATTATATCCAATACATTACATTACATCCATTATCGATATCGCCACGCCAAAATTGGACAAGCGGACAACGCCTCGCATACAAAAAACAACTTCTATGATTTTCATGATTCTTTTTTTGTTTTTTTCGTATTGCTGTATATTTCAGGTTTAGGCAGAAAGAAAATTCCAGAAAATAGCTTTATTCTCATTTTTTGCATTTTATAAAAGAACATTATTATCTAAGGCCTTAGCAATACAATTCCTGTGCACGGGCAAAGCTGGGCGGGTACAGCTAGTCTATAATAAAAATGAAGATTCCGACTGACAGATCATCAAGGCCCAGCCTAAACCCTTTGCTCTAGAAAGCTGAAATTTTACACAGAGGTTTCCTTTATGATGTATACAACCACTAAGGAAGGATTTTTCGAAATTCAACCCCTAAAGGGGTAAAGTCATCCTATTGACTTTAAACTCGGTTTGACTACTTTATATGAGAAATAAAGAAACTTAATTTCTCGGATTATGGAAATTCAGCCCTTAAAGGGGTAAAAGGGGGGGCCAAAGTTTGTATGGGTAAATTTTTAATTTTTTATCCGATTAACTTCAAACTCGGTTTATGTAGTCTATTATCAGAAATAAAGAAAATAAATCTTTTCTATTTTGGAAATTCAGCTTGGGGCCCGAGTTATTGGTGATGAACCCATTTAATGGGGCCCTTTTCTTAACTCACGAACCGTTCATCGAAAATGGTACACATCCTCACGATCTTTCCGGTTGCATATGTTGCACAGTATAAGAAGATCTGGGCGGTGTGGGATATAATTAAAAGGTAAGAGTTCCGCCTTAGTCTAAAGATGTTGCTCATCATATCGGTGTATTCGCCAGCTAAGAAATATGTTTTGTCCCGTAGATAGTGGCTCAGTCTGCTATAGTATGTTCTGTGTTGAGATGCCAGATACAACAAAATAGTATTGATCATATAATTTTTGAACTGTTTTCTCCAATAGGGCACTAGAAATATTTTTCAGAGATACTAATTACTTCTGAAGTACTTTCTTTGGTAGGTTTCCTGCACGATATATAAATATAAAAGAGGCAACTAACTGACTGTGAAGAAATCTCTGTGTTCAAATACTGAGGACTGCGCGAGCGAAGCCGCGGGCAAAAGCTAGTATAACATAAAAGGGCTCTGCAGAATTAAAAAAAAAACAAGAACATAACCTAAAATTATTTAAAACATTCAGAATCGCTGATTTCAACAGATCATCGATGTACATAATTCGAAAACTAAAATTACAATCAATGTCATTAATGTTTGGCAATCAGTTTTGAGGGCTAAAACTATGCAAATTGAATTGAACTTCTAATGCGCAATCTGAGAAAATTGGTATTTTTAACTCCAAAAATATGAAGAATGGACACATTTCTTCAAAGTGAGTTTTTTTTTATTTAAATTTTTATCCTGAGGCTAATATCTTAACAAATCTTATTAAAATTCTACAAATCTTAAAAATTGCAATAAAATTGAATGAATATCTTCTCATCTGGAGACCAACTCAATAGGTCTGTTCCTTTACTTTTGTAGTAAAAATGGAAAAGACTGTCAAAATGGCTATGGTGGGGATAAATTTTCTCTCAAAGAGAAAAACTTACGACAAAGTTAGGGAACGCTTTTGTAGTAATCATGAAAAATGACAGTTGCATTTGTTTTCCCATAAATTGCATGCGAGTCTGAATCCAAGTATGTGGAAGAGTTTGAAGTGATTGAACTAAAATCATTCGAGAAGAGATAAAAGCTACATAATTTTCCCACCTTCTGATACCATTTTTACACCAATTTGTTTCTCATATTGCAGGAAATCAAAAGACAAATGCAAATAGTCGTTACACGCATTTCAAATCAAATTTCGAATCATCTGTCAATTTTCAGGCGATGACAGTTGTTTCAATTTTTACTCAAAGAAATTTGTTGAGTAAAAACTAGTAAGATTCTCAGTGGAGGGGTAATATCTTGCTCTCTCGATGCCGCTCTCTTTTACGAATTTTTCAAGTTAGGGAACGACATTGAATAAAAATGAGTAAAAATTCGTAAGAATTAGTAAAAATTCGTAAGATTTAAAAGTAAAGGAACAGACCTAATATCTTAGAAAATAAGATAATTAAGATCATATAACAACGCTGACCTGGAGTGATGTCAGTATATTAGTATTCTCTCTCAACCATGCAGGTTGATCAGGTAACCAGCTTTGCTTTCGTAGAATTGGTAATAAAAAAACAAATTTTGTAGTTTTTGCCATTGGTTATTGATTAAATGGTCCTTGTTATGGACATGAAAAAGAAATGTTTCATTCTATATCACGAAATTCAACCCTTTTGCCTTGCTACGACTTCGTTAATTACCATATTTTACGATTTTAAGTTTTATTGCCAGCACTTTTTAGGTAATATAATTCACAGCAGATGGTCATACTAATTACTTAGTTGGTTGTAGAGGGGATTGTTTACATTTTTTTCGCACGTATTTTTAAAGGCGACCTGGGGCCTGTACCACAAAACTACAAGTATTGTACAACAGGCGAATTTTAACAATTAACAATGGTTTTCTGGTACAAAACCAGTTTTTAATTGTTAAAATTCGCCTGTTGTACAATACTTGTAGTTTTGTGGTACAGGCCCCTGGAGTTGGATTGTTATCAGTCGTTCATTACCATCAATTGACGAAGTAAAGGGTGTTCAGTGTCAGTGCGTGTGGCAAACAATTAAAAATAGTGAAAATTAAAAGTTGAAGTGCAAGTTTGCATAGTTTAAGAACTCTAAATAAAATAATGGGAAAACATTATGTTAAATGTTTGGCGTGTGGGCGAGAGCAGAAAGAAAATTTTGGAGTTAAATATTTCAAAATACCGGATAATAGTGAGAGGTAAGCAATATAAGTTATAGGATCGGGCAAGAATGAATATAAATCTGTGTTGTATTTCTTAATTTTTTTTTTTAGAAAAGCGAAGTGGTTGAATAGCATAAACAAACAACACTTAATACATGAAAAAATTTCGGGGGATTCTAGGATCTGCGAAAGACATTTCTCGAAAGACATGTATGGCAAGTCAACGATGCGCTTAAAATGGTCGGCAACACCTAATTTGGACATTTTGAAAAATATTTCCAATATAACAAGGTAATAACGAACACTGAGTGTAAAATAACATAAACTTGATGTATTATATTTTCTTAGGTAATATTGATCACTCAGTTACGTCTAACGAATAACGGCGATCGCTTATGCAGACGATGTTGCTATAGCGTCTCAGGAAAGCACTTAAATACTCTAAAAGAACTCCTACAAAATGCTTTAAATAAGCTAGCCAGTTGGGCGAGTCGTTGTGGTTTAGGTGTGAACCCCCACAAAACTGATCTGGTGCTTTTCACCACGAAATATAAAATTCCGACAGTCGACCCTCCCTCACTCAATGGTATCAACCTAACTTTCTCTGACAAAGCTAAATATTTGGGGCTTATCCTGGATAGGAAGCTTAGTTGGAAACTTAACATCCAAGAAAGAGTCAAGAAGGCTACAGTAGCACTCTTCTCTTGTAAAAAAGCTATTGGGAATAAATGGGGTTTACAACCTCGAGTAACCCACTGGCTCTATATCTCAGTTATAAGACCGATACTCACCTATGGGATAATTGTCTGGTGGACAGCCTTGGAGAAGGCCACAAACCGCGACCATATAAGCAAGGTCCAGCGCACAGCTTGCATGTGCATAAGCGGTGCACTGCGCACAACACCCTCTGCGGCACTAGACATTTTGTTTCATATATTACCCCTTGACATATTTAGCAAGCAAATGGCAGCGAGTGCAGCCATTCGCCTTAGAGCCATCTCACAGTGGTCAAGCAAAGACTTTGGCCACGCCTCTATTCTGAAAAAATTCGAGATCTCAACTGAAAACACTGACTACACCATCTCTAAACTTTGACAAGAATTTTCTCGTCACAATCCCATCCAGAGCAACCTGGGATGGAGATGCCTTCCCGGAAGATGAATCAGTTCACTTCTATACTGACGGCTCAAAAACCAATGATGGAGTTGGTGGGGGTGTTTTCTCGGAACGTCTTAATCTTAAGCTCTCCTTCCGTCTACCAAACTACTGTAGCGTGTTCCAGGCGGAAATTATGGCGATTAAAGAAGTCTTATCCTGGCTCAAGAAAAACGTCATATCCGTTAAGGATATCTACATATTTTCGGACAGCCAAGCAGCCATCAAATCCTTGGATTCGATCTCTATAACTTCTCTAGTAGCCCTCGACTGCCGATCGTCTCTTACGGAGATGGCCGAACAGTTCAACATTCACCTAATTTGGGTGCCGGGGCATAGAGACATTCCAGGGAATTGTAAGGCCGATGAACTCGCTAGAATAGGAACAACTCAACCCATTCTGCCGGATAAAGGCACCATAGGGATACCAATCGCTAGTCGCAAACAAAAAGTGAAGCTGAATGCTATCGAGAATACAAATCTTAGGTGGACGAGTTTAACCACTTGTCTAGCGACAAAACAAATTTGGCCTAAGCTGGATTTAAAATGCTCTAAGAAAGTGATCTCTCTCAATAGATTGCATATCGGCACTACAATAGGTATCATTACTGGACACTGCCTGATAGGCAAACATGCCGCAAGGCTGGGCCTCTTCGCAAACGACTTTTGTAGAAGCTGCATGGACGAGGAAGAGGAGGAAACTATCTCTCACCTTCTTTGTTCCTGCCCAGCTCTCTCCCGCAGAAGGAAGCTTCACTTAGGAGCCTTCTATTACAACGACTTGGGCGATCTGACAAGCATAGACATCAGAAGCCTCTTACGCTTTATAAAGAGCTCAAAATGGTTCAACTAGTAGGGAGATCCTAGATCCTTCATCGTGGCATCACAATGGACCTATACTGGTCTAAGTGTGTTGGCGTTTTAAGCTGACAGCCACTTTCAACCAACCAACCAACCAACCAACGTCTAACGAAACAGAGGGGTTTGAACATGTTCCTCTTAATGAAAATGTCCAAATGAAGGAGAGTTTAAGCTTTGTGGCAGAAGAAGCGGAAACAGGTGATATTCAAAATAATGAATCGTTCAATACTCCAGTAGAAGCAGAGGATGAACCTCTTAGTGAAGGTTTTGCAGCGAAAGGGGTTATTGACGTTATCGTAGAAACATCACCGAAAGGTTATAAATCGACGCAGACGTCTTTTGCGGAAAGTGAACAGGTATTTCATTTGAAAAAAGAGTGTGCAAATTTAAAAAAGGAAATTGAAACTCTAAAAAAAGAAAAGTATTCGGAAAAAGTATATTTAGAAAAAACAAGAATTATGTTACCTAAGGAATTAGCGACCAAATCAAATTTTACGTCCGAGTACGGGTTAACTTTATTCTAAAACAGTTCAATAAAAATAACAAAAAATGTACCAACAAACAAAAATATTTAAGTGTAGCACACATGTGAATATAATATTAGATATAAAATGTTCAATAAGAAATATAAAAATTGATTTTGCTTTTTTTTACGTCACACCCTGTACCACATTTTGAAATAGTTCGACTAATCTTCCATCCCTCTTTTACTAGAGCACTTTTAGTGCCGTCTATTTCTCGTGTATGTGTACTGCAAATTGTAAACTGATAAGAAACACGTGGAGAGTGTCCCTACTCATTAATGGATATACTCTGCTTAAAACACACACAAACCAACACCACACATCACACATGTTTATTTTCTGTGATAAAATAGCAACCGCACCCGCACCGCACACGAGAAGATCACCCTCATGCCTCATCGTCATCCTCACCTCATTCTGCCATCAGTTGTGTGGCAGACTGGCCATGGTGGGGTGTATGAGCCTTTGAGGAAAATTCCTTCATAAACAGACTGGTCATGGTGGGTTTTTCGTAAATGACAACAAAAATTCCTTGGTAAGTCAGTAGCTTGGTTTTTATTTCAGTGACAATTCTTGTGATTGAGTGCCGTGAGAGTATCTACTGGCATGGCCCCATTGGTAGAAAAAAGGGCTTCCCATAAGGCCTATACTGAGAATATAAATTAGACAGAGTATAGGTACTTTACTGGTGATACATGCTTCTTGTAGGCAATAAAATAACTTTTCAGCTAGTGCAGACAAATTACTTTATTCCTACTTATTTATTAGAAAGCGAACAGTCCAAGTTATATCTATGTAATGAGAAGAAGACTCGAAAGATCGACAAATTTTGTAAGCAATGGTTACATTGGTTTGTAAGCGTGGTTTAACTCTCAACGCTCAGTTAGTGCAAGTGGTAGTCACTTGGATAATTGACGGCGAATCGAAGTGCAGTGCTAGTGCAGAAAAATAATAAAATGTCTTCTCAAAGAGGAATATATTTATATACCTACGGAGAATAATTCAATGGCAGAATTCAAACATACCCCTAAAACTAATCTGAGGATGAATGAGCCGTTTCTATTCGCCAAAGATTGTACCACCAGACGGGAATTAAGTTAATTAAGTTAATTAACAACTTTCTTTTATATTAGTTGAACAAACACGCTTACCTGAAATGACAACTCCCGCACTGATGATAGTACCACCACAAATATGTTTATACTTTCCAGAAAAGTTATTATAGATTCCCACATGCCAGGGCACATGAGTAATATTCGTGGGATCACCGCCAGCCATGAATTCTTTAATTTGCGGGGTATTTCTACCACACACAGGT
This sequence comes from Cheilosia scutellata, assembly GCA_955612985.1. Taxonomy (NCBI): domain Eukaryota; kingdom Metazoa; phylum Arthropoda; class Insecta; order Diptera; family Syrphidae; genus Cheilosia; species Cheilosia scutellata. The sequence continues at coordinate 96,781,422 of OY015312.1, forward strand.
AAGCATGCTTGTGGCAGATAGTCCCACGTACCATCGTCCTTACATTTTAGGATATTGTACAAAGAAGACTCCGCCTGTTGTTGGTACTGAACTTTACATTTTATTTCAGCAATAGTTCCAGGTTGTATATATTCATCACAAGAAACGGAAATCCCATCTTTTCTGCATTCTGCTGAGAAAGTTATACCTTTAAGTTTGTTGGCGTCACAGAATTCTAAAAAATAAATTTATTAGGTAAATAATTCCACCAGTTAATGTGATCAGCTTATACTTATGCATTGAGGGTGAGGGCCTAGCCATTTCGAGTTGCTGCAGAAATTACTACTTGGTCCGACACGTGAATATTTAGGCATGCATTCATATTCAATCAAGACTCGATCTGCTACCACTCCTCCTGGTGCTATAACTCTTTTTGGTTCGAATTCGTGTAGCAATTTTGAGTTCGCAATAATAGGTGCTGTGCAACCTGATTGTCTTATAAGGAAGCATTATAGGTATAACGTATTATTTAAATTATAACACTCATTAGTGTAAATTTACCCTGGAACGTTGGTCCTAACACATTCGGGGTGAGGGCTGATAAGCCATTCGGTATCTTGACAAACATTATATGCACTACCTCCTTGCGGAATTATGTATCCAGGTTCACAGCCATAAGTAATCGCGACTAAGTTTGGTACAACTACTCCTGGTACTACAACATTTGAGGAGTCAGCTTCGTATACCACTCGAGAGTTAGGAATAGAAGGTGCTATGCAACCTATTATTGTTGTAGGTGGAGTCGGCGGCGGTGAACTATGAGAAAAATGGGTAGGCTATATTTTTTTCTTAATCCGGTAAATTCAGATATGTATACTTACTCTGGTTTTCGAGGGGGAGGTCTAGTTTTATTGGTATAACCACAAAGTCCACGAGCTTCGTCTGATCCATCTATACAATCCATGTGGCCATCACATGTTTTGTCAGTCCTTATACAAGCGCCATAGCCACAACGAAATGCAAAACTTGGACATTCATTAGATGCACATGTTTCTACACTTTCATCAGATTTATCTTGGCAATCGGCACGGCCATCGCAGACATTATCTAGACTGATACATTCATTCGATGCGCATTTAAATTCGCCATCTCTAAAGTTATAACGTGTATAATTATCAAGATTAATAATATTATTTCAATTAAACAAATTCTTCAAATTAATTTGCTGTTATAGAATATATATTAACTTTCTGGTGTATGTAAGAGAAGATATCGTTTTAGTCTTAAATTTCGAACCCGAAATAATAAGTAATGATCTAACGAATGATAGTGAAGCTAAAAAATGGTTTTCTCAATTTTGTCCGTCTGTCGGTCTGTTAAACTTCTCACAGATCTACGGTCACAGCTCAAGGCAATTTGTTATTCATTCTATACCTGAAACTAACGGTAGTTTGAATAAGTACAGTAGATAACGGATATTAGAAATTCAAAAAATCCCAATGATTTGTTTCTAATATCAGTTTTTTTCTTATATATATTTATAAGAAAAATAATTTCTTATATCAGTAGCACGAATATAAAAATACTATGTAATTTCTTATAAGCAATATAAAAACAAATTTCAAGCTTATGAAATAAGAAAATAAGTATGAAGTGTATATTTAATAGAAAGATTTATAAAACGGCTTTATCTGCAGTGTTGAGAAAAACTATGTTTGTGATCTTGTTTAGAATGCTTATTTCTTAAATATGTATTTCGATCAAAATCGTTAGAGCGAGTTTTTGTAAAATTATGCAAAAAAAAAATATTACAATTTTGGGTTCGAAAAGCACTGTTCTTTAACTGTTTAGCTGAAAACTAAGTACAAGGTATTCTTTAGGATATAAGGGTTACCTAACAGTTACATTTTTATCCAAATCGGAAATGGCATTTTATAGATATGACCAGTTTTTAAAGTACCATTATTAGCAATATGGGTGGGTATCGAAGCACGCAGTCATTTTAGAGGAAAACTGAATTTCAAGTTAAGAATGACGATAGTGCATACTTAAAAAATTAGTTTTTGTTAAAATCGTATATACCCTTTTCGGGAAAGAGCAAATTTTCAAAAGTACCATTGTTGGTCTTTTTAGCGAAAAACTGGATATGTAGTCATGTTAAGCATGTCCACATTAACTTTACCGTTTTCGAAAAAGTCCAAATTATTTAAAATTCTGTAAAATTTGTATATTGAAAGTAACGTTAATACAAGAGCTATAAATGGAGCGAATAAAATAAGATACTCCATCGTAACGAAAAACTGATTTCAAGTTAAGGCAAACACATCACTAGAGGGTAGATAATCACCCCTATTCCCGTTGGCGTTTGTCGTAAACGACTTGTAGGTATTCACCTCGTTTTTTTTGTCGGTATTTTTAACTTTTTTGAGACAAATGAATTCAAATGATTGTGAACACATAGAAAAGCAAAACAAACTGTTAAAAAAGTAAAAAAAAATCTGACCATCGTTTTATAGCGACACGAAACAAGAATCGTATACGACAAACGCCAACGAGAATAGGGGTTATTAGTTAGGTCGGATAACAGACCTAACTCTAACTTAGACTTTTTCAAGTAATTACATATTTAAAATACATCTCCATTTTTCCACTAAGACCCTACGCCTACGTTTCTTTAATTAAATTATGAGAAACTATGAGAGATTTTTTTGTGGTTAAATTTGACAGCGCCACATGTCATTCTCGTTCATCACTCTAATCAGTTTTAATAGTTCCCAGCAGTTTTTTTCCAACCTACTTTAAATGAAAAAGGAGTAGCGATTTTTAAAGAAATTAGAACCATATCGTTCCCAAATTCGTATAAACTTTCTCTGTAATGTTCGCTTTCTTTTATTTGGTTGGGGCTGGCAATCGCCAGCGAGATTTCCATCGACATTTGCCGCAACGTCACATTTCACACAATACATGAATCATCCTGAATTCCCAATCCCTAGATGAACTCGCTGCGAACGAAATCTTAATCGCCTTTGTTAGGTTACTACAAACTTAAAGTTTTGACCAACAAACACGAATACAATACAAATACAAGCGATCAATCCACTTTCCATACACTGTCACTATATTCACATTTCGCATACGCATACCAATACCTCGGAAAATAGTAGAAAAATAATGAATACTTATTGCTCTATACTGCATCTCAGCATAGGATGAATTGGAACCAACATTCCAATTAAAAGAAAACACAAAAATTAAAAATGGGAAAAGCTTAGGTAAGAAAATGCTAAAAAAAGCATTTTGCATTTTTCTTTAAAAAAAAATGCTTTCAAATCTGCAAAAATGCTAGATCTAGCATTAAAACGGCCAGAATGGCATTACTGATTACGAGTTGGGTAGAGATCAAGAATAGAAATACATGGTATGATATTGGGCATGTTTGTTGCCATCTCTCTATTTCAAAGTGACGTCACCAGACGACAAAACATAGGTAACAGATAATAATTTATTTCATTTCTTTACTATTCTATTACACTGAAAACAGCACACAAATCATTATTGTTATTAAAAATAAAATTTGCGCTCAGAAAACTTCCCGTATTTTAATATATTTTCACAGAAACATCAAAATCGTTGTCGTCAAGTGACGTACATGCGCAGAACAAACGAAAAATTAATCGCGGAATATCATACCTTGTAGTTCTATATACCTTGGGTAGAGATGTTCTTGAGGAGAAATACGTTTTGTGAGGTCTGATGGGAGAGCATGGTGAATATTTTTTGTTGTGCATCTCGGTCTCCGTCGATGGCATGGAGGATGGAGTCGGAGTGTAGGGTTGTCTCTGGCCTCTATCCCCACGATCATCGCATTGTTTCATATTCGTTGTATCGTGTTCGTGTATGCATTTTTGTTGCACGTGTGCTCTGTCTGTTCATTTGTACCTATATTATTACGAGGTGGGTGGGGCCGATGATTTTCCAATGAAATATCTTGCTCGCATTTTTAGGGGGTGGGTCAGTAAAGGTATAGGTACTACATAGTTAGTTTTCGAAGATCCAAGTGACGACGACCGACCGACGTTAGGGAACAATACCTTAACTATGCATGCATATTATTATGAACTAACGTACGGAACCTTCGGTGCGCGAGTGACACTTGCACTCTTGCAAACTTTGCCGGTTTTTTTATATTTGCTACGGCCAATTTTGTTTTTTGTATTTTCTGTGAATTTAACTATTGTGAACTAAATTGAACTAAAATGAGCGAACTAGTCCAGTAGCGTGATTTAAACGAAATTGATCGATCACTCAAATGAACTAAATTGCCCAACTCTGAATTCGATTGCTCTGACCTGACATCCTGACGTGTAGAGCCCAATGCACAAATCAGAAACTCGGAACTAAGGAGAAAAAAATACAATTGTCAATAAGTGACATACCGACAAATCAACTTAGATTTCGCGTTCAGTTAAATTAAAGTTTATAAATGTTTATAAAGATAAAAGTTGTGTCTTAAACGTACAGTATAAAAGTATAGAGTTTAAAGCAACTGCCGCGAGCCAAGCCAGCCACATACCCCAACTTAATGCAGTAAAAACTTTATAAACAACCTTAAATATTTCGTAGGTCACAATAGAATAATATAATATATACAGTGAGCGTCAAAAGTGAGTAAACACAGATGCTTTTTTAAGTTTTCTTTAGAGTCTGGAAACAGTTCTAAAAAACCAACAATCTGTAAAAACTTTGACTACGAAATAACAATAATTAAACATATTTCATACCGACAGCAAAAAATACTTCATAAATATTTAAAAAAAAATGTATCCAAACTCCAAAGACAAAAATGAAAATCGAATTGGTGTTCACTCACTTTTGACGCTCACTGTATATAAAAATGGTGGCAAAAATGTATAGTAATTTATCAATTGAGAACGGGTGGACCGATTTGACTTACATTTTTTTTCAGTTGTTCGTAATCCAGGAGAAGGTTCTTCTGAAAGAAAATTTTGGGAAACCCCGCCGGAAAAGTCTGGAAATTGGAAAACTCGAAAATTGAGGACGGCTGGGCCGATTTGGCTCAAATTTTTTTTGAGTTGTTCGTAATTGTCAGGGGAAGGTTTTTACGAAAGAACATTTTGGGAAACCCCTCCGGAAAAGTCCGCAAACTGGAAAAAGCGAAAATTTTGTGTGCAATTGTTCCGGAATAGCTTTTCAAATGGAAAAAAAGGAAAATTCCGGAAAAACGCGAAAAATTTATTTATTTGGAAGCTTGGAAAATTTCGGATAATTTTGAAATTCATTGTGATAAAAGACGTTGTGTTTATTTTGGGTGGAGAAGTTAACGATATAAATAATAGATGGCGCCAGGTGTCCTTTTCTCATTGTCATTTTCTATGTGCTATTTTTCTTACTGCAATTTATTCGAGTTTTGCGTATTATTACGCTGATTCCGGATAGTCGTATATCGCGCAACATATCCACAAACAGTACCAGCATTGCGATCAATTGAAATTCAATGCGATAAATTATCAATTCGATAATTTTTTCAGAAAATAAGTTTGCGTGTAAAAAGTGAGGTTATCCAATTGGGTTGCGGGCATTCAAACTCGCTGGATGTGCCAGGAACTCCACCGCACAGCTCCACAGCTGAAAGTGGGATCGATCATAATCATGTTGCGGAATCTGAATCATCCGAAATTGTGCAACGCTACGCGGTTGTCCATCAAGTAACTGATAAACAATGTGATTCAAGCGACGATCATCAAGGGCAAATTCAAAGGAGAGTCCTTATCCCACGAATTCCAATTATTCCAACTGATCTTCCATTCCAATTCAGTCGGACTCAGTTCCCCGTTCGATTGCCTTTTGCGGTGACAATCAAAAATTCATAAAATTTAGCCCTGGTCACTAAAAATATTATTAGTACCGCTCAATGTTTTCCTTATTATCGTTCTTTGTGTGTTGTGATTTTTCTTTCAAACAAATGAAACCGCATCAGAAGAACCAACAATAGAAAATGTTTGTGTGCGTTAGTGTACAGAAGAATAAATAATAAATGTGCAAAATATCGCAACGCCCTATAACCCCACTGTGTTCTTAGCCTTGTTAATTGTAATTCATCCTGCAAAAGATTCTTAGAGTGATAATAAAATCCAGAACACAATTCTCTTCGTCGGTATAAAAATGTTCGTGTTAGTAATACCTTTCAAATTGATGAGAAAATATACATATATCTGATCTGAACAGATATCAAACATATCTGTATATCACCCCACCAACTTACAAGCAATCCGAAGTGGTCCCATTGGGTTCACCACCCTTACATAGGGAATCTGTTTCATCTGAGTTGTCTGCACAGTCCTTGATATTGTTGCATTTAGCTCCTCCATGAACGCATGCGCCATACGCGCATCGAAATGCGTACGTTGGACAAGTCTTCTGTATACACGAATCCGCTGTTTCATCTGATTTATCCTTACAGTTTATTGCACCATCGCATAAACTATCGCTTTTTATGCATTCCCCAGATACACACTCCCATTCATCTTCGGTGCAGCATATTCCTGAATAAACAAAATTTATTGTTTCCTTTTTAATTCAATTGCGATCTCTCATCTGATTATGTTTGAAATCACTTTGACAACACGACCGGCGCGCGGCTGCATGACGCAGAGAAAATTCCAAACAAATAATGAAGATGAATCGGATTCCCCTCCTCAGATAATGATTGCTTTGCTTACCACATGCGATTAGGGCTGCAATAAGTGCGATGTTTAACGAAGTCTTAAAAACACTGTTATGTGACATTTTCACTTAAGCCATACTTAGATAAAGAAACCGTAAAAATAAATATCTAAAGTAACTTAAACACGACCGAAAGCGTATATATACAAATTAAATTTTAATAAATTAAATTATCTAAGTAGCTATACGCAGCTTCGGAACTCACAAGAAAACGACGAAACGATCTTAATTCAGCGACAGACTGAGATTGAGAATAATCTTCTTTTGCATGTTAATAATCTCAATCGCATTCCCACCTAACCTAACGTGGTCTATATTTCACTATAGACTTAAATTGATCTTGGGTTATCTTTATTTATAAAGATCGAATGTATGATTTCTTATCAACCTAAATGCTCGTATAGTTGGGTTTTTTTTCAGTTCATGGGGTTAAACATTGCATTACCCTAGGTCGAGTTAACGAGCTTGTTTTTGTAAAATTCAAAATGTTTACTCATTTAACGGTGTATTGTAGGGTATAATATAACAAAAAAACTGTTCGGCTATACAAAATCGGTTATGTAAGAAATAAAAATAGTCAGTTACCTATAGTAAAAAATGTGGTAAGTTCATAAAATTTAGCCTGGCCACTAAAAAACAGGATTAACAGGATTTCCTAACTGGCGCCCGAGCAGGGACCGGCTTCCATAAATCTCATCCTCAATCTGTGTGATATAGTAGTGTCTTTTCATACAGGACTATAAATTGCTACGCTCTATCGAGTTCAAATTGCTGTACCCATGGGAACACAGTAACTATTGTAATCTTAAATACTACAACATCTGTCATACAAATGGGAACATGACGAAGGTCACAAGAGGATAAAAGAATGCCATTAGTAGGTCGCTTGCAATCATAAACGCTTGCGACTAAACAGGAAAAACACGATTCTTCCAAAGTCGGTTCCTTAGATTAATTTAATAATTCTTCTTTTTAGATCGCGACGAGAAAATAATTTAGAAACAATTATTAAAAAATAAACTAGAATGATCTCCCAAAGTTCGGAAAAAGACACTAAGAATAATAATAAAAAAAAAAAAATAAATAGGTAGCGCAACAGGCAGGTAGACACCCTAGGCCTAGCTTCTCGCAACCCATTCGTTTGTGTGAGTTTCTATGTTTGCGACGAATGGTAAGGGACCAACAATTTTATGCCGAGTCCGAACGGCTGAATTGAGAAGATTTTTCAGGACAGTTATACTCTCGGATGTTTATCAGACGTTCGCGAAAGGTGGCGCAGTAGAAAAAACTTTAAGATGTTAATTTGTGTCTTTCCGGGGATCGAACCTGGGATCCCTCGCACAGTAGTCCAGCACACTAACCACTGCGCTACTGCGCCCACACTAAGAATAATATAAAGTGTTAAAAATAACTCAAAAGAAAAAGTTAACCAAACAAGTGAGATAAGTACGCTTCCGGAGGCGAAGGGGAAAAGGATAAGGTCGGCGGAAGGTACTCCAATCGGCAGTTCCATCCCTGTGGATGGAACTGCCTGTGCAAAAGATCTGAACGAAGCCGGTGCGGTGACCTCAGACGTTCCTGCACTGTCGAAAAACAGATGGAGCCATTGACAGGCGTGGTCCTATCGGAGGCGTATGTGCATCAGTGGCCCGCCTTTCTGACCAAAAACTAGCTACTAGTAGCGTTGTTCGCGCCCAAAAGCTGGTTAACACAAATGTTGAGCTCCTCTAAGGTCCCAGCATAAGTGGTCGGAATTTGGCTGCCGCAAATAAAACTGGTAAGAAATTACACGTATCCGAGGGAATGCCAATGACATTTACACAGATAAATCTGCATCATTCCAAGGCTGCTATCGCTCTTTTAAGTAGTAGACTTTCCAAGATGCGTACCCATATAACAGCTATGTACAAGAACCATGGGTGCCGAAAAAACGCATTCGTGGCTTGGAAGATGTTAAACTTAAGGGTACTGAGGTACTCTGCGACGAGCAATCTGAAAGATCGAGAGCCTGTCTAATTGTACTAACCTTTCTCTCAGCGACCAAAATTAGATAATTCGGTTGCCAAGATTTGCATGCTGCAGCTATAAGTTAATGGAAAGCCTTCGTCAGCTTACTTTCACTATGATTCGCTAATCATAATGCGCAAATGCTAATGCTCAGAACACAGTCTGGGGCAGTAGCAAATGCAATGTTTGGGGAAACCACCTCCTGTTTACTATCGTCCGACATGGTCAATAACAATGTTGGTTCTCCGCCAACCTTTGTTACGGCAAGAAGACAGGAAGTGATTGACTTGACGTTATCTAACCGGTACTTCAAGTCAATTACAAACTGGGGTTCTGCCGGAAGTGTCCCTAACGGATCATAGATACATCGCTTTCCAAATCAAATTCGCAACCATTGTTTTGCAGGAGAGAAGGAACCCGCGAAAAACTAACTGGATACGCTTTAGAGACGAGCTTTAGAGGACTAGAGACAGACTTGTCAAAATTCCCTCTAAACTCAGAATGAGATGGAAGGTCGCGGATGCTACTCAGAAACTGACTAGTATCATCACCAGATGTTTAGAAATCTCCCGCAGAACTCCACTTCCCTGGTGGAACCCAGAACTGCAGCGACTTAGGAAAGAAAGCCAGAAAACTTCTAAATCGGTCACTCAAGACAAATTTGGATGGAGACTGGAATCTTTTCCGAACCAAACAAAAAGAATATAAGAAGTTACTTCGTTTATCGAAAAGTGCTTTCTATAAAGATTTTTCTGAAAAGATCGAGACTCTAGGTGAGACCAGTAGGCTGGTTAAAGTTCTCAAAAGGGGCAAACCAATCAAACCGAAGGCACTTAGAAAATCTGATGATCTGATGGAGTGTACTGCTCCAACAGGGTATAAACCAGTTGCTTCCAACTATGAAGAAAATCTTCACTGCGTGTCTGGCACTGGCGTATATTCCTATACCTTGCAGTGGCGTGGCGTTCATATAACCCGATTCCTACCGAGTTACCTTTTAAAAGTTTCAGCTCAGCTACATAACAATGTTTACTTAAAAACGAGCAACATAAAACCCACGGGATAAACTTAATAATATGTGTAAACTGAATGTAACCCACCCATAACCTAGCCTCAGTAACTACATCTACTGGACGATAGACGCCAACAAGTTGGTAACTGAAGACCAAGAGAGAGACAGCAAGAGTACGAGTTAGCAGCGAGCATTTTTGAGGATGATCATTGTAACGTGATTCGTGATTGTTAAAGCACCTACCTACTTAGCGTTACTCTAATAAATAATAATAATCAATCCGATTCCGAAAGTGTGTTTTATTGAACCCAAATCCTTATTAATAGTTCAGAAGTGGATTAAAACCTGCCTACTTAAAATAAAAGTTAAAATAGAAAGAAAATAAAACTTAAAACGAAAAAAAGCACGTGATTGTTGGAATTGGAAGAAGTGCAAGTTCAACGGTAGGTGCATTATGCATACATATCACAATTTGCATGTTTGTCTTGTTGTAATTGTATTGGATGGGTGTGGTTTGTGAAATAATTGAAGAATTGTGAGGAATATAAAATTTTGTGTATCATTATTGGGACGTAAGTGTAAACAGAATATCTAAAAAAAGAAGAAAAAAAAAAACGCATTTGATATGTATCGTAGTTGTTGTTGTCTGAAACGCGCAGCATGCATTATAAATACAAAAAAAAAAACGAAAAATGAAAAGAATAATCGAAGTTGAATTACAGTAGCCGTTGATACGATTTGTCGTGTGAATTACTCGTAGAGATAGAAGCAAAAAAAAAAAAAAAAAAAAAAACGAAGAAAAAGAAAACGAGTTAACTGTTGGGAATGAGACAGATTCAGTAATTGGGGTAGATTGTGTTAGTATGAAACGAGGTGCTGGGGTATACATTTATATGAAGGAAAGAAACGATACGTACAATGCTAATTGCATATTATGTATCTGTTTATTTTTTTTTACTGGGATTGTAGATGGCTTCGGTGAAGGAGAAAACTAACACTCGCAAAAGAAAAGTCATTGATGAAACGGATAATGCAAGCGGAGAAACCGATACAAATTCGAAGAATGCAGTTGCTGTGCTAACGGGTGAGGAGTGTTAACTACTACTTTCTCACATTCTATAGTATATTAGTATTGCCAGTGGGGCATAAATTGTTCAATGTGGAAAAGTTACTTTCAACTGTCGTTTTGTAGCACTTTGTTGCCGATTGTTGAATTGCATTTTTGTATTGGCAATGCTTGTACTATGTCAATATTACTTTTATTTTATTATTTATTTACCTATTTTATTTTAATTTCTGTTTGTTTGGCGAACTGTTTGGTAACATATCAAAACAGAAGAAAAAGTTAGAAATATGATGACTAAGACGTTAAAAAAACATTTAAAAGACAGAAACCTTAAAGTACAGGGAAATCTGCAAGAACTTAGGGAAAGATTACTGTTGAATATTAGAAGGCAGGAAACGGGAATAATTCCGATTTCAGATAGCGAATCCGTAGTAGCAATAGAATCTCAACCGAAAACCCGAAAAACTGATAGTTCAAGTTACATACAGCTCCTGGAATCTCAGATAAGCCTCTTGAGAACAAAAACATTAGAATTGGAACAAAGATGTGAAGAGTTATCTCAGAGTAAAAATCAAGATCGACCAAAGGCAGTCGAAAATATCCATGCATTTAGCAATCCTCGAGATGTTATGGATATATTACCCACCTTCGACCCGGCTGAGCAATTAACTGGACTCGCTGCATCACAATTTATTGAAAGAGTCAATTCACTGAAAATTGCTTACGGGTGGAACGATAAACTGATTTTATTTACAATGGCCACCAAATTGAAAGGCGCTGCTCGTATCTGGTTTGATGGTCAAAGGGAAATATTTAGTTCATTTGAATTGTTTTCCAAAGAATTGTTAGAAAGTTTTCCTTGTCTAGTTAATGAAGCGGATATTCACGCGCAACTTTCCCAACGGTTTCGACGAAATGACGAAGACTTAGAAACTTACTTCTTTTCAATGTGTGCTTTGGGTTCTAAAGCCAAGCTGTCCGATCCAGCAGTATGTAAATACATCATATCAGGACTACGAAACGTATCAATTTCTAATCTTTTATCGGGCACTTCATTTACTACAACGAATGAGTTGCTGTATAAACTAAAAGTTTTCGAAAGTATGAACAGATTTCAATTTGACGATAGACGATTTGATAATAATCAGGGAAACTTTAGTAACAACTCGGAACAGCAAAGAAATTATTTTGGACGAAATCCGTATGGGTCTTTCACAAAACCATCTGAAAGTAGAATTTGCTTCAATTGTTCCGAACGCGGACATATCTCCATTTATTGTCCGAAGCCTCCACGCCGATCGAGGTGTAACTCATGCAATAGGAGTGGACACACAGAAGCACAGTGTTTACTCAAAAACGTGTCAAATGATAACAAAGGTTCCAATGTAGTAGAGCGTCGTGTGAATTTGGTAAATACGCCAGATGAATATCATAAAGTAATATCTGTCAATGGAAGTAAACATATAGCATTCATTGATTTCGGCAGTGACTGTAGCATGATTCAAAGAACCTGTTTTATTTCCTTCAACATCGAACCGATTTCTAGCCCACAGGTTAGGTTAGGTTAGGTTGAATAGGGTGTGAGTTCATCACATAGGACTAGGCACCATATTGGACCCATCGCCATCCCTGGGGAACCTTAACGGTCAAAAAACCTAAACCACTTCGCCCAAACAATTAATTTCCCTACAGAATCTGAAAATTGTTGCAATTTTGTTTCCGAGGCCAACCTCCTCCAAGTTATCAAAGAAGTACCTGCCAAGGTATTTCCTCCTGTACCGTGCAATAGCTTGACATTCACAGAGGAGATGAGTTATATCCTCTGCGACATGTAAGTCTTCGCAATACCTGCATATGTCCGTATCTGTTAGACCTATTCTCTTAGCGTGCTTCCTTAGAAGACAGTGCCCGGAGAGCACACCTACTGCCATCCGTAGCCTCGGTCTACTAAGCTTAAGTAGTTCAGCCGATTTTTTCCGATCTAGCTTAGGCCACAGAGCCTTTGAGACCCTGTGCCCTACTATATCCGCCCATCTCTGATCTGCCCTATTTTTAGTATTCTCGAGAATAATTCTCTTGGCCACGGCTATTGGTGGTCTTATACCCTCAATTGTTTCATTAGGTGGAAGCTCTGCTCCGGTTTTGGCCAGAACATCAGCCCTTTCGTTGCCCTCAATATCGCAGTGTCCGGGCACCCAAAACAATCTGACTCGGTTCTGTGCGCATAATGCTCTGAGCATTGTGCGGCAGCTCCTGACTAGTTCAGATTTGATGATGAAGGACTCTAGCGCCTTTAGCGCAGCCTGACTATCAATGTAGATAGCGATATTCTTGTTGGATATTGATCCCATATCAAGTAGATACGCCGCTTTGAGCACGGCCAGAACTTCTGCCTGGAACACACTGCATGTATCCGGAAGTCTTAAGGACACGTGTAGGTCTATATCCCTAGAGTATATACCTGACCCTGTACCCTCCTTAGTTTTGGAACCATCCGTATAAATCGAAATTTCATTATCGTTCGAAACCTTATTCTTTTGCCAGTCCTCCCTATCTGGATATTGTACTTCGTACGGTGTTTCGAAGTCGAGTTCACCCAAACTTTCATCCGTTTTATCGGGGATGTTGGAGAAGGATTCCATTAGTATGGAGCTATGTCCTACCTGTCTGGTTTTGAAAAACCCTGCGTTAGTTAGCCGAAGCGCACTATTACCTGCTTGAAGTTTTATTTGTAGGTCCAAAGGTAAAAGATACATAAACGCCTCAAGTGCAGCTGTAGGTGTGGTGCGTAAAGCACCAGTTATGGCAGTGCAGGCTGTTCTTTGTACCTTGGCCAACATATCCCGTATATATAACTTATTTGTGGCTTTCCACCAAACAAGAGCCCCATAGGTAAGGATGGGTCTAACCACCATGATGTATAGCCAATGCATCATTGTAGGACTCAATCCCCACTTTTTTCCTGCTGTTCTCTTACAGACGAAGAGAGCATTATGAGCCTTTCGGACTCTTTCCTGAACATTAAGTTTCCAATTCAGTTTTTTATCCAGGACCGTACCAAGATATCTTGCGCTCTCCGAGAGGGAGAGCTCCACTCCACCAATCCTGGGTAGTTTGAAGGGAGGTATCTTGTATTTTGTACTAAAAAGTACTAGTTCTGTCTTTTCCGGGTTGACACGAAGTCCACACCCTTCAGCCCACTTTCTGAGCTTGTTGAGGGCTGATTCCATGGTTTCACTCAATGTGTTCAAGAATTTACCCCGAACTAGAATCGCCACATCATCCGCGTAAGCGGTTACGCTAAACCCTGTGTTGCTGAGTTCTTTAAGTATATCGTCTATGACAAGAACCCAGAGGAGGGGTGAAATAACCCCTCCCTGGGGAGTGCCTCTAGTAACCGATTTTCTTATTGAACTGTGTCCGAGAGTGGAATTGATATTTCTAGTGACAAGCATCATGCAAAGCCAATTGGTGATGCTATGATCTACTTTTATCCTTTCCAGAGCGCGTTTGATTGCCTCTGCCCTAACGTTGTTGAAAGCCCCCTCTATGTCCAAGAAGGCAGCTAACGCAAATTCCTTGTGGTGTAGACTGTGTTCTATTTTACCTACCACTTCATGTAGAGCTGTTTCTACCGATTTACCTTTTAGATATGCGTGCTGAGCATTGCATAGATTTCCATTGCAACACTTGCTTCTTATATGGATGTCGAGAAGCCTTTCGAGTGTCTTAAGGAGAAATGACGAGAGACTGATGGGTCTATAGTCTTTCGCCGAGGTATGACTTGGTTTACCTGCTTTGGGTATGAAAACCACTCGTACCTCTCTCCATGCCGAGGGTATGTAGCCAAATTTAAGGCAATGTACAAATATTTCCCTGATTCTACCTGTAACCATAGCCGGGGCCTTTTGCAGCATAGCTGGCAGAATGCCATCAGGGCCCGGTGCTTTGTATTGAGAGAAGGACATTATAGCCCAACGCACTTTTTTCCAAGTGAAAAGGTGTTCTAATTCCGCTTCGATTTGCACGTCAGCGTACTCATAATACCCATTCGGGTTCGAAGCCGTTGGAGTGCTACTTCCTGGGAAGTGAGCTTCAACTAGAGCTTCTAAAACTTCCTCACTGCTTTCAGCCCACGCACCATTAGATTTCCTAATGAAGCTGGGGACTACCGCATCTTTAGCAATAATTTTGCGAAGTCTGGAGGCTTCACTGGTGTCTGCAATCGATTCGCAGAAAAGCTTCCAGGATTTCCGTTTAGATCGCCTGATCAAGTACTTAAACTCTCTCTTGCTCTCTACGTATTCATCCCAAGTAATATCATCCCCTACCACTTTAGCTCTGTTGTAAAAGTTTCTAACCTGTTTTCTTTTGGAGCTTAACTCCTTGTTCCACCATTGAGGTTGAGACCTCTTAGCCGTTTTTCTGAGTGGACAAACTTTTTCATAGGCTTTAATCAAAGTTGAACATAGGTTGTCCACCGCTTTATCTATGTCTGGGGGATTGGTCATTCGAGTTGGCCTCTCCTCCAGTTGTTGTCCTACTATTACCTTGTACCTATCCCAGTCAGCCCTTCTTGGGTTTCTGTAGGTATTGTTTTCCTTATTTAGAAAGCTAATTTGAAAGCGAATCCATTTATGATCCGATAGGGATGCCTCATCTAAGACCCTCCATTTACAAATTGAGAGAGAATCAGTGCAGGATGCTAGAGTGATGTCCAGCACTTCCTGTCTGTTTCGCACCACAAAAGTTGGTGTGTTGCCCTTATTACATATGGTAAGCCTCGTTGATAAAATAAAATCAAAAAGTAACTCACCTCTAGTGTTCGTGTCAGTGCTTCCCCACTGAGAATGATGCGCATTTGCATCGCAGCCCACAACAAAGAGCCAATCGTCCCTGGCTATCAGCTGCCTCATCTTGTCGGACGGGACTTCCGTTGACTCATAAGGGAGATAGGCCGATACCATGCAAATCGGTTTCTTCCCTTCTCTTTCACATGAAACAGCTGTGAGGTCTCCATCACTGAAATTATTCAAAAGAAAAGCCCTTATAGTGTTCTTTATAAGAATGCAAGCCCTGATTTTACCTTCGTTTGCCTTGAAGTAAGGCGTGTATTCCCTGATGTTGAGCCCTTGGATGCGGTTTTTAATACTGATCCAGGGCTCTTGTATTAGTATGACTGAAACGTCGTGCTTGGTTATGTACTCAACCAAGCACGCCGTCGCAGTCCTACTGTGATGCAAGTTTATCTGCATCACTTCCATCCACATTGGGTTCATCAGCTTCTGCCCCCTTGGTCATGAGTCTAACCATGACCTTCCCCATGCTGTGCCTTAACATCCCCTTCGTTCTCTCTAGGAACGGCAGCGATTCCCTATTGAGGCTCAGCAAGAAGTGCTGGCCGAATTGCCGTCTGGGCCCTGTCTTCAACACTTTCCATGTGTTGGCCTGCAACTCCCTATTCTGCATGTGGAGGAGACCGAGAAGTTTTTCGGGGTAAGTATAGGGAAGCGGAACCCAGACCCAAGCTTTGGGCGGATTGTACCTTGCCAAATCCGCCACAGACACGCACTTGAGTTGAGCCCCGCTCCACACTTCACCTATTCCCGACACAAACTCCCTGAGGAAGCTAACAGAGGCGTTGTTCCCACAAGCAACAACCTTGCGACCGCTTTCCCACCCAGCGCCATCGAATTGAAGATCACAAACCTCTGTGGAGGACATCTTCTTCCACAGAGCATCCTGAAACTTCTCCTCGACAGATATCCACTGTTCCATGGTCAGGCGACCGCTCGGTTCCTGCTCGTTGACGATGGCAACAAGGAGCTCGTCCTTTGGGTCGAAGACCGGGTGCGCAGCAGGCGAAGTACCAGCCTTCACCTTTTTTGCTGCGCTCGGTTCGACGACGTCATCAGATCTGCTCCTTTTGCTCTGGAACTTCTCCCTGACTTCCGCAGTAACGGCCAACTCCTTACCTGTTCCCTGACTATTGCCTGGTCTCTGTCCACTAGTGGACGCCTGACTGGTTGCCCTGGCTATGTTGCCCGCTTCGGCTACCGATTTTCTGGCGGCCTCCGCTGTCAACGTTCCCTTCGCCCGCTCTAGTTGGGTTCTATCCCAGGCACTTAAAGCCTTGACATCACATCCGCTGAACTGGTCAACTTTCCGCTTCGCAGTTTCGACTTTACGTCGTGCGTTGCGTGCTGCTATCCTGCTCAGCTGATGAGCGTTCAACTCCTTCCCTAATTGTCCGACCTTAGAGTCCCCGGAGGCCGCAGAGTACCTGCCACCTGCGTCCCCGGTTTTCTTGGTCGGTTTTCTACCCTTAGCGCTGTTAGCGAGAGTACCAGCCACCTCGTTACCACCCCTAGCTTTCTGAGTGAGTGTACCAGCCAGCTCACTTTTGCCCTGCACTATATTGGTGGGAGTACCTGCCTGCCCACCGTTACCCTTGTCTACAGTAGTGAGAGTACCAGCCACCTCACTAAAGGCCATACTAGTGCCAGTGAGTGTGCAATCCGCATCCTCACTGTCACTAGCTAGCAGCACCTCCTCCAGATCTTTTTCCAAGCCGGAGATGGATGACTGAGGTTCCGACTCGTTAGAGTCATCGCCTAGTTCCATCGCCGGCTGGCTAGAATCTTCCCTATTGGTTTTTGGGATTTCAAATCCTCTTTTGTCTTTTTTGATTTTAACGTTAATTGTGTCCATTTAGTTCCCACGAGTAGAGCCGGAAAAAACAAGGTCAGCCCAGGCAGCGCCGCTATACCTGGGTAAGGCTAATTACAACAGACCCGCGCCAAGGCGTCTGAGGGAGCTCGTTAGTAGCCGGTTTTACCCCCGGCCGATTGCAACCAGAAGCACGGTTTGCTATACGCTCTCTCCACCTCTGGTATCAGGTTCGATTTTAGGGTTTTTCTCCCACCTCAACTAATGGATCACGACATACGATTAAAGCGTAAGCATAAATCCTTGGCTGACACCAACCAGACAAGCTGATTGGCCATTTTCAGACGGGCGCCCGCGGGAAGGAACAACAAGCTGAGGATTTTGCCCAAGTCCTTTCTAGCCCACAACAGCTATTAGGTTTTGGAGGCGGATGTTATCAGTCGTTGGAAAATATCTTTGTGGAAGTAATAATTGATGACATATCTGCCCACATCTATTTGCAAATTGTTGATGACCCATTACTTAAAACTGAGATACTAATTGGCAGGGATTTCTTAGACCAGGAACATATAAAAGTTATAAAAGAGCACAAAAAACTAAAATTCGAAAGAACTAGTTCCGATGAAGCCAATACGATCAATAGGAACAGCGACCCTATATCTTTGTCTGATATCGACTACAACAAAGAAATGCCAAATGAGTCTGTTGTCAGTCTATTAAAATGCCTTAACGAATTTCGGAATTGCTTCGCCAAAAATATGTCTGAAGTAGGACTTAGTAAAGTATCTGAATTCGCCATTAAACTAACATCCAATGAAGTAATACATAAGAGGCCTTACCGTTTGGCTTTTACCGAACGGGACAGGGTGCAAGCAATTATTGACGAGTTATTAAGGAATGATATAATACAGGAAAGTATCTCTGAGTACTCCTCGCCATTACTGCTCGTAAAGAAAAAAAATAATGATGACAGGTTGTGCGTAGATTATAGGCAGTTAAATTCAATTACCCAAAATCAACCGTTTCCCATGCCCAATATTGAAGAGCAACTTACGAAACTTTCCGGATTTAAGTATTTTATATGTTTGGATTTGATATGTGGATACTACCAAATACCCATTGAGGTGGCTTCCAGAAAGTATACGGCATTCAGTACAAACAATGGGCAGTATGAATTCAAAAGGATGAGTTTCGGTTTGAAGAATGCTCCAGCCGTGTTTCAAAGCACAATGAACAACATCGTACGACAAGTTGGGGAAGAAACATTGCTGGTATACCTCGATGATTTAGTCATACCATGTTCTACGTTTGAGCAAGGAGAAGCGAAGTTGCGGCGCCTTCTTGGTATTATCGCGGAATCGGGTCTGACTTTTAAAATGCAAAAGTGTAAATTCTTTTATACGGAAATTGAGATACTGGGACATATTATAACACAGGACGGAATAAAGCCTGGTTCCAAAACAGAGGCTATATCAGAGTTTCGGACGCCTAGAACCATTCATGATGTAAGACAATTTTTGGGCCTAAGCGGATACTTTCGCAGGTTTATTCAAAACTATTCAATATTGGCAGAACCCTTAACTTCACTCTTGCGAAAAGAAACGAAGTTCGAGTGGAAAAATGAACAGGAGCAATCATTTCAAAAATTAAAAACATTACTGTGTGGAGAGCCCGTCCTCACAATATATAACAAATCTGCAAATCATGAAGTGCACACCGATGCTTCAGTGGTAGGACTTTCTGGAATACTTATGCAGGAAGTAGGTCAAACTTTTAAACCAGTGCAGTATTTCAGCCGTCATACGTCTGTTACTGAATCTTGTTATTCTAGTCATGAGCTAGAAGTACTAGCGGTTATCGAAAGTCTAGAGCGCTTTAGAATGTATATCCTGGGGAAACATTTCACGATAATTACCGATTGTCAGGCAATGGAAAGCCTTAAAGCGAACACGGCATTAAATCGACGCATTTCAAGATGGTGGCTGAGATTGTCGGAGTTTGATTACACCATTATTCACAGACCTGGCAAACACATGCAGCACGTGGATGCACTAAGCCGGCAACCAGTAGGATCGTCTAATGAACAGGATTTACATCGGGGTAACATTTTTAAAGTCGAAATAAACAACTTAGATTGGCTAGCAACTTTACAAATTCAGGATCCTAAGCTTGTAGAAATAATTCAAACGATGAAGAACAAAGCAAAAGATAATATCACAAAACAGCTCTCCATAGACTACACATTAAAGGATAATAAATTGTTCAGGAATGTTAGTGGAAAGAAATTGTGGGTTGTTCCAGCTGGGGTACGTTGGCAAATCTTAAAGATGTATCACAATGATAGAGGTCATTTTGGAACCGAAAGGACTCTCCACTTAATATCATCAACATTTTGGTTTCCGAGAATGCGACAGTATATACAAAAATATATACGATCATGTGTAGAATGTTGCTATAACAAGCGCCCCGGTGGCAAACAAGAGCGAGAATACCATTTTTCAGAAACCCACCCTATCCCGTTTCACACGGTACATATTGATCATTTAGGTCCATTTATTAAAAGTTCATTGGGAAATCAGTATTTGATCGTGTTGACAGATGCATTCTCCAAATACGTTGTTATCAAAGCAGTACGCGATACAAAAACTTCGCATGTAATTAAGTTCTTAAATGAAATTACACTTATATTTGGTGTACCGACGAGGCTAATAACAGATAGGGGCACAGCTTATACAGCTCATGCATTCAGTAGGTATTGTGATGAAAACAGCGTAAAGCATATCAAAACAGCAGTGCGAACTCCTAGGGCAAATGGTCAGGTAGAGCGTACGAATAGAACCTTACTTAGTGCCATTACCACAATGACTAGTAAAGAAACAGGAAAGGACTGGGACAAGACGTTACGTAACATACAATGGACAATTAACAGTTCGCCAAACAACACAACGGGCAAGAGCCCAAACGAGCTTTTATTTGATTTCAGACCCAGGGACATCTTACACAACAAGCTGGTTTTGGCACTGACGGATAACAATCAAACCATGGACCCTCCAGTGGGAGTCAATAGGGTCACTGCGTCCAGAAAAATTGAGGAACACAAGCTTAAATGGAAGCAACGCTATGACAGTCGTTTTAAGAAGCCCACGAAATACTTGAAAGACGATTTGGTTGTTGTTGAGTCAGAACCACCTTCAACTGGAGAGTCACGAAAGTTGGAACCAAAATACCGAGGTCCATATATAATTTCAGCAGTTCTACCGAACGACAGATATGTTATTGAAGATATACCTGGGATGCAGAGAAAACAACGTTTTTATCAATCCGTTTTTGCCTCCGACAAACTCAAACCCTGGTGCCTTATTGATCCTGATATAGACAGTATCGATGACGATGAAACGAGGTCGTTTCCTAATGAGGATGGCCGACTGTAAACTGAATGTAACCCACCCATAACCTAGCCTCAGTAACTACATCTACTGGACGATAGACGCCAACAAGTTGGTAACTGAAGACCAAGAGAGAGACAGCAAGAGTACGAGTTAGCAGCGAGCATTTTTGAGGATGATCATTGTAACGTGATTCGTGATTGTTAAAGCACCTACCTACTTAGCGTTACTCTAATAAATAATAATAATCAATCCGATTCCGAAAGTGTGTTTTATTGAACCCAAATCCTTATTAATATATGTATCTATTCATCTGCGCAAGCTACATACCCCGACCCCACCAACTTAATTGAGCATTATACACACGGAAACACACACCCTTCGCCATCATTATCATTAGTATTAGAGAACTGCCCACAATCTCTGAGCATAGCCCAAAGCTAAAATAACCCGAAATATGTCGGGTTATAAAATCTCTCAGTGGGTAGAACAAATTTGTCTCCTTTCTCTTTTGTACATTTGCGATTTCCTTTTTACCTAACGATTTTCTGAGTTTTTCTGAGGGGAGTATCCTCTGTTCAAAGGCCGCTTTCTTATGCAATAAAATAACACGCTTTTCTCCGAGTTATTTGGTGAATTTTGTAAGTATCTTTTAAAAAATAAACAAACTGATGTGTTTATAAAGTTTATAAACAAGTCGCTAAGTGAGAAATCAAGTGTTTTGAGTCTTGGCTGGCTATGATCTTCGTAGGTACCTAAATACGTTTGAAGAAATGTTTCAAAGATTAAGTAGATGATTTTGCTGGACCTCCACAAAACTCCCGAATGCTCGATTTAAACACACATTTCAAGAACCTTATGTAGAAATAAAAGACAATGTTATAAGACAAGATATAAATCACGTTTACACGCAATTATTTTTTGGATTTATTGAACAAATCGGAATATGAAAGTTGTGCACTATTGAATCAAGATGAAAAAATATCTTCATTAATTTAGTTTCTTCCTGGAGTTTTCGATTTTATGGCTTTGAACAATTAACTAAGGTTTTGTAGGTTTTGTATGCCTACCACATCTTCCCTTTGACATTTTGATATTTTTCGAC
This sequence comes from Cheilosia scutellata, assembly GCA_955612985.1. Classification (NCBI taxonomy): domain Eukaryota; kingdom Metazoa; phylum Arthropoda; class Insecta; order Diptera; family Syrphidae; genus Cheilosia; species Cheilosia scutellata. Next base: position 96,803,390 of record OY015312.1, read on the forward strand.
TTCGACTTACCATTTAAAATTATTCACGCCACGCCACTGATACCTTGGCATACGGTTCGAGTGATTTTCATTCCAAAAATTGGAAAAGATGACTACTCCCTCGCTAAGAGTTTCAAACCTTCTTGCACTGTTTTCACTGAGGATCTGAAATGCAACAACCATATCAGCGTGGAAAATCCTATGAGACTGCGCTTTAGAATCTAGTTGCTAGAATTGAATGCGCGCTCGAAACGAAATAATACACCATGGCCATTTTCATCGACATAGAGGGCGCTTTCGACAATGCGACTTTTGACTGTATGTGTAACTCTGATAGACAATACGGGGTATATGAGACATTGGTATTGTGGATCAGTGCAATTCTGATGAAAAGAACTTTGGTGGTAGATGCGAATTGTGGACGACATGTAAGGACAGGGGTAAACAAAGGCTGTCCACAAGGTGGTGTTCTGACTCTCTGTTGCATACCCTAAAGCTAAACGGTTCAAACTTCTACGCTCAGGCATACGCGGATGATGTTGCCATACTTTCTGTCGGATCCTGTTCAAAAACAGTCTGTAGTAACGTGCATATGGCTCTAGACATGGTCAATGAATGGTGCATTAGGAATGGGCTTTCGGTCAAACCTTTGAAAACTGAAGTTGTTCTCTTCACGAGACGGAGAATTTTATCCGGTTTGACTCAGCCAATGCTAAAAGGTGTCACTATCCAATTCTCCGATGAACCGAAATATATATCTGGGAGTGATCGTGGATAAGAAACTTCTTTGGACAATGCCTATCAAGTTGAAGTCATCCAAGGCGCTCTCAGTTTTTTGACAGTGTAAGATTGCTTTTGGTAAGACGTGCGGCTTATCTCCCAAAATGGTCCTTTGGATCTATACGGCTATGATATGGCCTTTTCTAGCCTATGCGTCGGTTGTTTGGTTGAGAGGCCTTTCGCGAAAATATGTGACTGCCTTCTGCACAAAACTCCAAAGAACGGTTTGTCATGGCTGCACGGTTTTATATAAAATACTTATGCACATTATGGTACCACCTCCAAATTAGAGGGCACCTACAACTTTTTGTTCGAAATTGTTTTCTTTATTTATCATAGAGAGTACATAAACCGAGTTTGAAGTTAATCGGATGAAAAATAAAAATGTTCCCATACAAACTTTGACCCCCCCATTTTACCCCTTTATTTCATGCTTTCATCACAAAGTGCACAATTGTTATACAATTTCATACTATACCGCCTCACTATACTATGAATTTATATAGTATTTCAAGATACTACACAATTCATAAATTATATCCTTCTGTTTCTCAAATATTTCGCGGTACTAATAATAATTTTTAATGTCCAGGCTAACTTTTACGAAGTCACAATGGCGCAAATTTCCACATAAAATGTTCCATTGTGACCGTCAAAATATTTAAGTTGAAGATTAAAAATGTTTAATGGTAAGGCCCATTGAGAATATTATAGATGTTTGGAAGTCTTCTGGTACATCTCTTCTGTCGTATATACAGTTGAAGGCAATTTGTCAAGATAGGTGTATGAAGCATTTTTAAAAAAAACTCAACTGGGATTCTATCTTCACCCCGAGCTTTCCTGTCCTTTGCTTTTCTTAAAACATTAAGAAGCTCAATTCTCTCAAACGGCTTATCTAAGTACTCTGATCGGATCATTGCCATTGAAAAATTATTGATAAGTTAAAGGATTTTCCTCTTGTCGAAGCAAACTTTTAAAGTGATCTAAGAGTCCTGAAGCTCCAATTTGACGTCCTACCTTAAATATGGTTCCATTTAACTTTTTTGCGATGGACCAGAACGACTTACAGTCTTTCGTTTCAGCTATTTCTCTTGCAATCTCTCTTGTATAAAATCTATAGGTATTCATTTTATACTTCAATAATATTATTGATGTCAAAACAGCAAGTGAATCTTCACAGATGTGATCCGCATTTGACATTTAGGTCGAGTGTCAATTGGGCTAAATAACTATCCTCGGATCATTTTCTGACATTTATGAAAGTGTAAAAAGAGAAGTTCACCAAACTGCATTCTTAAAACAGAGATTAATCGAATTTTACGCTATTAATTAATTAAAATTCAGTGTTTATTTCCCATTCGACATTCTAGCAAAACTTCAGCAAAAGAAAAGGTCAACAAATTATCCTAAAAGATAATTTATTATCTTGCTCCCGGAGCATGATAATTTTTTGATAGCTTAAAATTCGTTGTCCAGCACGATAGTGTCAAAAAATTGACACACGGCCTTAACTTAGGATTAGGCAAGTTTTCCATTCAATGGATTGTCACCTGAATATTCGGTGCTATGAAATAAGGTAAAGTCTTATGCAAAAAGGTCCAAAACGTAATGATTTTTGTACTTTATTAAATTTTCAAAAGTCCAAATCGAACTGGAAATAAAATACCGAATATTCAGGTACCTGTCATTCATACACAATATAAGACTTTCGTTATCAGTTCATTGCTGATAAGAGAGATCAATTTATTTCTCAAAGTTATACGAAATGTACATAAAAAGATTTCGCTTAGTCTATCAGCATCAGCGGATTTATATAGTTGCAATTTATAAGCATACTTAAAAACGTTTACTTCTAATTTAATTTTAAACAAACCATTTCCAACTCCGTAGTTTATTTTGAGTTTCGAAGCATGTGAAGATGTCATCGAAAAACACTAAACAATCAGTTTTATTTATTGCACTTTTTGTGACAGTATTTATCTCCTTGGGTAAGCAAATTTAACAAATTTGGGTTTTCCCTTGTGTGTGTTATATTGACCGGTCTTTCAATATGTACCTATTATCAGTGCGACTAAATTGAACGCATATACGCGACAGATTTTATTGAAAACAAATTCTTTTATTAAGGACTTTGCTGCATAGATCTGGAATGGCAATGCATGTCTGGCGAATGCATCAAAAGACATGATAAATGTGATGGTATAAAAGACTGTGATGATGGATCAGATGAGACAAAGCAATTATGCTTGTCACTCCAATGTCCGACGTATTCATTTCGATGCGCGTATGGTGCGTGTGTAATTGGAACAGCCAGATGCAATGGTAAATACGAGTGCGCGGATAAATCGGATGAAGATTCCTGTCACCACACAATAGAAAACCGATATGATGATGATAATGATGATAAAGCGGAACCGGAAAATGGAAATTGCCTGTAAGTAGGCTTAGGTTTAGGTTTAGTCGAAGGAATCACCAAAGTTTGCTCATAAATAACCTCACGAATTGTTCAAAAACAAATAATTTATTTAAAAAAATGTCGCATCAAAATTCATATTCATAAAGAAGGGTCTACATCTACAATGTGTTTCGAAAAGACCCATTCTGATGACGTATTCAATTCTGTAGGAGGAAATTGTTGGTTATAATAGGTCTACTAAAAGCCACATGTATAGGACTGGAAAGAGCCAAAGGTACTCTCAGACTAACGGCCTGGCTCCGCGAAATTAAGCCCCAGGAAATAAGGCCCCAAAAGTAAAAATGAAATAAGGCCCTAAAAATGTGCATGCAATACAACAACAACAAAAATTGTCTAAATTTGGGGTGTAATTTCACTTTTTGGGGCCTTATTTCATTTTTTAAATTGGGCCATAATTTCATAATGAAATAAAGCCCCAATGAAATAAGACCCCAACATTATTTTTGGGGCCTAATTTCATTTTTATTTAGAAAAACATTTTGGGGCCTAATTTCATTTTTATTAAAAAAAGAGTGGTGCTTTATTTCATTTTTCTAAATTTACTTGAAAATGCTTGAGCATCATTGTCATTTACTTTTCCAATAACAAAGATTGTGGAAAATCCGCTAATCGAGGACCCAGAGTTTGTTAAATACCACTAATTGTGGTCGATTTTATCAGCTATTCTGTTACTTGCTGGTGGTTTTCAGTGAATGATTTTTTCAGCTGGTCGCGTTGAAAACCATCAGCAAGTAACAGAATAGCTGAAAAAATCGCGCAGTGAATGATTTTTTCAGCTGGTCGCGTTGAAAACCATCATAATTAGAGACGAGGAGTTTTTTAAAAGCCGGCATTTTTCAACTTTGGTTGAAAGTGGTGGTTCGATGGGCGTTAAACGCAAGAAATATAACGTCCAAAGGAGCTCGAAAATAGAAGAGACTACCTTGCTTTTGGACCAAGGTAAATTGACCGTTGCCACGTTTCTTTCAAGGATGGTTTTTGAAAGAAACAATATATGTGTAGAAATGCTTCCGGAAGAGGATATATATTTGAAGACGAAGAATCCTGTGAAGAGGATTCTATTGAAGAAGACGTAATCGCTGACGGTGTGGCATTACCCACACCCACTGACGAATACATATGTATAGTATGTAAGGATTTGAGGGCGAATATTGTTTTATTGCCTTGCAAGCACATGAAAATTTGTGCTGAGTGCAATTTAAAACTGGAAGCGGAAGCGATTGCAGAAGGACACGATAACTATACGTTTCCTTGTTGTAGACATATTGTAGAGGACACAATGCAAGTATTTGTATGACAATGAACATTTTTGCACTATAATTTTTGAAAATACAGAATAAATTCAAAGTTATGTTTGGGTTTCATTTCATTTCTTTTTGGGTCATTTTTTCATTTCATTGGGGCCTAATTTCCATTTTAAAAATGGGGTATAATTTCTTTTAAAAATGCACCCCAATTTTGGGGCCTTATTTCATTTATTTTTGGGGCCTTATTTCATTTCATTGGGGCCTTATTTCCATTTTAAAAGTGGGGCATAATTTCATTATGAAAATTTACCCTAATTTTGGGGCTTTATTTCATTTTTACTTTTGGGGCCTTATTTCCTGGGGCCTTATTTCGCGGAGCCTTTCGTCAAAAAGGAGGGTTTTCCTTCCAAATTTTGCCAAAAAGGAGGTTTTTTTCTCCACAAGGAGGGTTTAAGAAGGATCAATACAATGCGATTGATGAACGAATATAATTCAAGGAGCAACATATTCAATTCATATCATATTGCTTCTTCGTATATGTAAATTGCGCTATATAATTATCCTCAGATAATTTTCTGACACTATTGTGGTGGAAAACGAGTTTTCAGCATCCTGCTCAGTGTGACCACAGTGGAATATAATATTCCACTTGTGGAATATTTTTAAGCTGGAGAGAATATATTTTTTACAAAAAATATTCGCATATAAAAGTGGAATATTTTGTTCTCCAAAAGGAATTTTTAGATAACAAAATATTCTCCGTAAATTAGAATTACATTCTTAACTGAAGTTGAATTTATTACTTCTAAATCGCAAAATTCACGAAGTTTTGAGCTCTGGTAGCACTATTTATGCTTATTTGGCCATATGTATAATGTATAGTCTGTTTCATATCACCGTGGAAACATGCGCGAAAAAGCTGTTACCGAGCGGAATACCGAAGTACAGTAATAACATAGCTACCGGGTTTTGTGTTCCTTTTGCACAGCCTGTGCGTAGGTATAGGTAGTTTTTATACCCTCCACAGGAAGGTATATTTACTTTGTCATTACATTTGTAACGCCAAGAAGGATTCACCGGAGATCCCATTCTTAATTAGGATCACATTCTGAATCTGTCTGTCTGTTGAAAGCACGATAGCGTCCAAACGAATCGACTTAGGCGAATGAAATTTTGTGAGAGGACTTTTTTTTAGCGTCGCGTCGCCAGGTAAAATAGCAATTTGTTATTGCAAATGCGGTATGTCGGTCAAGTAGTTCTGGTACCTCCCATACAAAACCAATAATAGACACAATTTGTTTTATTTGTATTACAAAAAAAATGCTGAAGTGGAATATAAATTTATATAAATATTCCACTTTTCAGAGTAAGTGGAATATTTTTGAGAGAAGCTGATGGTCACACTGCCTGCTACGGGAGCAAGGTAATAACAATTATTAAATTATTATTAGGCAAATTTTTTTTTACTTTTGTTTACTTGACTGAGATACAGAGTTTTAATCAATTCTAAATTTCTATTTTAAGGTTGGAGTTTGGTAAACTTCTCATAAGTGCAAAATTTTATGTGCTTTTTCCTTGAAAAGATTCATATTATAATTTCAATTGGAAAGGAGGATTTAGGGCTAAAAAGGAGGTTTGGAGGTTTTGACATTTTTGGTTTAAAAAAGGAGAATCATCCTCCTAAAAGGAGGATAGATGAGATGGTTACCATACTTAATATTTAAGAAAAGTCGCGAGTAATATCCACTTTATAGCTTTTATTAACGAAGGGATGCAATCGGAAAATAAAGGTTAGGTTGCACATGGTGTACCCATTGTCCAGTATTACTTTCTTAAGTATATCTATACAAGGGCTTGCACTTGTAGAGTAAAATTGAGATCTGTTTTATAGCTAAGTGTAAAAGAACACAAATTAGAAGGGGTGGCAGTATGCGCCAAACTCACAACATCCTCTAAATAAACCATTTGGGGCGAAAACAATGGTCAAAAATTGCCACTATCCTGTGAAAGTTTCTTAGTGCCAGACTCTCGGACTCGGCATACAATTGTAGGTCTCTTCCATTCGTTCCAAAAATAGAAACTCACCCAAAACAAATGGTTGCGAGAAGCTAGGCTTGGGTGTCTACCGCCTGTTGTGCTATTTATTTTTATTTATTATACCTCATTGAGTAGGTACTCAACATTTGCTACAGTTGTAGGTAACGATCGCACGAAAGAGGTAACAGATAATCATCGTCGTAGTTCAAATAATAATTCAAATAAGTTACAAATGCACCTTCACTGATATGATAGTCAACACATGGCCTATCACGAGTAAAGTAAGAGTTTTGGGACAGAATATCCCCTTGTCCAACTTCCTGTTGCATTCTAAAACAATCAGAGAGCTGTCATGTCTATTGTGCAGAACATAACAACTCACTTGTTGTAGGACGAGAAGATCTGGCGTGTGAAAGAAAAGATCAGGATAGAATCTGAAAATCCCGACATTATAATATGGCTTAAGATAGTCCTTCAAGGTTTTACCAAGTTCTTCTAGAAATACTGCTTAATTAGCCTTCGTCATTATATGATTTTCGATTGCACTGTAGTTGCCCAGGTCATTCTTCACTCTAAAGTTTTTGTACCAAATTGTATACAAATTTATAAAAATTTGTGGATAAGTTTATCTGAATATTTTTTGTTTAATTCCAGGTACGACCAGTTCCCGTGCAATAGTGGCGATTGTATAAACTCTGGTGATGTATGCGATGGCATTAGTGATTGTCAAGATAGTTCTGATGAAAACTCCAATTTATGTTCAGAATCCGAGTGTCCAACATTTGGATATCGTTGTGCCTATGGCGCATGCATTAGTACTAAAAATCTATGTAACGGCAAATGGGACTGCGTTGATGGATCGGACGAAGATCCCAGCCTTTGTGGTAATAGCACTGAACAGAAACCAACATCAGAACCTTCGTCTACGTCAACAACAATAAACAAGTAAGTACGAATTTGTTAGTTCAGTTAAACTAAGCTAGGGTTATACATTTAAGCGAGGATATAGGAGAAGAGCATTGTCCCATTCGACGGTTAACCGGTAGGACCTCGTAAGAAGTTTTGTGCTATTCTACAGAATCAACCAAAAACTGTTTTAAAAATAGTTCGTGAATCGTATGTTAAAAACACATAAAAGTTATTCGTTTCCCCAGTTTTCAAAATGATGTGTCCGTTTATTTTTTATAGTAACATAGGAGGTATTGTCCTTTTTTTCAATCTATACTACTTACGAGGTTGGTTCTGGAGTATTTGAAATAGATACTGATTTATAAAATTGTTTTTACCTAAAAATAAAACAAACAATATTATTTCTGATTTATTTATTTAAGAAAAAAATAACAAAGAAATAAAAAGTGAGGAATTCAAAAGTAATCTTCTCAAGGCAAAATATTAGTACAGTAAAATGAGCCTCTTTAAAAAATAAATTATTTTTTTTAAGCTCCAATTTTTACAACAAATACTGATTTATCGGTAAAATGTTTTCTACTATACATAAAGAAATAGGTTAAATTTATTAAGCCTTTAGGTACATTTCTAGCTGTCAAAGTAAAATTAATCTTCAGTGAATTTTTGAGAATCGTAGCACTCAGCCGCAACTGGTCCATTGTACTACCAGGAAGCAAATCCAGTATTACCCACTAACCCAACAAGTTGTCTGCCATCTTTTCTGCTGAGAACCATCAGGAATGCCGCAGATTCCTTACTAACTTGCGACAGAGTTCAAAGTGCTCTTGAATCCCCTAACTATTTTGAAACGGGTAACAGGGTTTATCAAAGCCTTAAAACACATTCGCTGCCAAGCTAATTTTGCCAATGTTTCCACAACGGCCGTGTCATTCATAAGTGAATGTCGGGACATTAGCAAGATAAGGCCGTGTCATTCAATAACGCACAACACTATATGAACAAACTGAATAGGGATTAAGGAGCCTGGCCTCTGGTGATCATAACTGTGTACTTAGTTTAAAAAAATCCGGAAAAATATTTTTTTTTGCAAAAAAAAATCTGACATGCACATATAAATATTGTGGCCCCCACCGAAACGTGAATGTCATTCATTTTTGAATGACGTGGCAGTGAATGTGTTAAGCACAGCTTGACTGTCGCTACAGATGCAGATAATCCAACCTTGCCACCTATTCTTTACAAATTCAGCATAAAAACATGGAATAGTCACACAGCAAATATGCTTGTATCCCAGCCAATCCCTATGTAGAATCTCGAATCTTTTTCCCAATAGTCCTCATTGGGTTTTGGTTTCGATATATGTCTATGTCTAATTGTCTATATCAAAATGTTATAATAATAATTTTATCTTTTTCCGTAGGCTGCCGATAGATGATATATTTACAGAATCAACGCCTTTATCGTCCAATACAACGGATACGTCGCCAAATCCGGGTACTAGTACAATGCCTACCCATACATCATCGGGTTGTATAGTGCCTTCAATTCCGTACTCTCGTGTGGTGTATGAAAATGACCATAGAAGGGCTATACCATTTGGTGAAATTGTTCCACATGGCACCACAATAAACTATGAATGTAAACAAGGCTATACGAATATAGGCACAACCTATAATACCTGCTTAAATACAAAATGGACTGTGAAGCCCGATCCGAAATGCATAAGTGAATGGATTTCTGTTAACAAACTGCATTGTGCTAATGATTTTGATTTTAGAATATTGTCCGGCAAATGTGCTAACCGATGGAGTTACTTTTAAAGCTGATTGCAAAAAGGATGGTATCACGGTGTCGTGCAAAGATCGTATAGCACCTGGAACTGTAGCGACGATAACCTGCGCAACTAGGTACAGGAAACCGATCTGGAATCCAACAGATCACCTACAATGTGGAGACGATGGCGAGTGGGACTATCAGCCATATCGTTGTGAGCCGATTTGTGGTGATGAAATGTTTGTAACTACAGACAGAGGCAGAAGAAATACAACTTACGTACCCTGGCATGTAGGAATATACTCAAATATGTTTTTAGGCAGATACAGTTATATCTGTAGCGGTACAATCATCAGTGCGAAGGTCGTAATATCAGGTAAAATATTTTCTCAGTACATACTTAATATTCGATGTGAGTTCATGGTACCATGGTATAAGTGCTGGGCCACATGTGCCTTCCCATGCAAGTCGTGTCGGGCGAGACAAGTCGATTTTAAGTGAGTAGACAAGAGAATGGATTTTCAGTGGAACCATTCTTTTTAAGGTTCCGTTTCCATATGGTGGAACCTTATTGCTTTCGCTACGCTGTCTGTCCGAATCAACTAAGCCAATTTTGTACCTAGGTCTATCTCAAGAACTAATTCAGGTAGAAGGCTGAAATTTGCACACAACATCAGATATAATCTCTAGTTAAACGACAAATACCAATGATGCGATACATTGATGGGTTTTGGAGTAATCAGTAATTTAGTCAAAAAAATATTTTTCTTCTGTTTATTTTTTGGTTTACGAGCAAAAAACACGCATGCATATATTCCTATTTTGTAGATCATATTCGTAGCTATATAAATGTGCTGAAGACTGTTTTACCGAAAAGTTAATATTTTACAAGATATTTACCTATAAAAATATGTTAATATATAAAATACACTCCTTACTTCATTCTCATTCATAAAGCGTGTTCTCTTAATTGTTTCCTTTCCAATTGGAATTGGAACTCCAAGAAATACTCATTTACATACACACCCACACATAATATTGTTTCTTCTTTCGCTCTCGGCCTCTCGGGCCTCGGCTCGCTCGGTGTGTGTCGGTCGGGGGCGGGCCGTCGGCATTGCATCGGCATTTCGGCTGTTCTCTTAAACTTAATCGTTTCCAATTGGAATTGGAATTGGAATTGGGGGCAGTAGCGCAGTGGTTAGTGTGCTGGAATGCTGTGCGAGGGATCCCAGGTTCGATCCCTGGAAAAACACAAATTACATCTTAGTGTTTTTTTCTACTGCGCCACCTCTCGCGAACGTCTGACAAACATCCGAGAGTATAACTGTCCTGAAAAAGCTTCTCAATTCAGCCGTTCGGAATCGGCATAAAATTGTAGGTCCCTTCCATTCGTCCCAAGAATAGAAACTCACACAAACGAATAGTTGCGAGAAGCTAGGCCTAGGGTGTCTACCGCCTGTTGCGCCACCTATTATTTATTTTTTTTTTTAATTGGAATTGGAACTTCAATACTCATTCTCTTGTACACATACATATACACACTTTTGTTTCTTCTCTTGCGCTCGGCCATTCATTTATGCGGGTTTTTTTTAATTTCGCTCCTGTTTATTTCTTGATTTTTACAAAAAATACATATTATAATAATTTTATGAAGATCATGCTCATAGTTATGTATGTGCTGACGGCTATTTTGCCGAAATGTTTATATTTTAGAAGATATTTACAAAAATAGGTCAATTGCCATATAAAATACGCTCCAATTGGAACTTCCATGTTTTATTTCCTAGTTGGGTGGAGCCGAGTCTGTGGATTTTACAAATAAATTTCTTGCTCGTGTTTGTAGGGGGTAGTTCATCCTAGTAATGTAGTGTGTATGTAGGTAGGTAATATGTATGTATAATTATGTATCGAAAATCGAAGTAGGTACAGATCTACATTAAAACTGACAAGTGACGATGACGGCGTTCTTAACTATGCATGTACTGTACGTGCCCCTATATGAACTAACAGATGATGTAAACGTAATTCACTAGTACTACGTACGTACGGAACCTTTGGTGCGCGAGTGACTCGCACTTGGCCGGTTTTTTTTTTTCAACTAATCTAAAAATCTATCCGTCTCGCCCGACGCGAATTTCATAAGAAGGCATCGCTGTCATTGACATAATTATATATATGGACTACATTGACATATTATTATGTATTTCATAAATCATGAGATACTGAAAATAATGTCTAAGGTTTAATAAAGAAGGTTTAATATTTTTAACGAATTTCGATGTTCTATATTTTTTTTTTACAAACAGCTGCATACTGCTTTTGGGACAATCAACAGCAAACTTTGTATAAACGATCGCAGTTAGCAGTTGGTGCTGGAAAATATCATAGTGATTATTACACCCATGAAATAAATGCTGAATTTCAAAATATTGCCGCAATTCATATCGAATCCGAGTAAGTACCTCAAACCGAATCGAATATTGAAATTTATTTAATATTAGGAATATATTCTAGATTCGAAACTGATATAAACCACTCTAAATCGGATATTGCTATACTCATATTGACAAATTTTTTGCGGTTCTCTCAATTTATTGGTCCCGTCTGTATTAACTGGAAAGATGTGGGTTATCAATATAAGATTGATGGCAAAATCGACGGTCAAATTGCCTGGCATTTAAAGGAAAATGGAATACTCCAAACAGCGATCGTTCCAACAAGTAGCAATAATGTCTGCAAAGAAGAATTCACTTCACAATGGGCCAACGCAGTAACAAATGACAAATTTTGTGTTAGTAATAGATGTAATCAGGGAATGTGCAAAGCTGATAACGGAGGAGGTTTCACGGTAAATCGAGGAAATAAACACTATTTGTGGGGTGTAGTAAGTACTGGACAGCCACTTCAAATGGATTTAGGATTTGTGATTTATACGAATATTAAGCACTATCAGGAAATTGTAAGGGACAGACAATTTTACAATCGACCCAAATAATGTGTAGGATGTACCTCCAGAAAGACATTTCTCTTTTAATGGTTGTCTTGTTAAATAATTAAAAATAAATTAATAAATAAACGTAAAGCATTTTATGATTTTCTAACTGGGCCCTATCAATAATAATCATTTTCAATCACCTTAAATATTTTGACAGTCACAGTAGATAATTTTATATGAAAATGTTCGCTACTTCGTAAAAGTAAGTTTGGACACGTATACGAAACTAGCTGTTAGCGCTTGGGTTTGGTCTTTATTTGGGGGAGAAGGACCGCGTGTCCAAATTAGGCGGTAGGGTGGGTGAGAACTGTTGAGGATTAAAGGGGTCGCGGGGAGTAAGGGGAGTAAGGGGTCTAACGAACCGTTAGCCGTATGAACTTGAAAGTTTGTATGTTGATAAATAAGTCACAATTATTACATGCCTCATTCATCGTTTTCCAAAATTCGTCCTATAAGGGTTGAAAAAAGGGGGGTAAACTTTTCTATTTAGACCTTACTACGCTTAACTCATAAATATATGTAGTTCAACTCAAGAAATCCTTTTAATTGTTAGGCAATACTTCACCGAGTATTTTGAGCTAACATTCATCTTTCTGGTCCATCCAGATGTGAGATAATAAATTGAAAATAAATCTTATTCAGTGTTGTGCTTAGTTTTATTTTGCGTTCTAAAAATAGAATTCTCAATCGTGCGGCGGGCATTCAGAATGACATGCTCAGCTCATATGAATGGCGTAGTTGAATTTGATGTAGGTATTAGGTAATGGATATTATATTATTATATTATGTTTAGTTTATGCATAAAATAAATTATGTAGGTAATATGTACCTACGCACATAATAAGGAGTTTGTGATGCGTAAGTTGGTATGCACAATCGTACATACAATGGTGGACATAAGTATTTTGACAAAATTAAAGTTAATTCTACTCATAAATTTGAACTTACTTCATGTAAATTTTGGCATCAATGGAAAGGTCATTTAAATTCCGTTTGAATGATACAAAACTTTCCTTAACCCATTAAGTACCATTGGCGCGAATTGTCACAGTTTATTCGCGATCAACAGCATTAAAACGCGTTCTACAAACGAGCGAATAAAACTTTCGAATTCGTTCAAACTTAACCCCAAATTACAAATTTTCAGTAGAAACTGATGGTTGAAATTCGCGAGACGAATGTAACCCTGATGGACATGAGGACTGTTCCTTTACTTTTTTACGAAGTTTTACTCAATACAGTTCCTTAACTCGGAAAATTCGTAAAAGAGGGCGTCTTCAAGAGAGCAAGATTTTACCCCTCCACTGAGAATCTTACTTTTTACTCAAAAAATTTGTTTGTAGTAAGAATTTTAAATACACTCATGTCGATTTCCATAGGGCAAAAAAAAAACACTTTTTTTAAGATTCAGTCAGAGCAGTTTTTCTTCTCTAGAAATCAGCTGTCTGTCAAAATCATTTTCCATTGGGCAAAAAAAAACACTTTTTTAAAGATTCAGATCACTTTTGCGAATCTCGATTCGAGGGAGAGATTGGCACATACTTTCACCAATACCAAAACAAGTGACATTTGTCAAACTTTGAGGTTAGTTATTGTTACGGGAGACTGGGGCACATCTGAACGTGAGGCACATTTGAACATTGCTAATAAAACAACATTTAAAAAATATTTCAAAGTATAAACCAAAATTTAGACTTTGTAAATACCGTGTTCTTTAGTCGTCAATGACTTTCGGATGTCTTTGCAGTCGTCGCCTGGAAGTAGCCGCATGAGGAAGTTTTATGTTTAATTTCATATTTTAATTTTTCTATTTGTAGGAGTGTACAAATTTTATAGTGAGATTTTCTTTTTGTGTAAAATATATTTTTAAAGCACTACTTCATTTGAAAACCTATAAAGGTACGTTTATTGACTAATATGAAAAATATAAAATATTTGCGCACATTTTTCTGTCACTTGATTTATTGGGGCAGGTTTGAACAAAACAGTTGAACAAGGGGTCTGTAAGTGGCATTGAACTAAAAGCTAAGCTACCACCACCAATAAACGCTCCGGGAACATCGAGGACAGCTGCGGTGATAATTTGTATCTTAATTTTTTCAAAATTTCTGTTCGGTTAATAAAATAACTCTTTTTGTTTTTATAAAATTTCTTCAGTCATTTGTAAAATATTTCAGTAATTTCAAAATTTCAGTTTGCTTTTGCTAAGTCGTTTTTGTTTTCTTTATTAAAATAATAGAGTTAATTTATTTTATTAAAAAAATACAAACCTTATATGTACATAGTAACTTATTAGCTGCTAAAGGCAATTACAAAAAATACTGCCGTTCAAAAGTGCCCCAGCCTAGTTCAAAACTTCCCACATGGGGGGTCCCTTTGAACATAAGGACCTACTTCGTTTTTAAATAAAAATAAATTATACGCCCTTACTAAATTTACGTAGTTATTTGTCCAAATCAAAGTTTATTTGCATTTCTTAAAGTGAAAATACCTTACAGTCTAATAAATTAAACAAATATGATTTTATGAAACTTCAAAGCAAAAAGTTTTTCAAATGTGCCCTAGTCTCTCCTATCTATTATGGAATAAATTTGAAAATTGAAAATGGATATTAATGGGCCGTCGTAGAAAATGTCAATGGGGTTGTTTTCATGGAAGGACGAAGTTCTAATTCAAAACAAAACAAGTAAGTAGTTATTGTACAAGTACAAGTAAAAAACTAACAAATAACAATTCAATTTTATAAAAACAAATTGGAATCTAAAAACAGCTGACTGTCAAATCACACACCAACACAAATGCAAACAAAATTGATCTCATTTCAACCTTCGCACAGCAGTCCAGCACACTAACCACTGCGCTACTGCGTTTTAAAATAGGGAAAGTAAATAATCTCGCTTCGTGTTCCCAGGACGATGATTTTGATCACTATTGGTATTTTCAGAGTTCTCCGGTTCAACGGTTTCTAAATTTACTGTCTCTTCAAAAAAATCGTCACAGTTTTGGTCGTTTGTATTAAATAAATGTATGTGATTGTGCAAGACGACACTTGCAACTATAATTTTATTGGCCATATCTGGTTTTGCGACATCAACGTATTTTAGCCTACGGAATCTTCCTTTTAGCAATCCAAATGCTCGTTCGATTGTTACTCTAGCACTACTGAGGCGGGTGTTAAAATGTGACTTCTGTTGGCTAAGGTGTCCATTGTCCCTAAAAGGAGTCACCAAGTTTCTTAGCGACGGATATGCAGCATCACCTAAGAGGTGGTACTCTGGAGGTATAAGTTCATCAAGCTTATCATACAACACACTGTTCCGAAAAACTCTGGCGTCGTGTAGACGTCCGGGTGCTCCGACATATATGTCAATAAATATAGCTCTATGATCACATACCCCTTGAATTCGAATTGGTTATTTTAGTGTGACAATCAACGAATTTTCTTTAGTTAACCTTGTAATATAATAGAATGAGTATTTTTTCTATTACAGTAGTCAATAGGATTTTTAAGAGGCTGCTTAATCTGAATGTGACAACCATCAATTGCACCTATAATTCCAGGAATGTAGCCTCCAGATTTTTCTTTAAAAGACTTAAAAAAATGTTCGTTAATGTTTTCATAATTATTATAGATAAACGCACATACCCATGATATATCCGGATATTGGCTTAATGATGGCCATTTTATTAAAGCTCCTGCCAAGCCGCATAAGACATCTAAAATTTGACAAAACGCCCAGTGTGCTGTACTTTTTGAATCTAAACGATCGCCAGCCGATAAAAAACTTTCTTGTTTGCTTAACATCCAAATGGTAAACAATAACTTCTTGTGAATATTCTGTAAATAGTTCACTTATTTAGCTCATTTAAAAAAAATGTATAACTGATAACTAATGCAAGTCATTACGTACCGAAAAACAGCTGCGACTCATCTTAAAATGCAAACGAAATTCATCTAAACTATATGAGGGAATAATTACTTCAAAGTAATTCTTATTCCTCATAGGTTCGTTGTTTAGACATTGTGCCATAGAATTTTGCAAAGCACTTGATGGACTCAGCAAGTCATTTATAATGAAAAATGTTACTTGACCTATAAAGATCAAATGATTTAATTTCATATGTACATAAAACTTCATCGATAAAATCATCCATTTTACACTTCAATAATTTTATATTTTTCTTTAGTAGGTAGGTGTTGCTCAGTCGATGTTAAAACAGCAAGTGAATGCTCAATTCTTAACACATGTGAAGCATTTGACATTTGACTTAGGTACTCGGCAATTTTCCGTTTAATGATAAACTGTCACCTAAATATTTAGGTGCCTAACCACATTGAACGCAGCCTTTGTCTTACTTGCTCCCACCCGCCTCCTTAACCGGCTTTGACATTTCACATTCGCAAACAAATCATCACAAGCACAAACCAAGATAATGGCCGTATTCACTAATCTAGTTTACTAAGTCTGACAGCTCTCAAAATTCATGTTGCTGAGTTTTCATTGGGCAAAACTGGTCACGTGATCAGTTTTTTCAGTTGACGTCTTTGTTCGCAACACCGACCAATCTAGTCAAGAATTTCTCGACTTACTAGTAAGTTGACGTCTAATTGTAGCAACATTTGTGTTTGACATTTCGGTTCGCCCTGACGTGAAATATTAAAAGTTTTGTTTTAATTCGGGAATATTTAGTTAAAAAGCAAATACAAATTTCGTGCCGTGCAGTGAATAGCTCAAGATATATGTTATCTTTTAGGTACTACAAATACGAATCTAGGGATACCAAATTCAAGGCGATAGCCTTTATAGGTTTCCAATAGGACGTGTGAAAGTGAACATTTTTTTTTTGTTTCATACCAGGATAATGTGGCAAATGTGATACTTTCACACGTCCTGTTGGAAAACTATAAAGGCTATCGCCTTGAATTTGGTATCCTAGATTCGGATAAGTATTAGCTAAAAGATAACATAACCTTGAAGTATTGGCTGCTCGGTAGGAATTTTGAAGCTCAAGTGTATTCCGTTTTATTGTACAAGAAAAGTTGCACTATTATAGAAAAGTGACTTGGAATTTAAAACTAATGCGTGAACCACTTCAAGATATATACTATCTTTTAGGTAATACTAATCCGAATCTAGGGATCAGTTTTTTCAGTTTTTCAAAGCGATAGCCTTTAAAGTTTTCCAACAGGACGTGTGAAAGTGAATTTTTTTTTGCTTGATATCAGGAGATATGGCAAATCATCAGCTCATCCATTACAAAAGCTGTGCACGAACTATATTGAAATAAAATTTATCTTAATTTGAAAGGAATATGAATTATAATTTACTTACTCAGAATTAGATCTTCCTCTGCAGTATTCATTTTCTTGTGATAATATTATGATGGTTATTATAAATATTTAATGTAATTCACAAATCACAGCTTTTGGTGGCAGAATCCAATAATTACTCTTTCCGAAATAAAAATTGTGGCGTCTCTAAAAAACAAAACAAAATCACAGCGGTCAAGAAGTGACATACCGACAATTTAAGTTAGTTTTCGCATTCACGTAAATTTGAATCCAGACAATTCAAGTCGACTTACCTTGACTAGATTTGTGAATACGGCCAATATGACTTCATATAAAAATGTCATATTATCATGAGCACAAACCACAGAGAACTAGACCGTCGACTTCCGTGCACCTACCCGATTCTCCCCGGAAAAAAATTACCCTGGCTGTGAATACCATACGTGTAAATGTCAAAATTAATGGCGGAAATGAATTTCCATGCTATACCATGGGCCTAGGATTTTTCAAGTATGCGTGCGTTAATGGCGCTTCTTTGATTTTGTACAGCACCAATACATGAAAAATCATGGGCCCGCAGGCAGCTTGTAGGCAAAGTCCGTTATGTGGGAAGAGTCGACGGTCTATTGTATGTGGTTTGTGATCGCAAATCTCCGATCCTTTTGCTCGTTTGCCCAAAAAAATTATTTTCTTACGGAAAATATTGGATTCAAATAGTGTTCAAAGTTCAACATAACACAGTGAAATATTTTCTTCTAGTTGACGTTTCGTTTATTTTGTATGTTGTTTTATAATTACCGCCCTCGCATTCGTTTTATTTGTGTAACAAGCGGACAAGAGTGAAATCAACAAAAAATCAAAATCAAAATGAATAAGTGAAAATGTTTGTAATCTACAGTGCACCGAAATTGATGAATGAATTTGCTGCAAGCTATGTGTCCAAATGAAAATTAGAATGTTTGACGGCGAATGCTATGAAATTTGGTTGGTTTCAAGCATCTGTTGAGTTGACCAATGGAAAAGAGTAAGTGAATTGATCAAATTCTGCATGAATTTCAATCAATTTTTTTTAATTGTATGTTGAATAGATTCGAATGATTGGTATGATTATCAAAACATTTCTTGCGAGTGGAATATTATGAGACCACCTAGCATTGATGCCACATTCTGAAGGCTTGCTATAGTTCGTAGGGTACACCAACAATCGAACAGATAAGGTATCTGACTTCTTTGTCAAATTGGCAGCACCGGACGTGCGTTTGCAAACAGAGTGAAAAGAGTTATTTTGTAAGTATTCCATGGAGAATATTTGGTTTTGGGTACATTTTTCCTTTTTGCTAGATTTACCTTTAGCGAAAATGCCGAAGAACTGCCCATATTTGCTCACTATCTCTCCATTCTCCAAGCAGTGGCAGGACTAGGAGGCACTACAGATCTATTGAAGTTTGAAGAACAATGGAAGCAGAAGCTGGAAATAAGATTTCAATTGTTAACAAGACATTTCGATTTTTTTATTCAACAAAAAAAAAAAACAAAACAAACAACGAATGAATGAATGAATGAGGATGGAAAAAACAAAACATTACAAAATTCAAGAATTTTTAACAAAAAATTAGAAGTCTATAAATTGTGTAATTGAGGAACAAAGTTTGCGCCACTTTTTTTGGCTTTAGACTACAGCGTCTGTCGTCAACTGTCAATCCTGCTTTTGAAAAAACACGTTCATAGGGAACGCTGGTGCGTACAATACATAAACCTTTGGCGAACAAACTTGTATAGACTCGGGTAAACATGTTTACCTTCATCCCACCACTTAAAGGGATCGTCGGCTCTTTTTATAAGCGGTTCATTAAGATACTTGTCCACTTCTTTAATGGTCGCAGTATTTTGATTGGGATTTGCCATCACTTGTTTCACCTTGTTATCGAAATCCTCCCAAATGAGTGAAGGCACTGGGTCGATGTTGTGCGATGTAGATGGTTGGGGACTGCTCTCTACATTAAGCGATGGAATTTTTTTCGGAGATTTTCCAAACATCGGTTAAATTTGAACTGCGAGGTGAACCCATACCTTTTAAACCTTGGATCGAGTATCGTAGCCTGTGTTACAAGCTCATGCGAATCCACGTCTTTAAACCGGGATAATGCTGATGTCAATATGGTAATAATTTGGGCTACTTCGTCATTTGTATTTGCTCTGAATTGCTTTTCGAGGTAACTATGGATAGCATTAACCATGAGCATTATTTTTGACAGTGTCACATTTTTTTCAGCCGAAATTTCCTCGGTGATGACAAGAAATATTTCCGTTGCCTTTTGTAAAATCATCCAATCTTTGGGAGACAGACTGTTTAAATCCGGATGCTCTAAGCAAGAACGGCGATAACAGCAGTCTTAATCTGTAAAATCCTCGTTAGCATGTCATAGGTAGAATTCCATCTTGTCACACAATCTTGTTTCAGTTTTATTTCAGGGAGGTTTAGCTGTTTTTGCATACTTGCCAACTAGACAGATGCTTTTGTGCTTTTAGGTGACGATGTTCTTTATTTTGCCTATTTACATCTCAATGACATTAATCCCTTCCCCTAAAACAAATTTATTGAATGGGCAAAACAAGGAAGCCTTCTTTTATTATATTTTACAGCTCCAACTATGTTTGCTGCATTATCTGTTAAAACGCAGCGTTACCTTCTGGTCTAGACCCCAAGTCCTCACTTCTTCCAGCAGCAAATTTGCCAAATTGACTGACGTATGGGCTCGATCATACGGAATGCATCCCAAAAGACAAGATTGCAGCGAGCTATTGCCGTCTACCTCCTGCACAAAGTGAGCCGTAACACCAACATAACTTTGTTGGGGTTTGGACGTCCATCCGTCGGTGGTAAAGCATACGGCTTCCACATTTGCAAGCATTTGGGTAACTCGTTCTTTGGTTTCGTTATACATCCGGAAAATTAGGGAATTAGATAAAGTTTTTCTAGTGGGCATAGAGTAACTGGGACATAGCATGTTAAAAAGTTTCTTCACCTCTACATATCCTCTACCATTTTGAAAGGATAATATTTTTTAACTATTGTTTTTGTTAATTGTTCATCAACTTGTTTCGAAAAGGATAGGGATATGGGTCTGCGTACATAACAGGATATATTAGTCTGTTTAAAAACGGAATGAGGTGGTGGGTTGATAACGGTGTGGCTACTGCTGGTATGTGGATGGTTTTCTTCAACGGCTGCGTTATTGGTATCTTGAATATCGGAAGTATTTTGATTTTCTAACGGAGCGCGAATCCTAATTGGCACTCCAGGCACATATCTCGCGGCTTCTACAGACACCCCCTTATGTTGGGACCTTATGTGTCTTCCGAGATTGCCTGTTGCACCCCCAGTATAGCTTAACACTTTTTGGCAATAACTGTAGGAAACGCATTTGCATTAATGTGCCCTCTCCGATAGAATTTCACCCGTGTTCTGACCAACCCCGTCATCTATGAACCTCGACATTATCAATGAGTAATTCCGAAGTAAGAGTTCCGAATTTCGGACTCCGAAATTAAAAATATTAAATATTCATTCCCATGATGTTCCTACGACGAAATGACAGCTATTATACTGGCATTATCGTATGGGAAATAAATTATCCCATAAGGGTTCATGTCTCGGGATATGAAGGTTCTTGTCGCAAGTAAGAAAATCTTCCATTAACCCTGAGGGGAATTTGTTCTGCTTTTGGAGCTTAATTGGCAAAGAGGTATAGGTAATGTTTCTTATGAGGAGAGAGAGGCGGTTATGGTTATGGCGTGATGAGAGGAAAAAGTATATACGAGAGTTATAATAATATAAACACCACCAGCTATACCTAGGTATACTGGTCGGTGCACATGCGATTTCGTTATAAAGGTAAATAATGCGACTTGGTCGCTGGTATGGGGATTTTATGTGCTGGCAGCTGGAATGGAATCATACCATTCAGTGTGCGGTACCTATGTTTTTTTTTACATGACGATGTGGCGTGATGGCTATGTATAAGACCCCTTTTACACGCAGAGTTTTTTCACTTTAGTGTCGAGAATGTGTAGGTAAAGGGGATGAAAAGTGCAGGGGATAGCCGAACACTGATGGGCCGCGAATTCCCATCCGATTCTTGTATTCTCTTTCGCTCTCTTTCGTTATTTTCAGCGTTGCTTTATTCTCAAACCGTACTCAGTCGCGATAGACGTCTGCATTTGCTCTATTTTCGAACTGTATGCGGTCTGCGCTTCGAAAATGCAGCTACCACCGCGAGCGACGAATGAGAAAAAAAGGAAACAAAGACAATTTGACAATCAAGGCACTAAAGTGAAAACACTGAACGTATAAATGCACCATAAGTGCCCAAAAGAGAATTAAGAAGAGTCATGAGTGAACAAATTCTGCGTGTAAAAGGGGTCTAAGCCAGTACCACAAACCACAGAGAACTAGACCGTCGACTTCCCGTGCACCTACCCGATTCTCCCCGGAAAAATATTACCCTGTCTGTGAATACGTGTAAATGTCAAAATTAATGGCGGCAATGTAAATAAAACATGTAAGCGGCCATTTCTTGAGATGCGTTAAGAAACGGTGGGAATTATGGGGCACTAAAATAAGGTACTGTTTACATTTCAGATAAAACGGATTTCAGATAAGACGGTTGTTTGGAATGATTTAAATTCAATTTGAGCGAAAATATAATTTATATCGTTAATAATATTTTGTTCGCATATTCAAAAACTAATACTTTCTTTATCGCAACAACAAATCACCTAGTGAATGTAAAATGTAAAAAAAAATCTGGCATTTTGTTTTACGTTCGAGCAAATTTGTCAAAATTGCTACATACCAACAAATAAAGGATAACTGTTGGAATTGTTGTTTAGTTTAACATGAAAACAACACCTTACGGCATCACCATAAACTATTATACTGCTTTTTCTGTCTTACAAATCATTTCGAATAATCTCACGCCTCACGCGTACTTCTTCTTTTCAGGGAGTTGGTTGTGTTTTATCTTTGTCTCCGAAAAACTTTAACTTTTTCAGCATTTGTTCATCAATAACAAAATAAAAATAACTAATATGTAAAGGATAACCACGTGATTAAGACAAAATTATTAATAAATCACGAAAGGCGTTTCCACCGAATTTACATTTTTTATTTTGACACTGCCGTCAATTCCTGAAGCTCTTCATTCCAAAGTACCAGGAGCAAGTCTTTTTCGGACCAATTGTTTCTCTTGCTTCTGATGGGATGACAAAATAAAACACTTACGATCCAAAAAAGATATTTTATTAAAAGGCGCAGAACAAGCGCAAAAAGAAAAAGTAGCAGATGTAGGAATTTAATATATATATATAAAAAGAGATGGAAATACATCTGCAAGCAAGAAAATAGTTTGTGGTGCAAAATCAATTTGAGTTCACTGTCCTAACAGCTTTTGTTTTGGAAACATTACCTGACAATATGAATAGAACTCCTTTTTTATTTATATGAATATATGTAATATAAATATCATAAGCTCATCGAAACAGTTTTGTTGCTAAATAAACAGCTGAATAAAGAGCTGCAGTTGAAAAGGTATGTTTCATTTTATTTTGCGACAAGAGCGACGCAATTAAAAATAAAACGCGTATGTATAACGTAATTAGCAATCATGAAAATGTATAATAATTAACGAAATTAATGACATGATTTAGCTAAATCAAGTGGATTTAGCTAAATCACGTTGGTGGGAACCTGGTAAAAGTTAAAGGAATATTCACAGGTTTTGGCAGTCCATTCACATGAACACTTTTCTTGGTCGTAACAGTTCACGAAGTTCAGACATCAATTTCTACTACCTAACAATCTCTGATTTGAGTTTAAGTTCAACCATTGAGTTTATATACATAGAGGAATCATGTTGGTTGGCCAATACTCATAATAGATGTCGCTACCATTACCATACCGGGAAAAATTTAATATAATCGAAAGAGAGTGAGAACTAATAGAAACACTCAAACACAAACTTAAGAAATCCACCCCTCTCAATCATATTGAACTCGTTTCGAGACGAAGTAAATGAATGTAGGTATAGGTAGGTAGTTATACATACATTTCTTGTATGTTCCTCTTCCTCGTCTTTATCGAATTCGATGTGGATGTATGAAACTGGCTGGAAATTGATTTGATTGTTTTATTTTTCGGTAGGGATGATTTTATAAAAGTTGGTTGCATAATCGTATGAATATGTGGAATATGTGGATATGTCCCTACATATGATTTCCTTATAAGAAATTCTGAAATTATTATAATTATTATAGGTACTTACATTTTTTGTCAAAAGCGATGACTATAATATTAGATAAGTATTAGATTTCACATGCCTTTATCACATAGATTTATTTCATATTTATCGGCAGATTCTTGTCCTTGATATATATGTACCTAGGTATGTACATACCTATAGTTACTTCTTTGAAACGTCGATCTTAAAAGATTTCTACAACTACACCCATATATATAACTGGGTGGTTCTGGGACTGAAAAGCGGGATCTATATAGGTACATTCATTTTCATATGCAAAATATTTGTGCCGAACAAAAAAAACTAAAAAATGTCCCAACAGAAATTGCGGTCAGACGCAAGAAAAACATTCTTACTCTTCGCTTCCCCCCATTCAAAATGGTCACCAAAATTGCAGGTCTAAATGAGCCATCGCGACTGTCAATGAGGCATCCTCGCATCCATCTACCTATCTAATCTATCATTAAAGTGGTAATCTTACTTCAAATGAAGCAGTTCTATGACGTTGACGTGATATGTCTGATAGAACGAACTGGAATTTTTTCTTAAACTGATAATGATAACCGAATGTCTTATCTAATTCATTCTTGCATCTTCCAGTTAGAGAGACCCAACCAAGCTACTATGTTGCTTTTTCGAGTCTTCGGACACTAGGTATAAAATTGTTATTTTGTTTGTACCTACTATTTAAATGAGTATTGTATAAGTACTTGCAAGTATGGACTAATGTTTCTGTATAAGAAATAGTTATGTATACTTGGAATACAGCTCGAAAATGTTCGCCTGTGATCAAGTTGAAGTTCTGTGTAGCATTATCCGCGAAATGGCTTCCGTTGCGCTTTGCTACCCACTCTATAGGATAAAAAGAAATGTTTTCCATACAAACTGAATCCACTTTCTTTAGTAGTATTACACTGGCATATAAATATGGCAATAATAGTTAGGATAGAACTATTTACAGTAATTTCTGATATTGCTATTCTATATGTTTCGGAACTGTGATATGACTTTTTGGAGATATTATGCATAATATTTAAATGTTGTTTGCAGATGCTATCCATATCGGTCTGATTGCAAATGCAAGCAGCATCAAATGGAATGGGATATGAATTGGGGCTTAGAATTTTTAATGTAGGTACCTACCCCTTACTCTGACATTGGAAATGTAAAAATGTTTATCGCAGAATTTAATTTTAAATTTACCAATTTTTTCAGCAAAGTATTGCTTGAATTATTTATTCAGATCATTTTTCTACCATAACTTGGTAAATTGAAAAAAGTTAGGGCATAGGTACCTACCTACGTACTAAAACAATTTTTGTAGGTGCATACATATACACGAAGTCACATTTTCTTTTAATATTTTCTACACGTCTACGCTGCTGCAAGATTAATATGCACATTATTCACTCCAGAAAATTACTAGGTATCGAGAAACAAAACAACTCATCAACATCATACATTATCATATCATTCAAATTCCATCACCAAACCACAACACAAGTTCTTGACTTAAAGAATGTAAATACATATCTACATACCTACACTACATATCTACTCATCCAACAGAAATAAATATTTACAAAACCCATAACCCACCCCATCCACACTAGGAATGCATTGCATAAGCCTATAATCATGTCATAATCATAAAGATCAATCCAAATACGAAGTAGCTGGGGCATTGGCTTTTCTTCAACCCTTAAAATTATCTAGAGCAACTCAGAGACCATCACAACCTCCACTAGCAAGACGCAGAAAATAACTAAATAAACTAAAATAATGATCATACAACTCAATTTTTCCTCCATTTTCGCTCAAAGTGTTAGCAAGTCCAAGTAGATGTAGAATAATAACATAACAACAGAGCGAGAGCAGATAAATATTGGCTCATGGTTGGCGTTCATCCCTTTCTTTCTTCTCTGTTTCTTTTGAGAAAATAACTCAACTTGAAGAATGTACTCATCCATCCACCAGGAGAACGTCGATTGAAGCGACATCATCGACTCATCGGCAAACATGGCCAACTTCGATTTCGCAATGATGATTCCTCTATGTGTATAAACTCAATGGTTCAACCGAATTTTTTATTTGATAGTTTGTGGAACGGATTTGAATGTTACTTGTGACAATTCGCGCTAAGGGTGTTTTTCTTCGAGGCAACAAATTTGGAGTTCGAAATTTCGTCGTTTATGCTCTTTTGAAAATAGTTTTTCCCATATTTTGATGGATAATTTTATTATTCTACTTAGGTACTCTTGCAATAGTAAAATGAGCAATTTGTTTATATAAATGCATCAAAAGTGGTTTGTTCGCATATTATCAATTCGTTTGTTCATTCTCATGTGAATATTCATTTACATCGCCGATTTTAATTGATATCAACAGTTTAAACAATTTAACATTCCCTAAAACTAAACTGTGATGTGAACGAAGTGTAACCGAAAAAAAAAGAAGAAACCTGCAGAACACAGCCCCACAGCCATAAACCACAGCCAGGTGCAACTACCATAGGATTTTGCTACGTATGCGTGTGCCGTAAGTTCTTCCCTTTAATTTATACAGGCCCAACACATAAATAAATCCTATGGTACCAACAGCTTGTAGGCAAAGTCCGTTATGTGGGAGGAGTCGACGGTCTATTTCTTACTGGTTTGTGGCCAGTACTTTTCCATGAATCGGACGCAGTTGCAATTGGTGAGCAAAAAAAAAATTAAAAACGGCGTCGACAATTGTGCGAACAAAGACGGGTAGCTTGATTGAAGAGTCAGTCTATGGTTAAGCGAGATCAAGTGCAGACGTGTGGTCTGGTGCGTGCGCGGATTTGTTACTGGAAACGTTTGAAAGTACAGTCGAGAATAATCATACGCGGAAAAGGGTATTTGCCCAACCGACAAGTTTATTTCGGTGATTAATTAACGCAACGTGTCCTGTTTCGGTCATAAAAAGGAAACTCCCAGTGTTCAGTGCCTCAGCCAGTGCCAAAACGCAACATTCGTTTGACCTGTGACACCCCAAAAACTGCATTTCCACCACCTAGGTGTTCGACCTGACCGCGACAATTAGCCTGTCTTTGACCTCCTATTATTAAGGGGTAACTATATAATGTATTTTGAGAGGCTTAGTCACCAAGGTGGTTGGTATTGGTTTATTGTTTGATCATTTATCGCTATAGGGGTGGGTTACACTCTGAGGGAGCATCCTCAGCTAGCTCTCTCTTTTTATTCATGGAGAGAAACTTGATCCGTTGGTAAATAATACAATTTTAGGATAACGCAACAAACGTAGTAGGGATTCTCAGGACAGCTTCGAGCCTCAATTTCTTTAATATATTTTCTCAAACTACACCAAGAGACAGGCATGAAATAAAAGTAACACCTTTCGGCTATATAGGTAGCAAGATCCCCCCCCCCCCATTCCGACGAGCATAGGACGGAGCCCGACTAGCATGCCTGAAGCTGCTTTATGTCCGAACACCTTCCCACCTTAGCCCGAACTGACCTTCTGTGCGGCCTGTAGTACAAGGGTCATAAGGGTTGCCAAGAGGTTACCAAAAATAATTATTGTTACAGGTTGACCATTCAATTCTATTTTCTCACGTTACATAACTGCAGTTAGCCTTACCGGTTATAACGTTAGAAAAATGTTTCAAAATTGCGCTCCGTTTGTTCTTTAGCTCAGACTCAGACATTTCAAGCTCTATAAAAAGAATACCTAAGTAAGTAAATAAACTTCTTATTCTCATATCAAATGACTTACATAATATTTTATTTCGGTAATATATTTAATACAAAATAATCTTTAATAATTGTAAGTTAGGTAATTTATTAGGAATGAAATAAAACTGATTTTGATTTTACAAGCACAAAACGAAATAACAGTTTGCAGTATGTAACAGATTTTCAAATATAATCGGCAGTTTGTGATTATTGAGTGTATTCACTCTTACAATCCATCCGAATGGATCTGTCTCTATCGAAACTAATGCCGTTTTCGATTAGTCGCCCAGAAATGCCCGGAAGCAATCCGAACGCGTTCAATTAGCACTCAAATGACAGTTCTTCTCCTGAAAAGAAGAGTATTTTGCTTCTGGATTTGAATTCAGAATCGAAACCAGAAGCACTAATACATTCATCTTTCTTCTATATATAAAAATAAGTTGTATTGTGTTTGTCGCCAATGTTCTCTGTAATGCGTGAACCGATTTTGATTCTGGAAATTGCCCATGAAAGTTGACGTTGATACCATGGTTTGCAAGTATATACGGTCTTTAAGGGTGTATTGCTTCATGAGTTATAGGGGCGTGGCACCTCCCATACAAAAAATGCATTCAAAGTCTTATATTTCGATGACCACCCAATCGATTAAGTTCAAATTTACATACAATTTTAGGTATTGGCCCTGAAGTGCTCCTGTGAAGATTGGTCAAAATTGGACAAAGTGGCGTGGCACCTCCCATACAAAAAAAACATTCAAAATCGTATTGTACCTCCTATACATCAAGAAACATCTTCTATGGGGTGAAACTCGATGACGTTATATCTCTATAACCGCTGGGCCGATTTTCATGAGTCTTTTTTTGTTTTGTTCGTATTGCTGTATTTCAGGTTTAGGAAGAAAGAAAGTTCCAGTTTATTCTCATTTCTCGCATTTTACGAAAGAACATCTGTGCACGGGCAGAGTCGGGCGGGTACAGCTATCTCTATAATATATAAAACAAAGTGGAAAAAACTATATGTTTCCCTCTGTCACCCGTAATTTTCAACCAATTGAGTTGATTTTTTGTAAATATAAAAAAATTAAAAAATAAAAATTGTAAAAAGCAATAAAAGGCCTGGCGAAGCCGGCGGGGGTTCAGCTAGTTTCCTTTAAATATTGCTGCTGCTTCAGTGCCATTTGAAGTCTAGTTTCTTAACCAACCCAAGTTTTATAATAGAGTTCAAGGGTTTAGAATGACAAGGCGTTAGGTGACATTTTTGCTATGTGACAACTTGAAGTTTGGTCTAATCGCCGCTGTTTTGCTATTGGATGAAAGTGATAATACACACAGTGTTACAATCACTTAAAACATTTTGAATATCTACGCTCAGAAAGCTTTGTATAATAAATTTCGTTTGCAAATAAAGGTATTCTTAAGGCTTAAACTTAACATATTATTGAAATTGAATCCTCATCACGCAATCGGAATCGGAATCTCCAAGAAATTACATTGCCAACCAAAACCATTGTTTACCATGTTAAATAAATAGAATCTTTTGAGAAACATCCCATGACAATCTACACTTTCTTACCTTTGGATAAACCGCAAATAATTTGCTTCTGTAGACCCGAGGTAAAGTTGACACAACTTAACAAAAAATGTATAAACCCTGATCCTGATAAAATATCAGCATTAATAAATCGAAGAGCTCCAAACAACGTGAAAGGCATGCGCGATGCGCATGGCATAAATTTTGCAACCCTACGCTCTTGGTTTCGAAGATTTATTCCGCAGATTTTTTAAAAACAGCTATTCGATATTACGAAGAAGAAAGCAAATTAAATGTATAAAACTGCCCAGCAGACCGCATTGGAACCGAGGCCAGTGGTTATGCAGTTGGTGCAGCTTTACTACAAGGGCTAGGGTTAAGACGAAAGACCTGTAGCCGAACTACAACGATGGAAAGATAAGCTTTAGCAGTCCAACCGAACGTTTGTCGAGATGGTGTCGTTACTACCAGTTATTTCCACATGACCTAAAAATCCAGTACACACCAGTAAAAGCTAACGTATATATTAGCTGACATGTTATCCCGTCCTCCAGTTACTAAAGACATTTCAACTATAGAAAATTGCGTCATAACTATAGACTTTCTTCATCGAAGTGTTAGCAATAGTGACATCCAAATCAAAGATCCTGACCTTAAAAAGAAAGTGCAGAACGGTGCACCTGCTTTACTACACTAGGTCTTACTTTACTTTACTTTTGGTGGCGCTTACAGTCCGGGGTGGACCACGGCCTCAACCAACAAGCCCCTCCAGCTAGCTCGGTCCCTCGCTAGCTGCCTCCAGTTGCGCACACCAAGTTGGTTGAGGTCGTTCTCCAATTGTGTGCGCCACCTAAGATGGGGTCTTCCTCTGCTGCGTTGTCCCTCAGGGGTGGATTCGAAGACTCGTCGGGCTGGTGCGTTATTGTCCATACGCTCCACGTGTCCCAGCTATCTCAGCCGTTGAATTTTTAGCTTTTTGACCAGGTCAGCGTCGCTGTATAGCCCGTATAGTTCGTCATTGAATCTTCTTCTCCATATCGACTCCATCGTCACAAACTGGACCGAATATCATTCGAAGAATCTTTCTCTCAAAACATCCCAGAAGGTTTTCATCCGCTTTTGACAGGGTCCATGCTTCTGCACCATACAGCAGGACCGGGATGATTAAGGTCTTATATAAAATCTCCTTGCTTCTATGAGAGAGGGCTTTACTTCTTAGGCTAATTGCACACACACCGATTTTGGACGGCCGGTTTTATACCGGTCGTCCAAATTCCAATAGTGAGCCACATGTGGGAACGGGACCTGGCACACACGCCGACCGCTGATCGGTGCCGGCAAAATGCCAGTGAGCAGCCGTCCACTGCCACTGTATCACGCGAATACACGCTAGCACACACCATTCCATTCGACTGCTCTCGCTTCATTCAGTGTGTCACGAAAACGACAACAAAGCAACCGATTGTTAGACCGGTAAAAATCCGGTGAGTGTGCTAGCACCCAGCTACCGGTAAAATGTCGGCCGATTTTATACTGGCTGTCCAAAATCGATGTGTGTGCAATTAGCCTTAGCCTTAGGCCTTAGGCTTAGGCCTTAGGCTTAGCCTTAGGCCTTAGGCTTAGGCCTTAGGCTTAGGCCTTAGGCCTTAGGCTAATTGCACACACACCGATTTGGACGGCCAGTATAAAATCGGCCGACATTTTACCGGTAGCTGGGTTGTCGTGATCGTGACACATTGAATGAAGCGAGAGCAGTCGAATGGAATGGTCAGCAAAAAATCGGTGCGTGTGCAAGCGTGTATTTAATCACGTACGCCACTACTTCCCGATACTGCCGGCGATACAGTGGCAGTGGACGGCTGCTCACCGGCATTTTGCCGGCACCGATCAGCGGCCGGCGTGTGTGCCAGGTCCCGTTCCCACATGTGGCTCACTATTGGAATTTGGACGACCGGTATAAAATCGGCCGTCCAAAATCGGTGTGTGTGCAATTAGTCTTAGGTGCCTTCCTAGCCCGAAGAAACAGCGATTGGCAAGAGTGATTCTTCGCTTGATCTCTGCGCCGATGTCATTTTGCGAATTGATAGTGGAGCCCAGGTATACAAAGTCTTTAACTACTTAGAAGTTGTATCTGTCCATCGTGACATTTTGTCCAAGTCGCCGATGTTGAGAGTCCTTTCTCGTTGACAGCATATACTTCGTTTTGTCCTCATTGACAGCCAGACCCATCCTCGCCGCCTCCGTTTCGATGCTTGCAAATGCGCCACTGACAGCTCGCCGCGTTCTCCCAATAATGGCAATGTCATCAGCATAAGCAAGTAGTTTGACGGACTTTTGAAAAATTTTAGCTCTGGCGTTGGATTGCGAGTTTCGTACAATTGCTTCAAGAACGATATTAAAGAGAGTACATGATAGCGCGTCGCCTTGTCTCAAACCTTTTTCGACATCAAATGGCTCGGTGGTGTTCTTGCCGACTTTGACGGAGCAGCGAGATTTCTCCATCGTCACCTGCACAGACGGACGAGTTTGGCGGGGATGCCAAAACTTGACATGGCTTTGTATAATTCGTCCCTATATACGCTATCATAGGCGACTTTAAAGTCGATAAATAGATGGTGTGTATCGATCTGAAATTCCTGGGTTTTTTCCAAAATCTGTCGGAGTGTGAAAATTTGGTCGATGGTTGACTTTCCTGGTCTAAAACCACACTGATATGGGCCGATCAGGTTGTTGGCGAAAGGTTTTAGACGTTCACATAATACAGCCGATAAGATCTTTTACGCGACATTCAGGAGACTTATTCCTCTGTAGTTGGCGCAGTTCAGAGTATCTCCTTTCTTGTGGATGGGCCACACGATGCTGAGGTTCCATTCGTAGGCCATGCTTCCATCCGACCAGATTTTACAGATGAGTTGGTGCATGCTCCTTACCAAGCCATCTCCCGCTGCTTTGAAAAGCTCGGCCGGGAGGCCGTCCGCTCCAGCAGCTTTGTTGGACCTAAGTTTTGATATCGCTATCCTCACCTCGTGTAGGTCGGGTGGACGGAAATGTTGGCTATCATCGTCCAAGCTGAACAGATCATTCTGCCTGACAGCGGGTTGTTGGCTGTCTCCACCGTTTAACAGTCTGCAGAAGTGTTCTTTCCAAATCCTCAGCACCCACTGTGAATCTACTACTGTATTCCCATGTTCATCTCTGCAGGCTTCTGTTCGGGCCTTGTATCCTTGGGTGGATCGTTTTACCCTTTGGTAGAACTTTCGAATATTGCCTCTGCAGTATTGTCCCTCAATTGATTCGACCGCTCGCTTCTCGTGTTCTCTCTTTTTCCTTCTGAGAAGTCGGTGTTCCTCCCTTCTTTTCTGCCCGTAGAGCTCTCGGTCAGCTCTTCACTAGGTCTACTTTACCAATATAACCAAGATGATGACAAAGGGGAGGCTCAGACGATTGGTGGAGTTATTTGCTTTGAAGGAAGCAACAGCAATCGGATGTGGCAAGACATTAATCAATGAAATGTTATTCAGATTCAGACTTCCAAGGAGATTGTTACGCGACAACAACACTGTGTGTCAGTGCCAATAGGTATGCAATATAATATGTATGTATAACTCACTACCTAGGAATCACCCAAAGTTTTATTCCTCTCTATATTACACAGAAGTTAATCCAGTGGAACGGAAGAATCGTCATCTTATAACCCTTTTTGATATTTTTGTATAGGAAAAGATAATTTCGAATGGCCTGAAAACCTACCAATCATAAGCTTTGCAATGAATATAGTTCAATGTCAAAATGCGTTATATCCACAGCGCTACGGTTTTAGTCTATGGGAGCGGATTACGAGCTTCTGATGATTTTCAACGAGGATTTCGATGTCCAGTCCCGTCCAGTTCGAAAATGACATGTGTCATTATGCTCGCGAAGTATATAAAAAGAACATGATCCACGGAATCCATATACTTACCATTACTAATCGATGATGTGATCCAGGGGATTCCGATTGGGATCATGGTAACTAAACCCCACAGCAGGGCTATAGTAGCCGATTCACCTCAAAATTCGCTCCTAAGCCAGATGGTCACTATGGTTTCCATGGTGGATGGTATAAAGTCATCCAACACAAAGGTTCCAACAGCTATTAAATTGTCAGTCCTAGAGCGATCCTCATGGGGTGATTGGCGTTTGCCATAAATCGGTTTTAAAAAATTAGCAAGTTGATGGAAAAAGTATTTATTCTTCTAGAATCTAGAGTTTGCTTTCTAATCGAAGATAGCAGTTCATATGTGTATACGAGTATAGTAAATGAAAAGGTGTTTCATTCTCCACAGAGTTTCAGGAGGTACCTACTGTGGTGCGTGCTCAACCATTAGACATGAGTGTTGAGAGTGGGGTGATTTTAATTTAGTATTATTAAGGAATCAGATACCTAGAGATTTTAGCAATTAACTTTGCCTTCCAACTCCTCCGTCCGGGTGCTGTAAGGGTATCTGTCAAATGCCTACTTAACCCGTTAGATCACGTATCCGCCGATTTTAAGGCTGTTGCCAATAATTTTTTTGTGGGCTTCTACACAGTCCATAAAATGCAGAGAAGTACTGTTGACCTTGGTGTAATGTATTGAGGCTTTAGACTTTTTTGTTTTAAATAATGGCAAACTAACATTAAAGTACGTGAATTGTTACCAAAATACTGTGGAATGTACATATAATACGAATACAGTAGTTAACGGATATAAGAAAACCTCATATAAGAAAAAATCGCTTATAAGAAACACAAAGAAATGCACCGTGTCTTTTTCCATATAAATCCGTGTAAATTAAAACGGATAAAAGAAAAACTCTTAAAAGAAAAAAACGGATATAATAAACTATATTTCGAGCATAGAAATAAAAAAATATATGAAAAAAGAAACGTTTATAAGAAATTTCGATTTCTGTCTGTTATTAACACTAATCAATGTCGCATTAGATGACACAATTTCTCAAAGTACAAAGCCAGGTAGGAACGAAGCCATAAATGGATTTTTTGTGTTGAAGCAATATTTGGGTATTGTCAACGACCAATTGCAAATTATTTAAGAACTTCTTTTTAATACATACACGGGAAAGTTACTTATTCGGATTTGTTTCAAACTTCGTATTTAAAGTTTGTGTTTTTTTTTTGTGCTAGGTCTTATATTGACGTTACTTCCAATATAAAAATTTTAAATAATTTATACTTTTTCGAAAACGGCTCTAACGATTTGAACAAAAAATATAGTAAAGTGAATGTGGACATGCTTAACATGACTGCATATCCAGTTTTTCGCTGAAAAGTCCAACAATGTTACTTCTGAAAATGTTCTCTTTCCCGAGAACGGTATATACGATTTTAACAAAAACTAATTTTTTAGGTGTATGCACAATCGTCGTTCTTAACTTGAAAATCAGTTTTCCTCTAAAATGACTGCGTCCTTCGATACACACCCAAATTGCTAATAATGGTACCTACTTTAAAATCTGGTCATATCTATAAAACGCCATTTTCGATTTGGATAAAAACCCACGTAACCCTTATATCCTGAAGAATACCTTGTACTTATAGTTTTCAGCTAAACAGTTGAAGAACAGTGCTTTTCGAACCCAAAATTGTTATATTTTTTGCATAATTTTACAAAAAACCGCTCTAAATATTTTGATCGAAATACATATTTAAGACAACATAAGCATTCTAAACAAGATCATGTACTTAGTTTTTCTCAAAATTGCAAATAAAGCCGTTTTATAAATCTTTCTCAAAAATTACTGCAATTTTTTCATATTATTATATATAACACCATACTTATTTTCTTATTTCATAAGCTTAAAATTTGTTTTTATATTGCTTATAAGAAATTAGTGTTCTTTTATCCGTGCTACTGATATAAGAAATTATTTTTCTTATATCCGTTCTTTGCTTATAAGAAAAAAACTGATATAAGAAACAAATCATTGGGATTTTTTGAATTTCTTATATCCGTTATCTACTGTACATAGGTATTCCATACTGTAATTCGTTATTAATTGTTATTGCCTGTATCCAAAGATCTTGGTGATCCATCGAAATCTTTTATTTTAATGGGCTAGCGTTCGTCAATCACATCCATTTTCAATTTCAATAATTAATCTATGTATGTATCTACAAAAAACTATGTATTCTACGACTTATACTTACAAAAAAAAAAACGTTTTGCTTGTTTTTAGTTAAATGCGCAATTATCACTTCCAATATTTATCATTTTATTATGACCTATTTTGGCTTCCTGGACTCCAGCAAATTCCTTACAAAAGTTCCATAATATTGAATATTCGTATATGTAACGAATTCAGTTTCTGAACATTTGCTATAATATGGCACACCACCACTGACTATACCCCACAAGTAATGTCTTTTTTTTCTGGCAAATTCATTAGGATACGCTTCAACTATAAAACCTCCGCCACTATCACCTCGACATACTGTCGTTCCAAATCGATTAATAATACAGAACTTGTCGCTTGTTATCGTGTTAGGCCATTTTGAATTAAATTCGTTTGTACATTCGTCAAAACTACTCGTTGATGCCGTCGCCGTACGAAGATCTATGCTGAAGTCTCCACTTTCCAATAAACCCCAGCCAGCGACTTTGCCGGTTACATTACTTTTAATTATTTGCTGTGCACCATCCTCCCATTTGAGGCAGGCGGGCGCAACAAAGGGGGATAGCCTTAGGAAATTGGTTAAAATTAGTACAGCTATATCGTACTTGTAACTACTATCTTCGTCTTTAAAGCTGAAATAGAAAAATTATTTAAACAAATAATAATAATAATAATTTTTTTATACTCACTATTTGTGCGCGTGAATCTCGGATATATTCTGGTACTGTGAATAGGTCTCGCTTTTATAATAGTCACGAAAATATTTCCCAGCTCCAATCGCGTAGTACGAATTTCCATAAATTTTTCTATTTGCTTTGTCCCAAAAGCAATGTGCAGCTGTTTAGATAAGAGTACCATACATTATTATTTTTTTTTTGTAAATTATATTGTTAAAAATTTATGAAAATCCTACGTAAATAAAAAAATAGTACATGGCCCATCATGTCCGTATAGGCACCTATAGCTTTTTACAACCATTCGTTTGTGTGCATTTTTGGGCCGAATGGCAGCGACCTAGGGCCTGTACCACAAAACTGCAAGTATTGTTCAACAAGCCAATTTTAACAATTAACAATGGTTTTTGTACCACAAAACTACAAGTCAGTTTAAATATTGACAATTTGAACCAGCTACAAGTGTAGGAACAATTTGGCAAACAATTTATTGTTATAAAGTTGAAAAAAAACCTGCGAATTATATGTGATTTTAAATACAAATTTGAAGTATTTGATAAAATATTATTTATATTATACTATAGTCTCATAACTCATTAAAGCACAAAAAATATGAAAAGAAATATTCATTTCAACGAGTAAATCAAATAGTACCTAAAGTAAAGAGTAAAGACTGTCCACGTAGCTGCTCTTCATACGCACGCTTTCGTCATTTGCAGCTTGTTGTACGCTTGCTTGCAGCTTATTTGCAGCTGGCATATAAACAAACGGAGCTCTGTCCACGAAGCATCAAATTCGCATTTGCGACTACTACACCAAGCTGTAAATGACGAAAGCGTGCGTATGAAGCGTAGCTACGTGGACACTACGCCTAAGAGGAAGGGAAACATTCTTCTGTGAACATTTCGCATTTGATGCACAATCGTGAGTCGAGGGCGTGACTATAGGTCTGTTTTTTTTCCTCATTGATCTCAGTGAAGTAAAGTAAAGTAGGATTTTCAGCACGCAATTACAACAACTGCACCTAATTTGACACCACTGAGATTCACACAAGCTATTTATTTCCAGCAAGACCAACTTTGGAGCATTCTTCAATTCTGAACACCAGGGGAACACATTTGATGTTGCCATTTGGATGTGTTCACAGAGTGTCTCCATTTATGATACATAATATGTGTCGGCTGTGGTGGGTGTAAAATGCATAAAGTGCATAATATTTTAAACAAATTTCAAAATAGCAACTGAATATTACGGAAAGTAATAAAATACTAAATATTTTCTGTTTTTATTTAAGTTGTACTTTGGTAACAAAATATATAGGTATATATTATATACACCTAGACTTATAATAATTGAAAATAAGTATGTTCTCTTTGATGTTATGTAATTATGGGATAAATTTTTTGTAATAGTACATCCTCCCATTTTGTATTCCCTGTTGATTTTTTAACTGAAGTAGATATGTAGTGAAGGCATTATTTACATACTCTTTTTTTTAATGAAAATCATTCGATTTCAGCCAACTGACATTCCAACTTTTGATTTCGATGGAGATTTGATTTATTTGTTAATTCCTCCGCACATTCTCATATGTTTTTTCGACTGAAAATTTGTGGTCTAAATTTTTATTTAAAAAATGTTTACAGTCAAATTTACATAAAAAATATAAAATTGGAAGCAACATTTGTTCGTCTTATGGACAAAAAATTTCAAATGTAAATAATCGCATGTCGCAATCAAAATGAACAAACCAAGGACAATTTAAAATGCTCATTTATTTAATTTTTATTGCATTTTTCTGTTCAATTTTATTGTTTCTTCCTCCAAGAATATATATTTAAGGCCATCTTTTCTCAAATTAAAGTCAAAACCAACTGGCAGTCTGACAGTTAAAATATTTATACAGCCGATTTCGAAATAAAAATCATACAATGAAATCATTTGGTAATGAACTTCTTTCCCCCAAAATTTAGATTGTGAGAACTTCATTAGAGTAAAAGTTTTAAATTCGAGGAATACTCAATACGATCGAATCTCAGAATTTGCGTGAATACACTTTTGGACTCACCTAACAAACACACCCGCGTGTGTTTTTGCTTTTTTTTCTTTGGCAATAATTCGTGATTTTATTTTGACCATACAAGAGAAAAAAAGTAAGCAGAAAAAGTAAATATTCTGTAGAAATTGAAAATCATTATTTTTTTTGCGCTAAAAGGTTATTATTCAGTTTTCTAGAAGGAATTTGATTTCGAAATTTAATTTTTCATTGATGGCCATTTTGACAGCAATGCCAGCTGTTTACTTTTCAGGGGTAAAACCGACTGTTCAGAAAAGTGGTTGGGGACCAGTTGGGGACTGTTTTTTTTGCACATTTTCTTACTTTACTTCACTTCACTGAGATAGGTGAGGAAAAAAACAGACCTTATGTTAACCATTGACATACTATACATGCGGCCTTACTAATAATAATCAAACCCTAATTCCGACTACTAGTTGGCAGCCAGGTTTACCTCAAATGTATAGCTTTATTGAAATGGTACCAATAAACAATTTGATCTGCACATTTCCTAGTGCGACACCTTTATTAGGATCTATTACATTTTCTGTCATTGCAGGACTCAAATTCCATAATTTGGTTTCGCTGAAAGAATGCCACTGATCAGTTTTATGCCGAATAAATTATTTATACCCAAATTACAATTAAAAATAATATTAAATTCGCCTATCAGATTCCTCCCAAGGACTTTAAAACGCTTATTAAAAGCAAAAACCGAAACACGAATTTGGAAATCTACAAATTGTCAGTTATTTTGTCAAATTCATACGAAAATTAGTAATGCCGTATCATACAATTCGGATCCATTTTCAGTACTACATAATATTTACAAAATATAAATATAAATATAATAATATTGAAAATTGAGAGCTATTCTAATAAAATTCATTTCAGATTATTGAAGAATAATAAGAAAAACCGTTTTTTAAATATTCGTGAGCTAATAATGCAAAACGAAATTTGTTTCTAGTAGATATACAAATCACAATTACAATGTAACAAATAGAAAAACTACTGAAACATCACGTGAATAATGTGAACATACTTTTTGCCGATTACATGGAACGTTGTTTCCAAAAAAAATCACACTGATTATAAAATCTTTTTTATATATAAAAATGGTGGCAAAAATGTATAGTAATTCATCATATTGAGAACGGCTGGACCGATTTGGCTCAAATTTTTTTTCAGTTGTTCATAATCGCCAGGAGAAGGTTCTTCTGAAAGAAAATTTTGGGAAACCCCTCCGGAAAAATCGGGAAATTGGAAAAATCGAAAATTGATTTTTTGTGTGGAATTTTGTGTGCAATTGTTCCGGAATGGAAAATTATGTAAAAAATGGTTTGATTATGAGTGTCTGAGAGCCAGGAATAATTCGTTCTCACTACTTAAACTTTTTAGGGACAATTTAAGTATCTTTAAAAAACTTTATGGTGAAGCAAATAAGGTTTTTAAACGTCTTTGTTATGAAAAAAAAATATATATATTTGAACAGCAGCATATTGCTATTATAAACAACTCAACATCCTCAGCAGAATTTTGGAAAGCTATACAACATATAAATGGACGAACGAATTGCATCGCCACGTGCTATTCTACTTAATTTACCACAGATGGCACCACCGTTCTAATATGTAGATCCATTGATTATAGATGAATTCCTAGATAATCCGTTTTCAATAGAAAAATTAAAGAAGCCATTGATAAGGCTAAAATTAGAAAGATTCCCGGAGATGACAGAATCCCATACGAGTTCTATAAAAACTGCACAGATGAATTTATGTTTTCGCTCGTTGCGGAATTCATATTCAATAGAATTGTTGAATCCGGAAACATTCCATAAAGCTTTAAAAAAGCAATTATCTATCCACTGCAAAAAAAGGTGACTATGATTATGATGGTCCTACAAACTACAGAGAAATCTCTTTTCTAAACACCTCTTCCAAGTTATTTACTGAACTTATATATAACAGGCTTACCTGCTGCCTGCAGGGTTCAAGATAAAAAAGTTTTGCACGAGTCTCAGGCAGGGTTTAGAAAGACCTACTCAACAGTCGATCAAGTGTTCGCATTACTTAATATTGCGGAGATATACACTCCGTGCCACTTGATTACAGGAATTTTTTTGTTTTAATTTTACAATATTTTTCAAATCCTTCGCTAATCCGGGAAAACCAAATGCACAAGGAATGAAGGATATATTATGTTTATATTGTAGAAAAAAAATGGGAATTAAGTTAATAAATGTAACTTTATTTATTAAAATTATTTATATTATATTAATCAAAACATTTTTTTTTTTTTGACCGAAAAAAGCCAAAAAAGTAGACTTTTACAAAAGTTCTAAATTTTCAATGGGTACTTAATGGGTTAAGGAAAGTTTTGTATCATTCAAACGGAATTTAAATTACCTTTCCATTGATGTCAAAATTTACATGAAGTAAGTTCAAATTTATGAGTGTATTAACTTTACTTTTGTGCAAATAATTTTACCACTGACTGTATGCCTTTTTAGTCAAATTCCGAGCGTCCTTCGACGCTAGCTATAGCACGCGAAGCTCAGTTTTACAAATTGTACAATATTGGTTTTTCAACGAAAATCATTAACTTCCTAAGAGCAATATATGCCAATAATGTGGCGTGTGTTTGAGAATCAATTTCTGGAGAATTTACAACAACGATGGGTGTGAAGCAAGGATGTATTTTGAGTACGATACTGTTTATTCTGTTCATTAATGATATTATATCAGATGCGGTAAAGGGTGGAGTCGAGTTTGGTAACATAAAAATTCCGGTTCTCAAATATGCAGATGATATAGTTTTTCTGTCCGATACTGTAGATGGGTTGCAACTTATGATGAATATGCTCAGCACATACCTACTGCAAATACTGGAACCTAAGTGTGAACTTGAATAAGTCGAAGGTAATGGTGTTCAGAGGTGGCGGTGGCAGATATACTTAAAGGATTGGGGACACGATCCCGAAAACCAAAATCCCGAAAATCCAAAATCCCGAAAATCCAAAATCCCGCAAACCCAAAATCCCGAAAATCCAAAATCCCGAAAAACCAAAATCCCGAAAACCCACAATCCCGAAAAGCCAAAATCCTGAAAAAAGAATCCCGAAAACGAGATCCCGAAAAATTATATAAAATGAAAAATTTGCGCAAATTTTTTCGCAATTTTTTCGAGATTCTTTAATTTGTTTTGAATGTAAAATAGACAAGTGTTTGTCCATTCTATTTACCGTAATAATGTTTTGTAATGCTGCGCTGCAATTCGCAGTGCATTCAGTTGTGCTGATCTCATATAGTGCGATAGCTGACCGACTAGATTTTAGCCAGTGAACATCGTAATACAAAGTGAGTAGGAAAAGAAAACGTTACGGACTTGCAGGTAGTCCTGCATACTCCCCTAAATTTTTGGTCGGTTTGTAACCTTTTGAAACAAAATCTGCCGCGGACACAGAACAACGTAGAGGCGTGGCTCCGCCGCCGGCTGAAAGTTCTCGCAGGGCATTAACACATTGGTGTATATTCACTGATTGCTCTTTTATGTGAAGAGCAAATCCGTGTGAAAACATGTTTGGCTAAATTAATTGCCGGTGAGATGCAACAACTAAGAAAACGTTATGTGACGAAAGAAAAAAAAATTACAAAATTTTACGCGGAACGTAACGAGCGTTCTGAAATAAGTTTTCTAACAGGAATTGCGTACAATATGAACTTGTATTAGATATTGTTTTGTCATGGATCGTTTTTTATATGTTTTTGTTAATAAGTTTTTGTTATGTTTTATTTATTTGAAGTTTGTTATTTTGTTTATTTTGTTAAATAAATATGGCTTATATTTTAGTTGCTACAATAAAATTTTGAGTTTCACTTTCGGGATTTTGGCCTTTCGGAATTTTGGATTTTCCGGATTGTGGATTTTCGGGATTGTGGGTTTTCGGGATTTTGGTTTTTCGGGATTTTGGGCTTTCGGGATTTTGGGCTTTCGGGATTACATTTTTCGGGATTCTGTCCGACTCCCATACTTAAAGCGAAAGGTGAATGTATCAAGAAGAAATGGTGGAAGTGTTGTTCGTGAGTATAAATACCTAGGAATTTTAGTATCCTAAAACTTGAATATGAAGAAGCATCTAGAGGCCAAACTATCTGAAGCCAATCGAGCAATCTCATCAGTATGGGGACGCTACATCAACAATAAGTATATAAACCATAGCTCGAAGCAGAAACTTTTTCGCACAACCGCAGCTTCAGTCCTTTTGTATGGAGCACAGGTATGAGGATACTGTTCATATATTGAAGTTGAGAAGTTTCTCCGGTATTATTATTATTATTATCATTTATTATCAGGTAATTACAAGATTACAAAGTAATAGAATTAAAAGAGCCTAGCTGCAGGGACTATTGGCTCGACTCTCCGGTATTTCTTAAAGATAATATTCCGTTTACCAAGCGCCACGCCTAATTATATGCTACATCTGGAGACTGGTGCACCGCCTATGTTTTTGGAGACACTGGGACTGCCTTGGAGTATGTATATAGTAAAGGTTATGGGTATGAGTGATGACAGACTGCCAAAAGTTGTACTCAAGTCTCAAGAGTGTATGGGAACGCCTTGCCTCAGACTGTTACGAGCATACGAATAACACCCGATGAGCAACCCGAACATCTAAGAACACATCTCAACATCCTATTGGAAAAATTAGGTCGAAATATGTATGATCGTTTTGTAACAGATACTCAGTCCTCTTTGTAGAGGACATACTGCAGTAAGCTGAAATATCAACTGGCAGAAAAAACGTACTTGCTGAACAACAATCTAGTAGAGAAGATAAGTTTCATTTTTAAAATCAGAGGAGAGCTACTGAACCTGAATTTCATTCTTCACCGCCCAGAACTACCTATCTTATGCAATCTTTGTACATAATATGAAGATACGAGTGGATATATTTCACTTTCTTGCAATATGCCCAATTTGAAAAGAAATTCGAGTAAGATTTTTTAATTCATATATTATCTCAGAAATAGATGAAGCAATTCAAATTTTAAATGGAGATCGAGGATGGGATTTATTCTACATAACTATTGCACAAATACGCTGCATTATAGAAAATGTACAGTTGAAGAAGATTTTTAAGGTTTACGCTATTTTATCAATCTGCCAATCGGCCATAGGCCAAACCATAATTGACTTAAGTGCATTCGCACATTTAAATAACAATAACGAAAATCAGTTTCACATAATAGCAGATAGGATTAGCAATTAAGGAAATAGGTTTAACAATTTCCCAAATGAGTTTGACAAAAACGCTGATGAAATTAACAAGTGTGTCAATATTCTTAACAATACCGCCAATAAGTTTAACATATTCGCAATTCAATTTGACAGAATCGCATTTCGAATTAACAATATCGCATTTCTTTTTAACAATCCGGATTGTTTCTGAGTGAGCAAGTTCGACTATGGAGCATTTTTTTTGTTGCTGTCACTTCGTCATTTGACATTACCAATGCAGAATCATCAGAATACCTAAGATTGTAAGAAGAAGAAGAAAATAAAAATATATACTGGGTTGTGAAGAAGTGAAGCCAGTGTTTTACCTACTTTATTGGTGCTACATGCTTATTGACTTCTTGTAGGCAACAAAATAACTTTTCAGCTGGTGCTAATAAATTACTTTATTCCTACTTATCTTTTAGAAAAAAGGCCAAGTTTGTGACAACTTATACTATTAGCGGACCCGGCGAACTTCGTCTCAGTAAAAAAACGCCTTCAGTAAAAAAAACTATAGAGTGATAATATTAATAAAGCACAGATAGTTCAAATTTCAATGTGATTTATTTGAATGGAATCGAAATCAGTAGATAGCGATGATAAACAATGTTTTTAAATTTTTTTTCGGCGCAAAAAAAAAAAACAAAGACGGTTTGCCAACACGCGAACAGGAAAAGGCAACGTACAGCTGACCGTGCGAAAAACAGGGAAATTCGATATTAAAGCCACAGACTTCCAACGCTTGGCCTTGCGATTTATTGATTGTCATCGCAAAAGCCAATCTGAAAAAATGATCGAATTGATAAATATCGCATTGAATTTCAATTGATCG
This sequence comes from Cheilosia scutellata, assembly GCA_955612985.1. Lineage (NCBI taxonomy): Eukaryota > Metazoa > Arthropoda > Insecta > Diptera > Syrphidae > Cheilosia > Cheilosia scutellata. The sequence continues at coordinate 96,847,427 of OY015312.1, forward strand.
TATGCTTGTACCGTTTACGGATGTGATGCGCCATATACGAATACGACTATCCGGAATCAGTGTATAATAATACGCAAAACTCGAATCAATCAATTCCACCTTTACGTCGTCCAAAATCAACAAATCATGCGATAAAATGCTAAAATTCGTCGAAAAAAAAATGTTTCCCGTTTTTCCGGATTTTTCCGAGTTTTCCACTAAGAATTTTCTATTTTTCCATTCGAAAAGCCATTCCGGAACAATTGCACACAAAATTCCGTAAAAAAAAATCAATTTTCGATTTTTCCGTTTTCCCGACTTTTCGGGAGAGTTTTTCCAAAATTTTCTTTTAGAAGAACCTTCTCCTGGCAATTACGAACCACTGAAAAAAAATTTTAGCCAATTTTCCAGCCGTTCTCAATTGATGATACATTTTTGCCACCATTTTTATATATATAAGATGTAGAATCTTCGTTAGGATTGGCCGCGTTCAATGTGGTTAGGCGCCTAAATATTTAGGTGACAGTTTATCATTGAACGGAAAATTTCCTAGTACCTAAGTTAAATGTCAAATGCTTCACATGTGTTAAGAATTGAGCATTCACTTGCTGTTTTTACATCAACTGATCAACACATTGGCTACCTACTAAAGAAAAATATCAAATTATTGAAGTGTAAAATGAATGATTCTATGGATGGTTTTATGCAAGTACCAATATCTACTTAACTTTCATTTTATTTATTTATTATCACACCTATGTACGTGTTGATTTTATTTTATTTTGTTGTACGTTTCCTCGCTATAATCGATGTCCTACAGATCACCGTCAATAGTAACTTGAAATTTCATGTTTTCTTATTTTTCCTAACAACAATATTAAAACCACATACAAGTCTCAGCAAAGTTCAACAATGCAGTGAAAAATTATTCGATTTCAATCAGCTGTTTATGACATTTCTCAAAACCACTAAGAACTCGGGCAGAAATTCTTGCCTAACTTTCCAGTCACCACAGCTGACCGACATCACGAAATTTGCCTAGATTTGCAGTCAAATCGACCAATCAGAGTCTGTTGACTAGATAGGCAAAAGCGCATTGAACGCGGCCATTCATTCTTCTTTACTAATGGTAAAATGTCGGGTCGGGATTTCGTTAATGATCTCAGAGCTTTTGCCAGCACTGATTTCATTTAGGTAACTGATAAAGATAATCACCCCTATCGCGGATAATATTTCCCCCGGAATGTTTCCCATTCAGCAATTTGATTTACATTGCTGACAAGGGAAATATTTCCACCGGAATTTATTCACGATACCCCTAATTCAATAAGGGTATTCATGCAACGTCGTAAGTTTACCATTTGCGTAAAATTGTAAGTTTACGACAAACGTTTCATGAACGCCCCAATTTGCTGTTTGTGGTAAATGGTGGTAAACCAATCAGCTGTTTCACATGAGAGGGAACGAACGAATTGATAAAATGCAAACAAACCACTTTTGATGCATTTATAAATAAAAATTGCACATTTTACTATTCCAATTGTAGGATAATTAGTTAGTCCATCAAATTGTATTAAGAAAACAAGTTTTAAAAGGGTTTAAATAACGAAATTTACAATTCCAATCTTTTTGCGCGAACGAAAACTCCCTTTGTTTGGAATTGAAAATTTCGATATTTAATCTCTTTTAAAACTTGTTTTCTTAATACAATTTGATGGACTAACTAATTATCCTACAATGGGAATAGTAAAATTCGCAATTTCTATTTATAAATGCATCAAAAGTATTATAAATGCATGCAAAGTAATTTTTTTCTGATTTGGCGCCTTTATTTCAAGTGTGAAATGTCATAATAACCTCGTCGTAAGTTTACCATCTCGGTTTTCCACACAAATTCGCGTAGTAAGTTTACCATCTCGTCGTAAATGATTTTCCATACAAATTTTGACAGTTCATTTACCACGTCGTAAACTTACGACGTTTACGACGAGTTTACGACGTTGCATGAATACCCCTAATAATTCGTGGACTACTCTCAACGCTCAGTTGGCGCAAGTGGTAGTCACTTGGACAATTGTCGTCGAATCGAAGTTCAGTGCAAGTGCAGGACATTAATAAAATGTCCTCCCAAAGAGGAATATATTCCTACGGAGAATTCAATGGCAGAATTCAAACATACCCCTAAAACTAATCTGAATCTGAGGATGAATGAGCCGTTTGTACTCGCAAAAATTGTACCACCAGACGGAAATTAAATTAATTAAGTTAATTAATCATCTTCTTATATATTTGTTAAACAAAACGCTTACCTGAAATGACAACTCCCGCACTGATGATAGTACCACCACATATATGTTTATACTGTCCAGAAAAGTTATCATAGATTCCCACATGCCAGGGCACTTGAGTAATATCCGTGGGATCACCGCCAGCAATGAATCCTTTAATTTTCGGGGCATTTCTACCACACTCAGGTAAGCATGCTTGTGGCAGATAGTCCCACATACCATCGTCCCCACATGTTAGGGTATTGTAAAAGGAAGACTCTTGTGGTCGGTACTGAATACTACAACTTATTTCAGCAATAGTTCCAGGTTCTATCGATGTTTCACAAGAAACGGAAACCCCATCTTTTCTGCATTCTGCTGTGAAAGTTATACCTTTAAGTTTGTTGGCGTCACAGAATTCTAAAAAAAAATACAAAATTTATTAAATAATCCCAGTTAATGTGATCAGCTTCAGCTTATCTATACTTATGCATTGAGGGTGAGGGCCTATCCATTTCGAGTTCCTGCAGAAATTATTGCTTTGTCCGACTCGTGAATATTTAGGCATGCATTCATATTCAATCGAGACTCCATCTGGTACCACTCCTCCGGGTGCTATAACTCTTTTCGGCTCAAATTCGTATAGCAATTTAGAGTTCGCAATAATAGGTGCTGTGCAACCTGATTGTCTTCTAAAGAAGCATTATAGGTATAAAGTATTATTTAAATTAGGACACTCATTAGTGTAAATTTACTCTGGAACGTTGGTCCTAACGCATTCGGGGTGAGGGCTGATAAGCCATTCGGTATCTTGACAAACATTATATGTACTATCTCCTTGCGGAATTGTGTATCCAGGTTCACAGCCATAAGTAATCGAGACTAAGTTTGGTACAACTACTCCTGGTACTACAACCTTTGAGGAGTCGGCTTCGTATACCACTCGAGAGTTAGGAATAGAAGGTGCTATGCAACCTATTATTGTTGTAGGTGGAGTCGGCGGCCGTGAGCTATGAGAAAAATGGGTAGACTATATTTTTTCTTAATCCAGAAAATTCAGCTATATATATACTTACTCTGGTTTTCGAGGGGGAGGTCTAGTTTTATTGGTATAACCACAAAGTCCACGAGCTTCGTCTGATCCATCTATACAATCCATGTGGCCATCACATGTTTTGTCAGTCCTTATACAAGCGCCATAGCCACAACGAAATGCAAAACTTGGACATTCATTAGATGCACATGTTTCTACACTTTCATCAGATTTATCTTGACAATCGGCGCGGCCATCGCAGACATTATCTTGACCGATACATTCATTCGATGCGCATTTAAATTCTTCATCTCTAAAGTTAGAACGAGTATAATTATCAAGATTAATTATATTATTCCAATTAAACAAATTCTTCAAATTAATAATCTGTTATAGAATATGTATTATATAGTATATGTATTATTATTTTTGGTGTATGTAGCTACCTAGTAAGAGAAGATATCGTTTTCGTCTAAAATTTCGAACCCGAAATAATCAGTAGATAATAATCTTACGAATGATATAACGAAGCTAAAAAATTAGGTTTCGCAAATTTGTCCGTCTGTCTGTCTGTTAAACTTTATGCATGCGGTGTGTACGGTCAGAGCTAAAGGTAATTTTTCATTCATTCTATACCTGCATACCAACTTTTCAGTTCATTTATTTTCGAAGAACCGTACTTTAAAAGCGGCATGGTTCTCGAAAACGTAAAAACCAATTTATGTTAAAAAAAAAAAACAATTTGTAGTATTGTAGTTTGAAAGAAAAGTCTGTCCGTAGTGTACAGATTGAATCTGCACTACATGTCAGTAGATGGCGCAACCGATATACGCTGCTATCAACTGCCACTTTATTTTTTTGTCTCAATCTTCCAGTCGACACTAGACCCATCTGGTTGTTGGAAATTATTTATTGTCAAAAGAGAGTGTCGTGACATCTGATCTATCTAGAAAAGTATTTTCTTGACTTGAAGGGAGTTTTATCCAAAGTCGCGGTAATAAAAAACATACTTCAGGCCCAGGTCCAGATTACATTAATTATGAACTCACAATGGCGTACTTTTCTATACAATAATTATCTATTGTGACTCAAAAAATATTTAACGTACTATCAGCCACGCATCGTCTAGGTAGACCTTAGGATGAGATGGGTAGATCAAGTCCATAATCTCTCCTCTCGCCTTAGATGATTTATAGTCGATGGCGGAGAATCGAGAGTTATGGAGGGACTCGTGCTCAGTAAAATATGTGTTTAGAGCACTTCGTCCACTTTATAGTCGTCGTAATCGTCCTACTGAGCAGGCTATTCAAGATCAAAATTGCCGTAAATGGTCTGCTGAGCATTGCAAAAACTGCCAATGCATCAACAAAATGTACCGTTTCGTTTATTTTATGGGCTGGTGGCACCATTGGGCCGAATTTCTTCAAAGATGATGATGGCAACAACATTACGGTCAATGGTGCTCACTATCGTTCGATAATTTCGAACTTTTTTTTTGCCCAAAATGGAAGAGCTGGGTTTGGTCGGCAAGTGGTTTCAACAGTACGGCGCGCGCCATGCCACACAGCTCGCGAATCCATGTACATATTGCGATGTGAATTTGGTTAGCAATTCATCTCCATTCATTCTCCATTGGGTCATTCAGTCCCAACAGGATTTACAAGGGGAACACACTGTGACCCAAATCAGTCATTTCGTCGTAACATACAAGTCGTGTCAATCGTCTCAGACGGCGTGGCACGATGCATGAGAAGCCGCTTGACAGGCGATTACACATATTTAGGCCTATTCGGCAAAATCTTTTATCCATTTTTTCTGTTATTCTGTTATGAATTTCCATACAAAAATTCGAACTGTCAAAAAATCTTTTACGATCTCCAGAATTGGTATTCTGCGTGCAAAAATCTTTTATGAAATCTGTTATAAATCATAACAGAATAAAAGACAGAATTTTGTGACTTTTATCATAAAAGATTTTTATTAATTAGAAAGTTTTGAATTGAAATGGATATCTATATAATTTATAGTCAACGAAATGTTTACAAAAGAAGACTAATGTAATAATTGTGCATAAACTAGTGGGTATGTAATCGAAAATAATTTGGAAATTTGTACCTACTTTTGCTTTAATTCGCGAGGAACTCAATGTCGAATAGCTACTTCTCCGGACGGAGCGATCCATGCTTCGGTGGTTTGGTCATGTTAAACGCATGTCCCCAACCAGGATCGTACGACGTCCTATGGAATCCGTACCATCATCAGGCAGGCGTCTCCTAGGTACACCCAGTATGAGATGGTTATATCAAGTTCATAATCTCTCCTCTACACCCGTATGAGGTGTTGCCCTTGATGATTTAGAGACGATGTCGGAGAATCGAGAGCTATGGAGGGTCCACTTGAGCAACCTATACTCGCAACCCACGTAATGGATAAGCGGACCATTGAAAATGATTGAATGAATATTTTTTGTTTAGACGAAGACACCGATCACTTTTGCTGGAACTAAGAATAAATAGTAATCCATTTGATCTTCCTAATGTATGAGTTTTATTCAGCTCTTTAGATTGGTTTGGAACAATTTAAAATACACGAATACAACCATTTCATTTCAAATTCAGGTAAATTGTATTTCTAAAGATGACGATGTAAAGTTGGATATTTATTTCAAGTTTCTCACGACACTACATTTTTACGGATACAGTTCATATCAGGCTTTTTCCTAAAAAGATGTTCCATTATTTATTACACAATTATTTAGTTTGTAATAACTCAAAATATACTCTTTTCAGACTGCATTTTAATATGTTTTTTTTGCGCAAATTTGATCAGGTGCCTACCGTCTATGCATAAAAAAAAACTCTGCGGTTTGTTTTGACAGCTTCGTAACAGATTTTCAAATTTCGAACTTCCATAACAGATTTTCATAAAAGTTCGAAACCCTGAATACGATTTATAAAAGATCTTTTATGGTCGAGATCTTTTATGATTCATAACAGAAAATTCATAACAGAATAACAGATTTTGCCGAATAGGCCTAATTGTAAACTCTTGGACAAAATCTGACGTCAGCATATCAAAAAATTACTCGATTTTTGACATGTTTAATAGTAGCTTAACACTTTTGATTTCCCGTATTCCTATCAATGCTTTTGACATTTGGAGATTTCATTCCGTTTCGAAATAGAGAGTAAAAAATACATATTCGGTTTCGTAAAATTTCACTTTCGGAGTTCGGACCGAACTCTATCAGCTGTAAAGATTGTCAAAGTGTATACATAGGACAATCATGCCGAGCAATAGAAATACGTTTCAACGAACATGATCGAGAAAAGACACAAATTCGACATCTCAAATCTAAAACTAGTGAAAAGTGTTCCTAAACGTTACTCTCTAGATCCATTTGAGAGCTTGTATATCCAAAGAACCAACAACATATTGAACTCAGGTGAAGGCCCGATTATATCTCCTCTCTTTAAGCGCAACCTGTCACCGACACCTTAAATGTTTATAATTTAGTACTCTTTCTGTTTTCAATTGTATAAGACGTTTTTTTATTTTCGTTTGAATGAAAATTGTAAGATTTTTTTTATATTGTTTAACATAGATTTTTAAAATGTAAACATTACCAGCTTGTTGCTGATGATGACAATAAAATAGTTTGTCGAAAAGCTTTTAAAAATTAAAGAAAATAAGATCTTTTCTATTTGGTGGGTCTATAAAGGCGTAAACAAAAATTATCCCCCTAAAAAGAAGTCCAAACAAAGTCGGACAATAAGGGGGAAAAATTAACAGCAAAATTCCATGAATCTGAACAGAATAAAGATATGGGATCTCTAGTAGGTATACGTACTCTACTATCAGTTCAATACTCTAACAATAACATGCGAGATGCGAATGGGGAAATTGATTTTTGGCAGACCCGAGAACACATTGATGTGTATGTTCATTAACAATAATTGTAACGAATTGTGTTGGCTCTTGACCTTTTTCAAAGAATTGAGATATGAAATTTAATTGCACAGACAGGCAAAAGAAAGGACCGTTGTATTTTAAAACAATTTACATATTACCTATGTAGAAAAATTCGCAGTTCATTCAAAATGTTTTTTTATTTCTTTTGTATGTATTATGTATACCTAAGCTTTATTTAATTATTACTTAAATACATAGGCACACCAAAGTATTAAAATCACATACAAAACTTTTTAACTTCCTCGTATACCTAGTACCTACCTATGAGAAAGATATTGTTTCCGTACAAATTTTCGAATTCGATATTTTAATCAATTCTGATATTACGATGATAGGGGAACTCAAAAAAGTGGGTCTCGCAATTCTGATCGTCCGTATGTCTGTCCCATAGCTCTGAATCCTAAACGCGTGGATGGATTTGTTTCAAACTTCGTATTTAGAATTTGTGGTCTCACAGCTAGGAAGCTTTTTTTTCGTTTATGGTAGCCCTAATAATAACGGTACTTCCCGTAGAAAATTTTAGCAAAACTTTAAAAAATTTAGATTTTTTCTAAAACAAGTCTAACGATTTGAACCAAAATTGATAGTTGAGTTAATGTAGGCATGCAAAACATGGCTGCATACCCCAACTGCTAATAGTAGATACTTTAAAAACTACTCATATCTCGAAAACGCCATTTTCAATTTGGATGAAAATGTAACTGATAAGTAATGATTACTGCGCTCTCCCACTCTCATGCTCTCCGATAACCCAATAGAAATGTCAAAACTTAGTTCTTTAGACACATTTTGACACAAAAATAGACATAAACTTAGTAGTACCTAATAATAATAATAAAGAGGGTTTAGTGCACTGCGACCTTATGGTCTATTGTGCCCCCTGCTTATACCTTGGAAAGGTTCATGCCCTTTTCCAGAGCCCCACCGCATTACAGTTCCGTTAGGAACCGTGTTTGAGGGTTTTTGCTCTGTCTTTAGCCTTGGCAAGAATATTATTATTATTAGTAGTACCTATAGCTAAGTAAGTGGGCGCAGTAGCGCAGTGGTTAGTGTGCTGGACTGCTGTGCGAGGGATCCCAGGTTCGATCCCCGGAAAAACACAAATTACATCTCAGTGTTTTTTCTACTGCGCCACCTCTCGCGAACGTCTGACAAACATCCGAGAGTATAACTGTCCTGAAAAAGCTTCTCAATTCAGCCGTTCGGAATCGGCATAAAATTTTAGGTCCCTTCCATTCGTTCCAAAAATAGAAACTCACACAAAACGAATGGTTGCGAGAAGCTAGGCCTTGGGTGTCTACCGCCTGTTGCGCCGCCTATTTTTTTTTTTTTTTTTTATAGCTAAGTAAAGTAATTCTTGACTTGATTTGTCGGTGTCGCGGACGTAAACGTCAACTGAGAAAGCTGTTCACGGACCAGTTCAGCCCAATTAAAACTCAGCAACATGAAGTTAGAGACTTACTAACCTAGATTCTTGAACACCCTATTTTTAACAGCCAAACACAGCATAATGTTGCCATTAGCCTTAAATAAATTTTCAGTAAAACAACTGGCCACGCCGCCATCTAATCCAGGATCTCAAAGTTAATGACCTTAGACAAAGCTGTTTGTTCGCTGACTTGGCTTCGGAACGTTTGGAAGAGGAACCCAATTTTGGCCGAAAAGTCTTTAGCGACGAGGCGCATTTTTAGATGAATGCGGGTATGTTAACAACCAAAGTTGCCATAAATATGGGACGACGATATTTCAACGTGGACAAGTCCTTATTTGAAAAACCCTTTAGTGAATCTTCAGTAAGATCAGCTTCTATTCACATGTCTGTGCCTTTAGAGGGGCGTCGCAAAAATATTTCAACCTCTCTAGGGAGTCGCAGTATGAAAAAGATTGGAAACCCCTGGTCTAAATTATACCTACATTGATAAAAACTTCCATAAAATAAATAATTGGTGCAATATGTCAACATTTTTCTTGGTAGAGTAATAATTACTTAATAACAAAATTCTCAAAAGATCTTCACTTATTTCTTCATTTTTATTATTTCTTTACCACAGTTTCTTTCCCTATCAACAGTAAATTTTTCTAAATTGGGATTTAATGACCCACTTTTGAGATAGGTAGATATCATTATATATCATTAGAAATAGCTATGAATTTAGAGGTCTTCTATTTTTAGAGTTAACAAGTTTTGAAACAAACTGTGGACAAGTACCTACCTATTGCTATTCGCATAAATTTGATATAATCAGATTTTAGACATTACTTTTCTGGTTATTCTTTTTTACTTTTAATTAGCCTTACCTAGGCATTACCATACTAGCTTCAAACTTGAAGCATTTACCAAACTCATTAAAAAGGTCAACCTTACCAGAAAAAGTAGGCAAGCTTTTCGTTTATAACTTCATTTTATTATATAATACATACAGTTTGTCAAGGAATTGTTTTTACAAAGGAAAAAAACTGGTAATTTAGTTTCTTTATAAAACAAAAGAGCTTCTTTGATGTTTTACTTCATTTGTTTAATAAATTTCTTTTTATTAATATATCTGCTAACGAACAGTAACAAAAAATACTACATTATGAAAGTAATAAAAAATACGCAAAAATGAGCTTGTCAAGAAATTTGTAAAAACAATTTCGTGACAGACTGTATATAAAAATTTTAAATCTTGACCAGTGAATCTACCAATTTTTTTTTTTTTAAGATTGAACCTTCTTAAACTAAGAACTTGGCGTACATTTAGATCTCATTACTTTTCGTGGCTGACTAGTTATCTATATAACTATTAATTTTTTTCTATATAAGAGAACTTGGCTCTTTTTTAACATTTATGTTTTTGGTGTGATTTATATATTGCAAATCCTGTTTTGAACACCACACAAGTCACTGGAGAAAGGAGAAATGGTAAGAATTTCAATGAACAACGATATTGATTAGAATTTCCGCAGTCTCTTTCCTTCTTCGGTTGTTTGTTATTAAGAAGTTTTGTCATAAGGTCTTACGGTGTCAACTTGTCGAAGTCTGGTAAGAAGTAAGTACATATTGTAACTTCAAAAATCTATAAAGTCAGATAAATGGTTCTCGAATTATGGAGGAAGAAAAAAACAGACAGACGTTGCATTTAATAATTGGTATGGACTATGGTTGCGCCTCCGCTCGTATGTAATAATACCTTCAAGTAACCTAAACTGATCTCGTGAGTGTCACCATTGCAATGCTGAAAGAATTTTTAAAGTCGGCCGAGTATAGTTTCAGTGATACCGCCTACCCCGCCCCACCCAACACCACTTCTTTACCACTCTACCACCACTAAATGGGCAACACACCTAAGAATCTGAGAGAAAATAAAAATCTATGAATGGACGAACAGACAGACAGACGTTGTATTTATATACATAATAGTATGGATAGGATATGGATTGGATATAGGTTTCAAGATAGTCCCCTTATTAATCAATATTTATTTATTTGATTATAGAATTATATTTTTTATTGATTTATCTTATTTGTTTATTTTTTTTATTATTAATTTGCGGATTTTTCTTGCACTTCTCTTCAAAAATATAACCAGTTTCTATAAAATATTTGTCTTTAAATTTGTTAAATATGTAGCTATATTGGGCCATGTTAATACTCATTTTTAACGGTTTTTTTTTTAGCTGTTATTGAGCTATATCTAACGTCATCGAATTTCACCCCATAGAAGATGTTTTTTGTATGGGAGGTCCCACGCCCCTTTGTCCAATTTTGACCAATTTTCACAGGAAATATCCAGTGCCAATACGTAAGATATTTTTCCTTGGGACGGGCTATACGTATACCACAGAAATAACTATAAATGGTATTAGGTGCCAGTGTATGCGTGACCAAATTCACCCTCCATTTACTTTAACATGGGACACATGCATAACCACCTAATAACTTTTTGAAACTGACTCTACGGATCTCTCATTTTTGCCCGAAGTTGTCGGTCTATTCTCTGTTGTTTGTGCTGTTGATTTTCTACTGAACTGACCACAAACAACTTATACCTACTAGTAGGTACTTCTACTAGACCGCCAGCTTCGAGCTAAAACCAGCCACATACCCCAACTTGATGTAAGTAGTAAAAATTGTTCGTTACGTAGTCGCGTCCTGAACAACGGCCAAATTGCAACAGTCTTAAATATTTAGTAGGTCACAATGGATATTATGATTAGTTCCTCTCAATATATTCCTTATTTTCGTTCTTTGTTTGTTGTGATTTTTCTTTCAAACAAAAATGAAACCGCATCAGAAGAACCAATTACAGAAAATGTTTTGACGCTTCTGAGCTAGAAATTTGCGATAAGCTAAGCATTTGCTTACATAAGAATAAGTACATTTGCAAAATATCGCACCGCCTTATCACCCCACTGACTGTGCGCGTAGCCTTGTTAATTAATACTCATCCTGCAAAAGATTCTTACCCAAGACCTGTCAAGCACTAGTCAGTGATAAGATCAAGAACAAAATAATTCTCGCTGTTAGATAAAGTACCTAACTTGTTTTGTCGTCGGTATAAAAATGTTCGTGTTAGTGCCTAATACCTTTCAAATTGATGTGAATTTATCTGTATATCACCCCACCAACTTACAAGCAATTCGAAGTGGTCCCTTTGGATTCACCACCCTTACATAGGGAAAATGTTTCATCTGAGTTATCCGCACAGTCCTTGATATTGTTGCATTTAGCTCCTCCATGAACGCATGCACCATACGCGCATTGAAATGAGAATGTTGGACAAGTCTGCTGGATACACGAATCCGCTGTTTCATCTGATTTATCCTTACAGTCTATGGCGCCATCGCATAAACTATCGCTTTTTATGCATTCACCAGATTCACACTCCCATTCATCTTCGGTGCAGCATATTCCTGAATAAACGAAATTTAGTGTTTCCTTTTTAATTCAATTGCGATCTCTCATCTGATTATGTTTGAAATCACTTTGACAACACGACCGGCGGCATGACGCAGAGAAAATTCCAAACAAATAATGAAGATGAATCGGATTCCCCTCCTCAGATAATGCTTGCTTTGCTTACCACATGCGAATAGGGCTGCAATAAGTGCGATGTTTAACGAAGTCTTAAAAACACTGTTATGTGACATTTTCTCTTAAGCCATACTTAGATAAAGAAACCGTAAAAATAATTATCTAAATTAACTTAAACACGACGGAAGCGTACAAAAATTATATTTTAATAAATTAAATTATCTAAATATACACAGCTTCGGAGCTCACAAGAAAACGACAAAACGATCTTAATTCAGCGACAGACTGAGAATAATCTTGTTTTGCATGTTAATCAAAACGTCAATCGCAATCCCACCCAACCTAACGTGGTCTATTCTATACTTGACTATAGAGACTTAAAGTGATCTTGGGTTATCTTTATTTATAAAGAGCGAATGTAAGAGAAATTGAGCTCAGCTTGAGAGTTGAGAGCTATTCAGCCGGTTTGTATTGTGTTTGTTGTTGTTTGACTTGTTTCTAAAAATATACAACTTGATTGCATTTTAAAGAGTTCATAGATACACCTTCCGGAAGAGAGATATTTGGGTATAAAAAAAGACTACTATTGGAAAAAACCATTACCATTATCGCTTCGTAGTAGCCACTACTAGGTAGGTAAGTAGAGGTTTGGCTTATCGATAGCGATGCGATTAAAAACATCGCATATATGAATAGATTAACGGATTTCTTATCAACTTTAATGCTCGTATAGCTGGTTTTTTTTTCTCAGTTCAAGAGGTTGAACATGAAAATCGTACGCAAATAATCGAAATGCGTAAACTTTACCGAATTAATGAGTTTTATGGGACCGTATTCCTGTAATTGCATTACTCTAGGTCGGATTAATGAGCTTGTTTTTGTAAAATTCAAAATGTTTGCCCACTAAACGGTGCACGGTAGGGCATATAACAAAGAAGAAACAACTTTTCGGCTATACAATAAGGTTATGTAAGAAAAATGTATCGCTAAACTGTATAACGGTTAATGAAAAAAGTGTTATGAGCCTAGCCGATACCTTGATATCCTCCACCACAAACATCATATTTTTATTTCAAAACTGAACCTATTTAGATCTCAGCTTGCGGAATATTTAATGTAGATTGTGCCTTCACTACATTTTGTACGGGAGGTACAAGAACTACACAACCGAAACCAATAGATGGATTACCTGAAGACGGTAAAAAGTAGTCCTCTCACAAAAATTTATTAGGTACCAGAACTACTCACCGAAAAATGTGAATCGGCAAAACCGTACATTGTCATCTCTATAATGTGAACTTGCGAAATTTTAAATTTTTCCTAAGAGGCCGTGCGAGATAAGAGGCCGTCCTATAAGGATGCCGTTGTCTCCTCTCTATCAGTTCGTAATCCAGAGTTTACATCCATTTTGTTTACTCAGATTAACCTACAGCACTGCAAGGCTGCTACGGCTCTTCTAAGTAGCAGGCTTGCTGTCAGTAGGCCAAAAAACCGGATAACATCCATCCAGGAACCATTAGTGTGGAAAAATCGCATCTGTGGCCTTGGTGAGTTGAGCGGTACATACAACGTTCTTTACGATGAGGTCCGAGAGACCTAGGATATGTCTTGTTGTATCGAAATCCCTCACGGCAGTTAAAATCAAACTGTTTTGTGGCCAAGATTTGGTTGCTGCAACTATTACTTACCCTGCAAACCGCAATTGGGAAACCTTTGTTGTTGCATCGGCTTACTTTCCCCACGACTCATTAATTCCTCCACCACCAAAGGCAGTTGTTGAGTTCATAGAGTACTGCGAGTCCAAAAAGATAGGTCTTATCTTATGTTGCGATGCTAATGCCCAAAACACTGTTTGGGGCAGCAGCAAATGTAATATACGAGGAGATCGTCTTCTGGACTTCATCCTATCGTCTGACATCACCATTAACAATGAGGGTCGTCGGCCTACATTTGTTACAGCCAGGAGACAGCAAGTAATAGATATTTCTCTGTCCGATAGGCATTCCAAGACTATCATCAATTGGAAGGTATCGCCAGAGAGCACTTTGTCAGACCACAGATACAATTATTGCCATATATTTTAAATGACTCAAAAATTGCCCAAAAACTAAAATGTGGCAGAACCAAAGCTGAAATATTAGTGAAACAAGTGATTGCTAAAGAATCTGTTAAGATCATTTTAAAAAAAATTAAAGACCAGAATTTATACTTCTCAATCGCTACCGACGCTAGCAACAGGAACAACCGGAAAATGTTTCCAATTTGTATTCGATATTTCTCTGATACAGGTGTAGAGAATAGGCTCCTTGATTTTGTTAAAAATAACGATGAATCTGCAAATCAGGTATCGAAGATTTTAGAGGAAAGTCTAGAAAAAAAAACGGTCTTTCTCTAGCTAAAGTATCTGCATTTTCTGCAGACAACACAAATGTGAATTTCGGCAAAAATCACTCTATTTACACTATTCTTAAATCGAAAAATGATAAAATTATAAAGTCAGGCTGTCCAGTTCACATACTACACAATGCTGCAAAATATGCTACCGATAAATTAGAATATGATGTAGAAAGTCTGTTGCTTAAAATATGCAGTTACTTTAGCCGTTCGGCTAAGAGAAGAGACGATTTGCAACAACACTTTGAAACTAATCAAATGAAGTGGGAAGAAATTATAAAACACGTTACTACGAGATTTTTATCCCTAGGTCCAGCTGTCGAAAGAATACTTAAAATATGGCCTGCTCTCAAATCTCACTTTCAAGAATCTAATAACGAATGTCCTCGTCTTATTGAAAGAGCAATTGAAACAGAATATGAGGAAAACCGAACTCTTACTTATTTATCTTTTATTCATAATGTGATGTTTTCAGTCGAAACAACGATGAAACAAATTGAATCAGATTCACTCAGTGTAGTTGAAATGCATTTAAAAATGCATGGCATTTATAATAACTTTAAGAGGCCTCTACCCATAAATCGAGCAAAAGTGCGAAAAATGGCATTTCGTATCTAACGTAGAGAAGTCAATACTGAAGCTATTGAAATGATATTGGATGCATTGGAAAGAACAGAATATGTCCTTTGAAAGCTTCGAAGCTGTTTTTTAAAGCGACATCTCGTTTTTCTGTTATTGGAAGAATTCCCAGCTGTGTTTGCGAAAATTGGCATAAAACCGATTTTTTTGGATGAACGAATGACTATGACAATGTTCGAAAAAGTCTGAGATAACTAGTTTATCTAAAAGGTAATATGCAAAACGCAAATCTGTTCGAAATAAATCTTTAAATTTCATCCTGATTTTAAAAATACATACCTACAATTTTTTGAAATAATGGAGAACGTTTTTCTTGTATATATTGATTTATATTTGATGCAATTTTTACTCAAAACAATAAAGTATCATACCAGCTATCGGATGCAAAAAAAATAATTATGTATTTACATGTATTTTGTTGCAAAATACTGAGTTTAAATTTTATATATTTTTCAAGAAAAATACCATGTATGTGTCACATTCTCAGAAAAAAGTTCCAAGTTTCTCATTTAGATGGCGGTAGTTCTGTCGTCTGAATTGAATAGCCAATCAGAATGACTCCCAAGCTATAAGGGATAAATGTGTAGTTTATTGTCAACTGCATAGAGGCGTGTTATAAATGAAACCGGTTTGGCGTGAAGTTTGAAGTGTGATCTAAATGGATAATCAAGGATGCGTGTGTTGATATGTGTGTAAACAGGTGGGGATTCTTTATTCAAAGTGATTTTTGCTTCATGCTGGATTCAAAGTAATTTTTGCTTCTTGAATAAAAATATGAAAATGAGAGAGAGGTCGACAGAAGCACTTTTCAATATGTTGCTTCATTTAATAAATTCTTTTTGAAAATATATTTATTTGTTTAAACAAAATTGCTTAAACTTTATAACAAAAATTATAAATTAATTTAAACGATGCATGTACTCAGATTTTCAGAAATTCTATGTATTTCATTGCTAAAAATTGTAACAAATTTCTATCTTGAAAAGTGCTTGTCGGTCACACCGTGATCAGGTGTAAAGCAGATAATGGTTTGGTTTGGGTTGGAAGGAAAAGAGACGAAACGGAGGCGGTGAAATGGTGGGTTAGGCTGAAAGGAATATTATTGAAGGCAAATTTAGCAGCATTGCGCTGTTGCCATTTACAACGAAAGATTATGTAATTATTTTTTGCGCTGTTGCCGTTGTCTTTTATGCGTTATGGTAGGGAAGGTGTTTGGTTTTTCGTATGATGAAAGAAGAGGGGAACAGAGGAAAGGAGTTGCAATATTATGAACATCGCCAGAAGTAGGAAAAGATACGGCAGGATTGTGAGGGGGGGGATGATGCATGGGGTGTGCAATTGAGGCTCAGTTGGGAAAGAATTGTAAGTTCTGCTAAAGGGAATACCATAGAAACAAAGTTATGGGTACATATATGTACATATGTACATTCACTGGACAATATGCAGGATCCTATATATGTACCTATTGGGGTTTTGTTGACTTGTGGGAGACCGATTGTTGTAAGAGTTTGAGGGTTTAGTTAGTAGGTACAATATAATGTATGTATGTACATATGTATGTACCTATATGGGATCGATGTGTGTGATAATAATTGCAACCCATAACCTACCCCCCTAGTGCATTTACAACCAACCTCACATGCCTTTATCCCACATCCCCTTTATACCCTTAGAACCTCCAAACTACCCTTACCAAACAAATCCATATGAGTCAAACAAATACAAAATATCTACCTATTGTCATGATTGTATCCGATCTACAATTTTATATTCCTTCTCTTTACGTTCTTATCCCCCCATCCATATCTCCCTTGCCGAGCTAAAAGTACC